>JAEQBH010002685.1:0-550692 GCA_016808115.1 Tetrastigma voinierianum | reverse complement strand
ATTAGCATTAATTTATATATTCAGTTTTATTTCTTGCAATTAATGATATATTATCTCTATATGAAATTCATGCTTGTACTTGATCAATATGGGTATGCTCAGGCTAAGGTTTTGAGATCGAGAGATGATAAACCCTAGGGACACAAATAAGATATCATATAATCAATCAGAGAGTAGAGATACCATGATTTTATACGTGGTAACAAGGGTTTCCTAGTAATGCATCCGATAGTCTTAGGGTTTGAGGCAGAGATGCAATACAACCTGCTATTAGGATAGTTGTTCAATGCTCAAGAGATATTGATGCATATAAAAGATCAACTCGCCATCAATAAATGCAAGTGGTATAAATGAGTTACGCTTAAATATCCACGGGCCGTGGATTGGGTGAAGTCAAACCCTAAATATTTAATCCGTCCAATCGAAAGAATACACCTTAGTTGTCTTAGTAAATTACTTAGAGAATCTATAGCCTTAAGTTGATAGATCTAAATAATATTAGGTAAATCAAGTTCAAGAGTCGACACCAAACTCTTTATGGGACGACCCTGATTCTATCACTCAGACTCACATACTCGATATGCACTTGCTAGAACGGGTAGATTTATATAGTAGTTAGCGGCCTATCACAAAGCCTATATCTAAGGAAGCTTATTTTAGGCATGTCAAGTCATTGGGCTTGCATAAACTTTGAGAATATGTACTATGTAGAACATTCATGAATACTTTATGTAATATCATCATTATTATTCCCAAAATACTTGTTACACATACATGAATACATATGTTAAGTACATATGAGAAATAGAAGTGTGTCGGACATATAAGAGATTGACTTACTCACACAAGCAATCGCCTTAGTCACTTTGTGTATACTAAGATGAGACAGCTTTAAGCAACATTATCTAGGTGATAATTGAGAGCGATGACTTAACACAAATGTTGATTTCATTTGAAGAGTTGAATCGAATATTAATTAAAGGTGAGAAATCACTTTATCTATCTTAAATCCATATTGGAGTTCTGATAATCTGTAAGATCCGAGAAAATTCCAATTTTCTGAAAAATGACAAAATGGTAATTTCTGTCAAAATTCGAAATTTTTTTAGATCTCGGATGATGAAACGGACTTCACCGTTGGAATCTTCTCACGAAATCTACTTTACCACGTCAAATTCCCCCCACCCCGAGACGAATTTCACGCTTCGAGGCACTGGGTATCGGATGCTATAAAACGGGTTTAAGAGACATGTGATGTGACAAAAGTCACCTACAACATGTACTCATGTGACACATGTTGCATGATTAGAGAGATGATGGAAATGAATTCGACGCACCCCTTCCTAGTGACGTGAAATCTCATTCAAGAACTCCACAAGAACCTCCTTCACCAAGCTCCGCCGACCGACAAGTTACCATGAAGCTAAGCCGTAAAAACTGCTGAAACTGTATTTGGAAAACATGGGTTATAAAATTTTTCACTTTTCTATCAAAATCACACCTTTAAATTTAACGAAAACCTACAAAGATAACGATCGCACCGTGGTCGCTTCCAAAATACAAAAAATCGCCTCCGATTCTCCCAAACGTCCCACGCCTTTTTTTATTTTTATCCTTTTTTTATTTTCGTTTTTTTTTTTTTTCTAATACATATTATTATTTAGATAAATAATTTCTATTATTTCCTTCGTCCATTTTTGTCCCTAAAAATTTTATTTATCCTAATTGAATATTCTTTAAATATTTCGTTATTTTTTTTCGGTATTTTTTCTAAAATCCCGCTGTGTTTCACTTAAACTCACAGCTTAGAAATTCGTGAAATATTCGATCGTCTTGAATTTAACGAACTTTCAGGTTACTAGATTTCGCGAGATCGAACTTAACGCACACCGTTTCACATCCCGAGATCTAGAGAATTTTCGAGACTTCCCTGAACTATTCTGGTAATTTATTATTATTATTATCCTTTTAAAATTTCATAAAATTCCATAATTGGAATTCCACCCCAAAACTTTCCTTAATTGCAAAAGTGCCACAATTCAAATCCTCCCTCCTTAAGAACATTTCGTCCTCGAAATGAACAAAACTAATATAAAGAGGATACCTTAATCAGAAAACAACTGAGGATATTGACTGCGCATCTCGAGCCTCTCCGACTTATGTAGCCCCTTAATCCCATGATTCCCCATAAAACTCGACTAACTGAATGACCTTATTCCGCAAAATCACTGCGATCTACTATCCATTGGTCGCCCTTATAGGTCAAATTATCTTTAGTTCCATCGCCGATCTCCGAAAGTAGCATTAGGAGGGATCCGGAAATGTACTGGCAGAGCATGGATACATGAAACACATTATGAACCTTAGGACAACTCGAGGAAGGTCTAATCTATATGCTAATGGGTCCCACTCTGCACAATCTCAGATGACCCTATGTATTTGGGTCTTCGCCTTCCGCTGCCTCTCCAACCGAGGACACCTTTCCAAGGAGAAACTTTATGAAAGACCCTATCGCTCCACCTTAAACTCGTAGGACTCACGCGCTTTGTCCGCATAACTTTTCCGTCTGTCTGCCATCTTGAGTCCGTTCTCGACAACTGGATCTTATCTACAAGGCAATCTGTAACAACTCCGGGCCTATTAGTTTCCCTCTCTCCTACTTCATCCCAAAGATACCGGGAGACGACACTTCCGCCACACGCTCTCCCAAATGGAGTCATGCCTATGCTGGATTGATAACTGTTGTTGTAGGCGAACTCCATCAGAGATAAATGCGTATCCCAGCTTCCCTTAAACTCTATCACGCATGCTCTAAGCATATCCTCTAGTGTCTGAATAGTTCTCTCTGACTGACCATCAATCTGAGGATGGAAAGCTGTGCTAAAGTGCAATCAAGTCCCCATGGCATCCTGTAAACTGGACCAAAATCTGGATGTGAATCTGGGGTCTCTAGTCTGAGACTATCGATATAGGAACACCATGTAATCTAACTATCTCCTCCACATATAATTGGGCCAACTTGTCCAACGGGTCATCATTACTAACTGGGAGAAAATGCGCTGATTTCGTTAGTCTATCCACTATCACCCATATGGCATCGTGTTGTCTCCGAAGTTCCTAAGCCCAGAACAAAATCCATAGTAATCTTATCCCACTCCATACAGAACCCAAGGTCAGATTCTTCCCCGGCTTCGTGCTTCGCCTTTACCTCGCCGACAGTTAGGCATCCGGATACCGAAATCGGCAATTTCCTTTTCTACGCCTCTTCCACCAATAATGTTCTCAGAGTATGATATGATCTTGGTGCTACCTGTGTGCATGGTATATGCTGAAGAGTGAGCCTCTTCCATGATTCCTTTAGTTCACCTATGTCGTACACACATTCGACTCTAACTATTACGCCATCGGCCTCCATCCGAACTCGTTTCCTACCACCCCTCAATCTCCCGCCCTCAACTTAATCATCTCTCAAACCCGTCGACCTCTTCCTTGATCCGATCCACAAGAAGAGGACGAACATAAATGATGCCAACAATGTCCTCAGATCACCACCAAGAACCGAACTCCCAAAGATCTCAACTCTATCAACAATGGGAGATATACCATTCAAGTAGATAAGACAGAACCTCCGGCTTCCGACTTAAGGCATCGGCCACTACATTGGTCTTCCCCGGATGGTACCCCTATCATGCAATCATAACTTTAATCAACTCCAACCACCGCTTTGCTAAGCTCTTCTCGGTGAATATATACCGCAGCTCTTAAGACGGCGGAATATCCGATGGAACACCGCATAGATAATGTCTCCGTGACTTTAGAGCGAAAAACCACCGCCGTGCTAGTTCTAAATCATGGGTCGGGTAGTTCTCGTCAGTGCTTCTTTAACTGACGGAAGCATAAGCTCACTTCTACCATCCCGCATCAAAACACACCCTAACCCTCGTCTGAGGCATCACTATAGTACCATAACCGTCCTTTCCCGACGGTGAAAAGCACATCGAGCCGTCGCAATCTCTCGTCCCGCCTCCTCAAAACTACTGCGGTGCATCCGACCACCGAGACTTCTGATCCTTTTCAATAGATTTCGGTCAACGGAGCTGCATCTTCGAAAACTATCAACAAATCTCCCGTAATAACCTCGTCAATCCAAGGAACCGGCGAATCTCATAAACATTTCATAAGTGGCTTCCAGTTCACTATAGCTTCAATCTTCTGAGGATCCACACTAATACCTTCTGCCGAAATGACATGACCCAAGAAAGCTACTTTGTCCAACCAAAACTGGCACTTACTAAACTTAGCGTATAACTGACGCTCTCGAAGAATCTACAACACGTCCTAGATGCTCGCGATGTTCCTCCGACTCCAGCCTCGAAAGTACACTAGGAATGTCACAATGAATACGATCACAAACTTATCTAACACGGACTGAATAATTCTGTTCATCAAATCGCGAACGAGCCGTACAAGTCAACCGAATGGCATCACTAGGAACCTCGTAGTGACCGTATCCCCGCCCCGGGCTGCGCCTTAGAAACATCATTCCTGAATTTCAACTGATGGTAGCTCGACCCTTAGTCAATCTTAGAATATACCCAGATCCATGGTACTGGTCAAATAGCTCATCTATAATGGTGTGAAGCCGGATATCGGTTGCGTATTGTCGCCCGATTCAGCCGTTTCATGGGCCTATACACACAACTCGTAGCTTCCATCTTTCTTCTTTACGAAGAGAACTAAGCTCCCACCTGAGGTATTCAGGTCTAATGCCCTTGCTTACAATTCTTCAATTGTGCCTTCAATTCTTTCAACTCTGCTGGCGCCATTCTATATGGAGGAATGGATATTGGCTCGGTCCCTGAACTAGTTCAATAACGAACTCAATTTCTCTATCCGGGGGTAAACCTGAAATATCATCTGGAAAGACATCTGGGAACTCTTTGACTATGGGGATGTCTTCCAGCCGTGTCCCCTCTTGTCTCCTATCCACTACAAATGCCAAATAACCCCCGGCAACCTTCCTAAGCATTTTCGAGGCGATCATGGCATTACGAGACTAGGCGATCTCTTCGATTCCTAAATATCACGCCCGGTTCCTCCGTCGAAATCCAATCTTACTTCTTTCTTATAGCAATCTAAGGTGGCTCTATGCCTGATAACCAGTCCATACTCAAGATTATATCAAATCATGGATACCTAATACCACGTCCACTGGAAAATCCTTATTCCCGATCAACACCCATTAATTGAACTATCCTTTCTGGATGTCATAAGATTCCCATTGGGTACGAACCACCATGCCCACCATCTATAGGCCGGACTCTATCCTCGTGCCTCTCGCTGAATGGTACTTCAACAATGAATGAGTGGCTCTCGGGTCCACTAATGCATATGCATCAGATCGTAAACTAAAATCATACCAGTGAATCACGCCTCGCGATGACCGGGCCTCCCGTCAGGTGGATCAGAATACCCGAGCCTCGAGTACGAGTACCACTGACCAAGACCGGGGCACCGCTCCCGCCTCCCAGACTCATCACGACCTCTACCAGTGCTGTACCGCCACCTCGCCGGGAACCACCCCTACCAAATTTCGATCGACCGCGCTGGTGCCTGGGGTAGATGCTACCATACCTACCTCGGGGAGGTCTTTGCGTTTACTAACTGCGGGACAAGCCCCGGATAAAGTGACCCTTCCCGCCCGCAATGGAAACATCCCGCCATATTCATCCCCGCACTCTCCGAGATGCCTCCTCCGACATGTAGGCACAATGGAAAAGATGATCCTCGGCGATCTACCACCTCCCCGTGGGTTGCCGGTGATTGAAAGGATCCGACAAGAATGCTTACCTCTCGTCCCGAGCCTCACCGCTAGTCCATTTCTTTCCTTCTTTCTTCTACTAGACCGACCATTGCCCTGCCTAACTAGTACCGGAGCACCTTTCTTACTCTCCGTCGCCCGAGTTATAACTAAAACTCCGTCCTTTCTACCTTAGTGCACTTCAACTTTCATAAATCGCTGCTTGTTTTACTTTAAAAAGTTTCTAAAAACTTTTCATAAACTATTTATTTGCTTTTTAGTCAGATTCTAATAAACACGGAAACTCCGTGGTCTCTACCGTGCCGCAAGAACCGTGGTCCACGCCACCTTTTCTCGGTAATTATGGGCGGAAAGACCTCATGTCTACGCCACCATATAATAGCTTAGAACGCCAACCCTATTCCAAATCTCATAAGTACCCGCCTCTAGGCTGCCTGCACCATCATAAGTTTTAGCTCCCTAATAGAACACGCTCTATCATGCCCCTCTCTACTCTTCCTCGAGGCCCCCTTGTCCGACGGGTAGCCAGCCGTAACAATCAGATGACCGATCCATCGCCGCGTACCGCCACCACGCTCGCAATTTCGATGGTTCTGCATGGGGCTGATTCATTGAAGCATCTTTCGATCTAAGGGTGTGCTCGACATATCTCTCTGGTGGTGCCTCTCAAAGTAAAGTCCTAGATCGACTCTACTTAATTCGCCCACATACGCCGTGAATTTCAGTTAAAAGATCTGACACTTTTCAATATTTGATGCATGCAAAGATTAGCAAAACAATATAGGCTGGGCGAGTAGAAAAATCATTATAAAACAATTCTATAGGAATACCGTGGAAAACGCCAAAACAGCGAACTATCAGCCTAAATCAAGCCTCTATACCAACTGATGCACTCTTCCTAAAGGATTGTGAAATCGCCGGAACCCACAAGAACCTCCTTCACTAAGCTCGCTTCGACCGACAAGTTACCATGAAGCTAAGCCGTAAAAACCGTCAAACTCCAGATGGAAAACATGGTTATAAAATTTTTCACTTTTCTATCAAAATCACACCTTTAAATTTAACTAAAATCCGCAAAGATAACGACGCGACCGTGGTCAAGCCCAAAATACAAAAATCAATTGTGATATAAAAAATTACACCTAATATTTCCCAAAATCCAACTACAACAATAAAGGACCTCGTCCTCATCAAAAATATAAGATAAGGATCAATCCAATATAAGTTTATCGCAACCGTTTTTTCTCAAAACCATGCATGCATATTTACAAAAGATATTTACATATACAAAATGTCATATTTTAAGTTTACTAGTTTTAATTTACACCTTATCTTATATATAATCACAAATATCAAATGGCCTAGGATCGAGAATCTCGAAAGGTCTTTCTGGGCCAAAGACTCAGACCGAAAATTATTTTAAAAACAAAACTATGAGCTAAACGGCTCAAGAGTACTATAAGTTCTAAATGCTGGTCAATAAGCCAGACCTCCCAATATGAAAATCAGACAAAATGGCTGTAAAACTGCTTATGAGAAAACCGGCTTTTGCTATAAACCATTTCTGAAACCGCTCAAAACTATTTCAAGAAACCGCTTCGCCGGCCAAACTGCTCAAAACTAATTTTCGCTGCTGGAAATATGTTCAAAACTATTTCGGCCAAAATCGGCTTCAATGGTGGTTAATATCAAAGTGCTATGATCAGAAATCAAGTACCAACCATCGCGCCCATTTCAAATACCCTAAGTGATGCCTCTAACTGAACTCCGCATCGGGTAAGGAACCTCTGAACACTACCCGGCTTAAGATGGTCCTATGAACACTCTACGATCTATATAGCATAATGAACCCTGAATTAAAATGCTCTGCGATGGAACTCTGAACCAACACCTCATCGCTATGTACTAAGTCACATTAACTATATACCCCGAATGTGCGCAGGGCGACTCACCATATAAATATGCTAGATCTAACCCCAAATTGGCCGACCGTGCAATATAGTTAGTCATAATATCCCATAACCTTGCCATGCAATAATCCGAAATACATTCGACCGAAACTCCAAAGCATGCCATCTAGGGTTTTGCTAAATCAGCCAAACTGCTTTCTTAAACACCGAAATCAAACTTTTCTCTCGCTAAGTATAACAATTGAGTAATAAAAATGTTTTATAAATCTATATTTTCAAAGCACTTTACAAACTTCAGAATTTAAACACTTCTCATTTTAGAAAATGATTTCGAAGACTCACCTTTTTCTCGACTAATTTCTTCAAATCTGTCACACTCTAGATTCGTCTACGCTCAAATCGCCACACAATTCATTCCAAATTACGAAAATGCCTCGCTTTAACGTTTTAACCATAAACACACACGGCTTTCAAAGTTTAATATATCGAATCCTTAACTTCTCGATTCTGTAACAAAACTTTACGTGTTAGTCCCATTCAATATGGACATCGATTATATGATGTGAAATTGACCAAATGTCCATACACATTAAATGCCCTATAAAACTATCCGTTGAATAACTTGACTTAAGGACTTTCCATATAAATTTAAAATACCCAAACATTTTTGGAAAAATTCCGTCCGACTTGTCCGACTACACTTTATGAAACTTCAATCAAACCGGCCCGAAAATAGTCCCCAAAATTCAGGGCCTCGACCACCCGAACACGTCTAAAATTCCTAAAATCTCTAAACTCCTACTAAAAATTTTGGGACTAAAGTTTACTTAATCTTACGGCCTCTAAGAAAATTTCTGCCATTACATAACCTTTAGGCTTGAAATAACACAATTAAAAGAATTTTCACCTTTAAAGCTGACAAAGCGCCAAGAGACACACTATGCGCAGCCTTCTTCACAGAATTCAATTTTGCCTCTGTCAACATGAAACCTACTATCCGCCGTGAATCTCTAAAGAGTAAGCAAGAAGAAAAAATAAAAATCGCCTCTCTGGATCTCTCCTGAACGTCCTACGCCCTTGATTTTTATCCTTTATTTTCGTTTTTTTTTTCTTTTCTTTAATTATTATTATTATTTAGATAAATAATTTCTATTATTTCCTTCAGTCCATTTTTGTCCCGGAAAATTTTATTTATCCTAATTGAATATTCTTAAAAAATTTCTATTTTTCGAGATTTTTCTAAAATCCCGTTTTCAGGTTTCATTCTAAACTCGTCGCCTATAAATTCGTAAAATATTCCGACTGTCTCGAAATTTAACGAAACTTTCCTGGATTACTAGATTTCTCGAGACGAACTTAATGGCTCAGTCCGTTTCGTCATCCGAGATCTAGAGAATTTTGGTGACTTCCCCTCAATCCATTCCGGTAATTTATTATTATTATCCTTTAAAATTTCATAAAATTCCATAATTAAATTCCACCCCAAAACTTTCCTTAATTGCAAAAGTGCCACAATTCTTGTAAAACAACTTTCAAAAATTCTATTATGGCACTAAAATAAGTAAGGAAGCCCTTGGTGCACATACGGTTACACATACCGTACACCTTCTTGGGACGGGGTGTTACATGAATGGCCTAGATTGTGCCAAGTGTCAAATAGGGAAAGGAAGGGACATTATGGGAATTAAATGAAATGTTAATGAGATAATAAGACAAAACTTGAATAGTTGTCTTCTCAAACAAAAAGAGAAAACCTGCAGGGGAAGAACAAAATTTCGTGCAGTAGCTTGAGTTTGTGATTTTAGAGAGAGAATGAGCTCCTTCTCTCTAGATTTGCGGCCGTTCGGACCGTTGGTTCTCGACGGAGCAAGAAGCAAAGTCGATCTATGCGGCGAGCAAGGGCTACGCGTGGACACCGATTTTGTGGAGTTTCGACAACTCCAAGAGGTATGGATCTTTTCCTACTTGTGTTATTCTTTGGCTAAGAGCCATGTAAATGGTTAGGGATGTTCTGAGGCTTGGATTAGCCATGTTTTCGATCTCAAAACATTTGAATCGAGTGGAGAAAATCCCCATTGTTGTGGCCGTGAACAGTGCCAACCTCGAGGGTTTCACTGTTCACATGAATAGTGACGTGATTTTTGGTGTGATTTTTATGATGCTGAGTGATTCAAAAAATGAATTGAGCCAGGTTTGTTAATTAGCCTATGAGCTAATTTTGATGTTATTGGTTGTGAATTTACAACATGATTTATGTGGATTAATTATGTTAGTATATACATGTTTTATATATTAGCATGAGTTTGTTGGGATTGGCATCATGCATTCCATATGCACTGGGACACCCTAGAATATTAGGAGTGAGTGCATGACATGAAAGAAAACAAAAACGAAAACGTTTGTGAAAGGAATTTCGACGAAGATTTTCCAAAGAATTGCCTTGGAGAGTCGTCCAACATATCACTTCGGATGAGGACCATGACTCAAGCTGAGCTGCTATCCAGACATCCCACTTCCAGGTGAAATCAATGAGGCTTTAACAGTCTCAATAAAGTTGAGGACAAAAAGCTTTTTGTTTTGAATCCGTGGATTTTACCTTTCTATCAGCTTAGCATGAGAGTCACAGACTCGGATAGTGATTGACATATATCGAGTAAGTCATACTGTTGATGAATGTTGCCATGTATGCAACGTGAGCAACCATATAAATTATCTCACTGTTTTCTTGTTTTTTACCTAATTGAGCAGATCATCACTATTTCAAGTACAGGAGGTACAGAGGACGACGCCGCAGAGGCCGTTTAGGAAGAAAGTCGGGTTGTGGCTTTGGGTATTCGTTTTGTACAACATATATTAAAACTCTAAATTTTGATATATGTTTGGTAAAGAGTAATTTATTAACTCTTGAACTATTGTTACATAGTTGATATATACTTTGTGAGTATTGACGCATGGGCCCAAGTGGTCATTATTTTACTCGCAAGTGGACCCTGTGTGGTCATTGTAAATTGTTGGGACAGGTTTTGTACCTTGAGTAGAGCCCCCGCACAAATGGCATCGCCTGATTACGAGCGGTGCCTGCGTTACCCGACATCCATGAATATCTCGTATGTCGACGGGTTGTCAACCGACTTCCTGCCAAGGCCACATAATCTTGAAAAAAAAGGGGTGTATGTGAGGGAGCTCATAGTTAGACATTAAGTATGTCCAACTACACCAGACGATGTTGATATAGAATATATTAGACATATGCTCCATGAGAAAGGAGAAAAAACATCGTGAACGTGTGATTCATACCACATGTAGTATTAAGTGTCGACCTATATAGGCAAGAAAACGATTTATGTGTGAGGCCCTAGAGTTTTAAGTAATCTCGGTTTTTGGCATCCTTATTACTTTAGCCTGATTTCAGGATTAGTATCTATTGTTTGCTATCTTAGAATGTTACCAAAGGATTATGGATGATTCGATCTACTGGAACATTTCTAGAAAAACAAGCTAGATAAGAATCACGAAAGTCAAGGAATAGGAAGATCATATATATAAATAGATAAAAGCATCACTATGTACTCGTGAGTCGATACCATGTATCTCCCGGTGGAAGAAACATACCATGAATGCATATTTATCGAGATCTCATATGAATAAGATGCGGCTAAGATGATCCGATACAACATACAAATCATACTCCAAGATCCTTTCATCGAGAAGCTATATACTCCTAACATATATGTAGCAAATATTAGCCTCGAAGTGTGCATGGTCACACGACTTATTTGACAAGTATGAATCTTCAAATTGAGAAAGGAGTCGGTCCCATCATGTGTGAGTGGGAGATGTTGGTTTCAACACGTTGGGCACACATGATGTGGCCCGACGGTTATCATATTTATTTTATAATTTAATTAGTTTTAAATTATATCATGAAAGAGACGGGGGAGAGTCGTGGTCTGGATTTGAACTCACCAAAATCAAGTAACTATATCCAATATTAGTTATTGAGAGATAAATAGATAATAATAAGATTATATATATATATATATATATATATTTATTTTTTTTTTTTTTTTTTTTTTTGGATTAAAAAAAAAAGAAGTTTTTTCTCTCACTATCCCACTGTTCTCTCTCTCTCCGGTGTAATTGTGATAACAAAATAAACTCCTGGTTCTTAATCTTGAATAAGAAGAAAGGTACATTCACGCTTAATTATTTCATTTTCAGTTCAAATACTTTGTGATTGAAACATGATTATGCCACGATGATCTTGGGCAAGGTTTGTATGTCAGAAACCTTTCAAATTACTATTAGATTTTATATATTGTTTATTTTTGTTTGAAAAATGATAAAATTTGTGAAATTATTTTTTTTGCATTTTTAAAGGTTCCTCGACTCATTTTGACCTATTTCATTCATAATCCATATAGGACCTAAGCATGGCTGATCAAAAGTTAGCTAAAAAACGATTTTCGCCCGACCTAATCCATTTTGGTATATAGCCCGATAAGGTCGAGCCAACCTAGCTTTAGTGAATAATTTAGAGCACCAATATAATCAAATTAACTAGTAACTGCTAACTAGCTAATTAGTGCTAGCTAAAGCGATAAAGCAACAACTAAATAACATATTTAAAAAAAAAAATCAAATTTATCAAATGAAATCCCTATGCCCCTGATCATCATCTTCATCCTCATTATATCTAACAATAGCATTTGACTCCATATGAAAGGTGAGTATCCTCAATGCTAGTTGAGTCATCATCATCCTCCGTAACTAAAATTAGCATAAGTTAAATAAGTAATTGTCTAAAGGAAATGATTCATTATAAATCCTCAATAAAAGTAAGCTTACCAACAAAAGCACTTAACCAATTACGTGTACTTATTAGAGCTTGAACTATTTCATCAAGCATAGAACTTCTATATTTTTTTCTTAACACACGAAAGCATATACTAAAAGAGGATTGTGATGGTACGGTAGTTAGTGAAATACTTAATACATCACAAATCATCATATCACCAAATCTATTACTTGTAGCTCTCCAATAACCTAATACATAAAATTTCTAGAGTAGGAATTTTTAACCCTCCTAATAGAGATCAAGTTGAGACTTTCTATTATTATTAGTTTCTTAGGAATTAAATGCCTTAAATCCTATCAAATGACCGAATGCATAATTCATTAAATAATATATATGAAATTAAAAAATGACAATGGATTTTATTATAAGGCTACTTACGTCATATGCAGTCAACTTCACCCTTTTTCATGGTTGACTCCCATTACAAAAACAAAAGACCATAAAAAGTTGATATGCTACACCTTTGTTACTATACTCATCAAAAAATGTATATCAAGTCTTCTTTATTCTTTCAAATTTTTATGGATCAAGTCTTGGATAAGTACGCTTCAAGAAATGAAGTTTCTTGGTTGGATCAAGAACAGCCCCACCAAAATATTCACTCAAAGACTTATCAAAATTTTCTTTCATTCAACAACATATACTCTAAACCAAAAAATCTTTATTTGCTTAGCCGAGAGAAATTCTATCCTACAAATTTTTCCAAAGCACAAATTAGAAGTAGGATAGAATGATCTAGGAATCAAGTTGGTCATTGTATAGAATTGCTTCAAGAATTCACACATTGATACTCTACTTGCCTATTCATCATTAGATGAACATCACTAATAATTTTTATCAATCAAACTCAAATTAGAAATCAGATTACTGTCTATTTATTGAGTTCATTGGAGTAGCTGATAGTTGATTCACTCAATTAGCTCTTATGGGTTGCTTGCAAACACTCTAGGGTCTATTTGGTTCAACTGATAGCTAGTGCTAAAAGTTGGTGCCAGTAGGTGATAACTACTAGATGATTATAAATTACTGTTTTGTAAAGTAGTTGATTAGAAGTAGATGACTAGAGGTCAATTTACCTATATAGACATGATGGAGTTATATAAAAATAATGCATATATATATATATATATATATATATATATATATATATATATATAAAAGACCAGGAATTAAAGAATAAAGAATATTTATTACATGAATAAATATTTAGACATGATATTTACATGAATATCGACTTATTAAAAAGACTATTTATTTTATTTTCATCCATCTATATAAAATAGTAAAAATCCATTTATGATAAAATAAAACGCTTTGCATTAGGATTTTAATTAATAATAAAATTAAAAAATTCTAATTACCATAATAAAGCCTAAAATATTCATAATCTTTATTATTCCCTAAATTCAAATTTTAATAAAATATTTCATGATAAAAGATTATTTTTTGTAATTATATTATGTGAAGATCATAAAATTTTCTCTACATTTATAGTTTACAGTAATAGAAATGTTAACCATTTAAAACAATTAAAATATTATGTTCTTGGAATTTTCAAACAATGAACTGCTATATAAATATGGAGAGAATGATAAAAATATCATTTATATTTTAATAAGAGCATTTTTTAAAAAGCTAATATTTGTATCTTTTCCTATCGAAATTGTTTTAAATTCTCTAATCAACTATTAGTAGCTAATTGGGAGTCTTTACCAATCAGCCTATTACAGTTGGCCACTAATCAGCTATTGATAACTAATTAGGGCTAAACAACTCTTGATAGGAAAAAGTCATAAATAGTAGTTTTTTCTTAATCGCTATTATTAAAATATCAAAATTCTCTTTTTTGTCTTTCACTCTGTATTTGCGTAAAAGATATTTTAATTATTTTAAATAGTTAATGACTCTCATTACTTATAAAACTATAAATGTAAAATTTACATGATCTTCACCTGATTTTATTTTTATCATGATAATTTTTATTTACAATTTGAATTTAAGGAATATTAAATATTATGAGGTATTTTAGGTTTATTATGGTAATTAAAATTTGTTAATGTTATTATGAATTAAAATGCTACTACAAATATTTTTAATTTTATCATAGGATGAAATAAAATAAATATTCTTTTAATAAATTACGATATTCATGTAAATATTATGTCCAAATATTTATTCATGTAATAAATATTCTTTGCTATGTCATATGCAATAATGTGGCTATAACCATATTCATTTATTAAGAACCAAATGATTGATAAATTGGTAAAAAAAGAAAAGTATAAATAGTATCTACTAAATTTAATAAATGCTTAAAATATATAAACTAAATCAATCACTTGAAATTCCTTTCAAAAAAAATTAATCACTAGAATTAAAACTTTAGAACCCAAAGTAAAGTTTGTCTATATATATATGTGTGTGTGTGTGTGTATGTGTGTGCATTGTTTTTATATCATTATATCATGTCTATATAGATAAATTCATTGTTGTGAAAGGCGCAAGGCGCACCAAGGCGCAAGGCCCACCAAGGCGCAAAGGCCTCCTAGAGCCTTAAGGTGTAAGGCGCACTTAAAGCACGGGCTTTTTTATATAAGGCGCATCCCATTTTACATATATATTTTTAAAAAATATAATCAAATATAACAATCATTTATCATCAAATATCATCTAAAATATTAATCAAATAAATAAAAACACATAAACAATACTCTAAGCATAAAATTCATAAGCATGTCAAATAAATCTAACAACCAAACCCCAAAGTTTCTAAAAAAAAAAACCATAGAAATTGTCAGTCAGAACATGTCAACATGCAAACACATATCCCTTATCCAAATACATAAAACATCCAAACAAAACACATTAAGATAACTAATTTGTACACATCAACCGATCCTCATTCATCCTCCACATCCACATAATGATGATTGATAGGGTTTGGAAATTAGGCGCGCAGGCCCACTCGCTAGACCCAAGGGAGAGACGGAGGCCCGATCCGTTGAGCAAGCCCGCTTGAGTATTCAGATTGCTTGACTATGGCCCAAGTTGAGGGCCCAATTCGCTTAGAGGATAGTTTCTTAGCAGACTCGCGGATCTCGCGAACCAAACCAAGGTAGCTCCAAAGTACCATGGAAGACTCCCATAGGTACAGAGAATAGAATAACCCCTAACCATATATTATCCTGCCGATTCAACCAAATCTTGCCAATAAGGAAGGGAAAATAATAACAGATCATAGCCAGTTGGATCTCCCTCCAATAAGGAAGGAGGATTATCTCAAGCAAACAGCTCCTTCTATATCCTGCACCGAATCCGATACGGACTAACATAAGAAATATCTCATCCAATGGGAAGGACTCCTAATTACCATCCAACTAGCTGAACATCTACTATAAATATAAGACCACCCATCGGTGAAAGGTACGCCAATTCTGACGCACATTATACACCAGCATTCATACACATTCTGGCACTCACGTTCTTAGACGCATACATTCGCCCTCTAAGCAGTCCCTCTTCTCTCGTAAAGAACCGGATGAGAGACAAGGTGCCGACGGGCACAACCTCGCCGACCCTTCTTCTTTGTTTTGCAGAGGAGAGTTACGCTCCGAGCCCGCATCAACAACGTGCACGATCCTAATTCCTCAACCCACACTAACCAGACGTCGCATCCCAAATTTCGCTACCATCTGTGTCCGCCCCAACGACCCCCCCACGCTCCGTGCTCCTGGGCCCGGCTGAAAAAGGCATCATCATGGCCACCGTGGGAACGACGCCTTTATAAATATAACCTGATTTCTCGCCACGATGGTATCAAGAAGGAACACAAGCGTGAGGCAACGCCAATCCACCGAGGATGCGTGTGATCCACCGTGCAATGCAGATAGCGCACCTCCCGACGTTGGAAGAAATGCAAACCAATACAAACGGGCGGAAGCACTGCCTCGCCAATCAACGCCCTCGATAGAAGAATTGGAGCAACTTACCGTACGCTTACAACATCCACGGAGATACGATGCACTGAAGCGCAGACCTTCTCCCCGCCGGCGGCAACTCGCCGCGACATTCCCCCGAGGCGTCGAAACGTGCTGCATCCAACGATCCAGGCACCTGACCCCAATTAGCTCCACGGAGGAGGAAAACTAAGAATAACTGGGATGTCGCGAACTAAGCACTACATCACCTCAACCAGATGTGAGAGCAACTATGGAGCAGAGGTTCAGGAGTCTTCAACAGGAGCTCGGCCATGTAAAGGAGGTGGTTAAGGGACGCCCCCCGGACACTATGGATACCTTAGTACAACAAACTGAATCACCCTTCACCGTCGAGGTGTTACGTTATCCACTCCCAAAGAAAATTCGAATGCCATTAAGTGGAAACCATGGAGCCAAAGATCCCGTCACCATCTCAATACTTACAAAAATCAAATGAAGTTGCATGGGTATCAAGACCCTATACGGTGCAGGGCTTTCGCCACTACACTAAAAGGCTCAACCTTAGCCTGGTTTAATAGAATCCCCCCTTCATCTATCTCTTCATTCAGAGAACTATCTATTGCATTTGTCTCCCACTTTATCGGAGCCAGATTTGCCAGAAGCCGAAGCACAACTGGCTGACCGTCGGCAGGCTCAAGTAGAGCTTAAAGTCATATCGCGTGCAAAGATTCAACGAGTCCCCTCGAAGATAGACGTACTCGATGAAAAATTCGCCATCACAACATTTATTGCAGGGTTAGGAGTACAATCAAAAGATCTGATGTTTTCCATCTCGAAGAACCCCCAAGCAAGCATGGCCGAGGTACTCGCCAAAGCGGAGAAATATATAAACGGCGAGGAAGCCCTCATATCCAAGAAGGAGAGCTCATCCACCCGTAAAGAGAAGTACGACAGATAAACGGCGAGGACGAAGCCCTAAAAGACAAGACGACCAGGACAAATCCCCACGAAGAGATCGAGAACGATCCCCCAAAAGGAGGGGGAATCTCGTAGACCACCCCGCCCACCACAACCGGGAAGACGACGACTGCGAGGCTTCCGCCTCGCTTCACTCCCCTAACGGCCCCGCTTGTCGCAGTCCCGCATGAGGTACGAAACTAGCAGCTCCTCGATGGCCAACTCAGATGAAATCGATCCAACACAAGGGACAAATAACACCAAATATCATGAAGTTCCATAGTGGACTACATGTAAGCATCTACTGACAGCTGTATACAAAACTTAAAGAGAGAAATAGAATATTTAATACAACGATACCCTCCGCGCTTTCATATCTCCGTGGAATCAAGCTCAAATCATCTCGAATCAGCCCAAAGTCGTGCCCAAAATCGTAACTCGTGCCCAACTCAACACCGCCTCTCGCAAAACGACTCCACTCAGCACCAGCAACCCTCGAGAAATCCACGTGATCTCGGGGGATCGTGAGGAAGAGGAGAATCTAGTCTCGGCTCTGAAGGCTCCACTAAGGTAGCACGCATCAGCAAACGGGGAAATACAAGTAGTAACTAAACGTACCATGACTAACACTACCATTACATTCTCCGACTCGACCGAAAGGACGCCGCTGACTTACGACGCACCCATTGGTAGTTTGCGCGATCGTACAACACAATACCATCGGGTTTTAATTGATAACGGAGTTCTACGACATCATTTTCTCGCCAAACTTTGACAAATGGGCATCGGAGAGAAAAGCTAGAACCCATCAACACACACCGCGGTTTTCGAGATAAAGGTATTACCGCTTGGCCGATTCAACCGGGTGCTCACCTTAGGCGAGCCCCCTGCCGTGCGCATTCCACAACATCATGTCTCCTTATCAGACTCGTCGCCTTTAACATGTTGCTAGGCAGACCCTCTCTCAATGCAATAAAAGCCATCCCCTCAGCGTATCACATGATTATCAAATTCCCCACCATACATGGAGTAGGGATGGTCCGAGGAGATCACGGTGGCCAGTGGAATGCCAAGACGTGTTCCATGAAACAAAGAGCAGTCGACAACGTGAATGTAGACGAGCTTGACATGCGTGACGAGGTGCTCACCCGACCCTAGCCCTCGGAGGAACTAGAACCGGTATCGCTGGGCGACGACCCGGAACATCTCGCCTACATCGGCTCCAAACTAGCGGAAGACCTCAAAAGCCTCCTCACTCAGTTTTTGAGACAGACAGACGCCTTTCGGCATGGAAGCAAGCAGATATGGGAGGAACTGACCCTACGCATCGTCATAGATTGAACACCAACCCATCCTTAAACCGGTCAGCAAAGCGCAGGAGCTTTGCGCCAGAAAGGCAAAAAGCCATCAACGAGGAGGTCGGCAAGCTCCTCCAAGCAGGAGCGATCAGAGAGGTGGAATATCCTGAGTGGTTGGCTAATGTTGTACTCGTCAAAAAAGCAAACGGCAAGTGGCGACTCTGTATCGACTTCACTGACATAAATAAAGCGCGTTCGGCGACGCTCCCACCGCCAAGGATCGACTCTATCAGGGACGCCACCGCTGGCCACGAACTTTCGGGCTTTATGGATGCATTTTCCCATTACAATCAGGATCAAGATGGACCCGCACGACCAAGAAAAGACCCTTTCACACAGCTCGTGAACTTATCATATCTTGTGATGCCATTCCTGACTCAAGAATGCAAAGAGCGACCTACCGAGGTTAGTGAACCGAATGTTCCGTAAGGTATAGGCGCAACTATGGAGGTATAATGACGATACGTCTGGGTAAATCCACCACGCCTACTCCCACATCGCCATCGCTCATCTCTCGAGGCGCCTGCATCCTAAGAATTACAACATGAAGCCGAACCCACTTAAACAGCTCTTCGCGTGTCACCGAAATTTATGGGCTTCATAGTCAAACTACTGTGGGAATTGAGGCAAATCCGCATAAAATAAAGGCTGTACTCACATGCCATCGCCATCAGTGAATAAGTGGAAGTCCAAATAATCGACAGAAGGATTGCACCTCTACGATTTGTATTCGCATGAAAGTGATCAGTGCCGTACTCTTCTTCAAGTCCTCGAAGAAGGCCTTCCAATGGGACGAGAAGTGTGAAGAAGCATTTACAACATTAAAAACATACCTGAGTTCTCCACCCATTCTAGTAAGTCCGGTCGAAGGGGAACTCCTCACTCTATACTTAGCCGTATCAGACTTCTCAACCAGCGCGGTACTCGTCAGAGACAAGGAACGAGTACAGCACCCCGTTTACTATTGTAGCCGAGCTCTGAGAGGAGCGGAGGAGAGGTACCCGAGGATGGAGAAATTAATACTGGTAACCACAGCTTGGAAACTCCGTCCCTATTTCTAGGCTCATACCATAGAAGTCCCGACAGAATATCCGATGAAACAAGTATTACTAAACTGTATTCTAAGGCCGATGAAGTGGGGCCATGAGCTAAGCAAGTTCGACATCAAGTATTGCCGAAAAACCGCCATAAAAGGACAGGTCATAGCCGACTCTCACATGGAATTCACTCGAGGAACTTGCTCGTGACCACCTTCACGAAAAGGACGACCTCCCAACGAAACTCTTCAGATGGAGTCAAATGCGCAAGGAAGCGAAAGAAATTAAGTCTAACTCAAATTTAAGGGATAGACATTGAATACGCACTCGTGACGGTTCCATGTTTCCAAATAAACGGGGTCGAAAGCATGAGGTCGTAATAGCAGGCCTCAACCGCTCCCATTCATTAGAAGTCGACCAGCTAGAGGTATACAGTGACTCCCAGCTGGTGGTCGTGACAAATAAGAGCAATTTTGCCAGCGCTGTGCGAAACGATGATCTTATACCTCCAAAAGGTCCGCGACCATTAAAGAAATTTGTGTCGTCTGCGTCAAGCATGTCCCTGTGAGCGTAGAATTCCCGAGCAGACGCCTTTGGCGGTTAGACACAAACACAGAAGACTCCCACAGGACGACGCCGGTCAATACTCGGGCGAACCCCATCGATCCCATAAGATGACGGGTCGCCTGGTAGAGTCGTGCTGTCGGACGGACCCCATTTGGAATTATATACACCCAAGCCTACCGTAATTTTGACCCAAAATAAGGGCGAGGTCACCAGTTCACTAATCATAAAGGAAGCCTCATAAGCGAGGATTTTTCACACCCTTTCTTAAATGCACAAGGGAGTAGGGACATCAAGTACGTGGCCGAGAGGTACACTAGGTATATGCGGAATCATCGGAGCACGGGGCGTTAGCAGAAAGTCTTAAGGCATGGATACTATCAACCACTAAGGATGCAAATCAATTTTAGTCAAGAAATGCAGGATCTGCCAGGAGCACGCCAAGATCTCACGCCTCCCGTCAGAGCCCTTAACATCGATCACAAGTCCCTGGCCCTTCCAACAATTTAGGTTTGACATATTAGACCTCTGCCCATCAAAGGCCTGCAAATTCATAATCGTCGCAGTAGGACTACTTCACCAAGTGGGCAGGTTTGTTTCTTACCATAATTACGAAAGCAAAAGATACTTAATTTCTGTGGCGAAGCCATCATATGTGTTTGGCATCCCGCAGCCCCGTATCGTGACAACGGAAAGCAATTCGACAATGCTAATCTGTAGATTTTGTGCCGAGTTCTGAATTAAAATTATTACTCAGTCCCCAAAGACATCCGCAATCGAACGGACAGACCTAAGTCACAATCGTAACCCTTGCGGCCTTGAAAGACTAAGAAGACCTTAAAGAAATCGGTAGAATACTCGAGGTACTACGGGCCTACAGGATGAAGATGGTCAAAGAACTCTGAAACCCCCGCTCGCCCTAGCCTTTGGCAATCGAGCCGCAGTCCCGTGGAGGTCGGAATCAAGTCTCCCAGATCGGTTGAAGATCAGAGAGCACAATTATCAGTCCCACACAACAACTTGAAAGGCCCAGATGTTTTCGAGCAAGTCTCAAAAGCGCATCTGAGGAATATCAAAAAGGAAAACAATGGAGGTATTATAATCAAAAGTCAACCCCGTGAGTTACATGCTCGCGACTTAGTCTTAAAGAGGCTCCCCGCCACGAGGAATCCAAATAAGATGGAAAACTAGGCCCCAACTGGGAAGGTCCTTACATCATATCCCGAGTCGTAAGACCAGGCAATTATGAGCTCCAGACAGAGGAAGGAAAAATCTTACAGCATACATGGAATGCGGAACATCTTAAACGTTTTTACCAGTAAGCATGAGTTTGTAAAGTTAAATAATGCCTTATCGGATCTTATACGTACAGTGGAGCCGTCACTGATTATTTGTTAGACATCTCAAATGGGCTTTATATATATGCATACGTAAAAGGCACCATAAGAAGATATATAGACATAAAGGAAAGTTTCTCTATTTCACCGAATTACACGCTACAATCACTGCATCCTCGACATATCTCGAGAAGTATCTAGTACAAGGCTCCTCAAAAAAAAAAAAAGAAAAAAAGAAAACTAGATGGAAATAAATAGAAAAGACCAGTGGAAAAGAGGAGAAGAAGAAAAGGGGCGATAGGAGAAAAGAAAAGAGGGACAAAGGAGAAAGACAAAAATGAAAAGGAAAAGAGAGGAATAAAAGAGAGAGTGTAGGGAGAAAAGAGGAGGAAAGAAATTAAAAATGCAGAGAGCAAGCAGTAAGAGATACACCGCCTCCGGACGTATTCCCTTAACATTCCCAAATATACCCTAGCAATTTTCGACATGTTTAGGGTATTTTGTAGTTTAATTTGAATGTTTCGTGAGTTAAATGCGAAACATGGAAACGAGAGACCCTGAAATTTACAAGAATTAAGGACAAACAAATTGTCTAAAAAAAGGCCTAAAAGATATGAATTGGATGAGTTTGAGGCCAAAATGAAATAAAGGAAAGTTATTTATAAATAGAATGAGTTATGGGCTTAAAAGCAAAATAAAGAAAAGAACTGCAAAATGGGTTTTATTAGCGCCAAACATGGCTCAAACAAACCCATGGGAAGTGAAGACCAAATTTGGTCTCCAAAAAGGGGGAGAACCGTAGAGAGGGAGAGAAGAGAAGGAGAGAAGAGAGAAGAAGAAGAAGAGGAAGAAGGAGGATTCAAGCCAAGATCAAGCTAAGGTATGGAAACTAACCTTGGTTATGGATTCTATGAGATTATGTATGAATTTCCATGCTTGGTTGGTTAGTAGCTTGTCCCCAAACTTGGGGTTTTGCTAGGGTTTCATCTTAACCCAAAAATTATGGAAAGTAAGGTGGATAGAACCCCATATGGCACAAGATAGTTATGAATCGCCCTTCGAGAATGGATTCATGGTAACAGAGTAATCGGGAAGTTGTGGTTTAAAACAAACCCTAACTAATCATCATAAGCTTGGTTTGTATATGGGTTATAACCCCATATTAAATGATTTTGAGTGAATCTATGAAAGAAGTTTGAAGAAAAGATATGTAATTGAAAGATGAATTGAATAGAAAAGTGAGATTCCAAGGTGAATTTGAATGGTTTGATGTGTGTTTGAAGTGTAGAGTTGAACGGGTAGCAAAGCATGGAAAAATGTGAGAAAAACACACATTTTCCGGGCATTTCAGGATGTGTACCGGTACATTTGAACATGTACCGGTACACTTTGTGTTCTTGGTCATTTTTGGCCAATGTACCAGACACATTAGGGGTGTACTAAGACACTCGCTCGGCTTCTCCGCTTCAATCAGTTTTCGTATTTTGGCCATAATTTTCTCAATTATTATCCGATTTGAGTGATTCAAGTGGCCAATTAAAATAGACTTCAAGGAGAACCAAACATAAAGAAATAGGAAATCATCACCCTGGACTTAAGTGGTCGAAAATCCACTAAAGTGAGGCTATGTGCAAGCCAATTCCAAAGATCGCTTTGATCATAGAGTAGTCCGAATTGTTTTGAACGTAACTTGAGTTCCGATGCTCCGATTTGGGTGATTCCAACTGGAGATGAACCCTTAGCACCTTAGCTTTAAAGGAGTACAAAGAACTAGTGTCAAATATGGAGACAATGCACTGGAAAATGAATATTACAAACTGTCCCTCGTACCCCAGAACCGACTAGCTGGCATTTAAAATGCCATAACTTGAGTTCGATGATTCAATTCAAAACGATTCCACCTCTAAGAAAAGTAGATGTGATTGAGGGACAAGAATAGCATGACCGATGTGTGACACACAAGATTCCCGTATAAGATCCAAATGCCACATGGAATAGGCATGAAACCCGAATAGGATATGAAACATGAAAACTAATTGAAACATGAACATGAAATGGCAATATGTCATAAAAATACAATGTGGCTAAGAATGCTCTATTATAAGATAGTGTTATTGAACTCATATAATTGTAAAACTACCAAGACCGCTATTGAATTGGTTGATGGCACCTCCGTTACGCAAGGCACCCATAGCAATTTCTAAGACTTTGATTAGCGACCAAGACTCTCCGACCGTGTTTCAAAAATACATTAGTACTTTGCACTCTCCGATTAGTACTTTCCTAAGACTCCGAATAGTGCGACTACTTCACGTCAAGACTCCCGGCCATGCTAGCCACGGCACCTCAAGACGCACTGCACCTTTGGGTACTTATTGTGTTGGGTGGTCCTACTCCATTCCGTAGACATCGGTCTAGGCAATCCAATAATATATGATAAGACTCCGAATAAGAATAAAGAATTGAATATGGTAAAGATCCGAATAAAATTCACTGTACCCTCAGATATGTTCTGTAGTACCCACTCGGCAATTCAGATAAGTTCAGGGCACCACGGTACCCTTGCATGGGTAAAATAAGCATATGTATCTCATGATGATTCACCCGCTTATGGACTAATGTCCATACCTCGATATGTATCCGCATAAGTCCGATGAGTTCCGACGATCGCACCTACTCCGCACTCTTGTATCGATTAAGCTCTATAACTCCTAATGGATCCTGAATGATAATAAGCCTGTTATAATTATAAGTTTTTGAATAAGAATAAGCTCAGAATTCCTAATGGAGTCCCGAATAAACATACGTCTCGTTATAAGTATGTCTCCAGATAAGAAGAAACTCAGACCTGCGGAGGTCCGAATAAGTATAAGTCTAGTAGTACCTACGGGTACTCCCGTATAGGTAAAACAAGTATAAGTCCAAGAAAGTAAATTCTAAGGGTACTCAGATCCGTAAAATAAGTATAAGTTCTCAGAGTACCACGGGTACTCGCAATCCAGAAAATAAGTATATGTATCCGTTATGATCCTGCACTGCCATACCAATGTCCACACCTGATATGTATCTGCATACGTCTGATCTGACCTTGTATGTATATGATTATGATTAGTTCCGACTTATTGTACCTACGGGTACCTTCGCACAAAGATAAGATCCGTAAGATAAGTATATGCTCCATAAGACCAGTATAAGTTTCGTAAGACAAGTATAAGTTCTGTAATACATGTATGAGATCTGAAATACATGTATAAGTTCTGTAATACACGTATAAGATTCGAAATACAAGTATGTGCTCGAATACCAAAGATAAGTTCGTAAGACCATATAAGTCTGTAATATACACAAGATCTGGAAATACATGTATATGTGCCTGAATATGCGTATAAAGTCCAGAAGACTAGGATATACTCAGAGAACAAGTATAAGATACTAAGTACCAAGATAAGTTTTGTAGTACCTACGTGGTACTTTCATATATGAAGCCTGTAATACCAAAGATACATCTGCATCTCGTGATACCTCTGCACCTCCGAACAAGTGTAAACCCGTAAAATAAGCATAAGTTCTCAGAAACTCTACCTGGGAGACTGAGATAGATATAAATACCAATACCGACAAGACTCTCCCCGTATAAAGATAAGCTCAGAACTCCTAATGGGAGATCGTAAATAAGTATAAGTCCGAGACAAGCATCGCATAGTCTGAGATGTATGGTCACTGATCCCAAATAAGTATATGTCCGATACAAACATAAGTATAAATATGTATCCTGACTGAGATAAGTATCGACCGACAGGTCTGCTATGTCCTCTGGGAGCTGCTTATGGGCATAAGAATCTGATAAGAATAAGTGCTATATATAAGATCCAAATAAGGATAGGTCCGCTATATGTAATTCCCTGAGTAAGTATAAGATCATAATACTGATAAGTATAAGTCCTGTATAAGCCTAAGTGATTGTATGTCTATTATGTGAATGCTTGAATATTCCGACAATTACATCAAGTATCCTCGGGGATGGCGTTTCGTATAAGAAATATTTCCCACTAAGCGCAAAGCTAGCAATCGGGCTTTAATCCGTAGGTACAGAGAAGACATCAAAGAAACATCCGCATACAAACACAACACACTTGTAAGTGGTCACAGCATGCAGGTCTCAGTGGCCTCCATTGTAATGCAGCATAGTTTTAGATTTGCAAAGAGGACTCTAGCGATATGTGGCTCAGATTTTGATGGACACCACTCAAAGTGGGTAGTTCTTTGATTGTATATAATATTTGAATTATTATAAGACGCGGGCCATACCCACAGTACCAGCCGATGCAAAAAAAAAAAAAAAAAATCAGCGTAGCAGTCCCAAGATTCGTCTCGCCCTGCACTGCCCTCGGATCCGCCAATCGGCCTGACCGGGATTCGGGAGTGTTGACATTCCCAGCACGTGTTAGGAATAACATGACCCCATAAAGGGAGACTAGTGGAAAACACAACTCCCACATGCAGAAGAACGTTAACGCCGACCCCACCCGTAGAATCTCCACAAGACGACAAACTCGACTCTTTCATCTCACGCAGATTTCAGCTATGCATCAGAGAAAGCAAAATTTACAAAGAACAAGCCCCATGTTAATAAAAACCGCTATTTATAAGAAGATCAAAGTATTCAAAAGTTCAAGAATCGCTCCAAATTCTCCATAAATCCACATTAAAGACGCTCGCCTTTCCAAGAATTGAAAATTAACTAGCAACACGAAGCGTTTCGGCATATCAAACTCTTCAACTAACCAAGGCCTCGCCGAGCTGCTAAAATACTTGACAAGCTCTCCCATCAACTGGAGACGACGAGCTCTTCCCAGCAGTTCACATAGTCGAGCTCCGTTTAATAGTTCGCGGTGACGAGTTCAACAATTCAAGACAGCTGCAAAATAGTCGTGCAATTCTATGAATCACTCGCACATGCAGCCACCAATGGAGGATGGCCATAGAGTTGACGAGTTTCTTCAAAATAAGTCATACGGGGGCTATGAATCAAAGACAACTCATGCGAGTCACCCAGCAGAGACCAAGAAATGCGATTGACGAGCTCTAATTTAACAGGTCATGCAAATAAGGAATCAATGACTAAGCAAGTCGACGACCTGAGCCACGTCAATTTGACGAGCCTCTGCCTACTCACAGACAGTCACGCTACCTAAGGAGTCGATCCGCCTCAGCTACATTCCCACTGGGCCACGCCCGAGCCACGCCGCCCACCTTGACGAGCCCTCGTTTACCGCACAGTCACGCCACCGAGGAGTCGATCCGCCAAAGCATCGCACTCAAGGCCACAACGCTCGAGCCACGCCGCTTCAATTTGACGAGCCCGCCTACCGCACAGCTCACGCTACGAGGAGTCGATCCGCCAGTTACATTGGCCACCAATGCCACTCCCGTGAGCCACGCCACTAATTTGACGAGCCTCGGTTTACCAGACAGTCACGCTGTTCGAGCAAACAACTACAGTTACATTGCCACCAAGGTCACAGCGCCCGGAGCCACACTACTCAATTTGACGAGCCCGCCCTACTCCAGACAGTCACGCTACCCGAGGAGTCGATCCGCCAGTTACATTGCCACTAAGGCCACAGCCTCGAGTCACAAGCCAATTTGACGAGTCCGGCCTTACTCAGACAGTCACGCCTACTCGAGGAGTCGATCAAACAGTTACATTGCCACTCTGGCCACATCGCCACTCTACTGAACGCCACCATTGGCGAGCTCACCTACCCGCACAGGCCACGTTGTCTCTGAGTCAAACCAACCAAAGCTACATTGCCACTCTGGGCCACATCGCCACTGGCCGGAACGCCACCACTGAGATCTGACGAGATCTTCCTCCCGCATCACCCTGACGAGCCCCACTCAACTATTCACCCCGACGAGCCTTCCTGAAGCTCACCCGGACGAGCCCCACTCACAATCATTACAGCTCTTCCTCCCGATCACTCCTGAGGAGCCCCACGCAGAATTCATATCGACGAGCTCTTCCTCTCGTATCACTCCTGACGAGCCCCACTCAACTATTCACCCCGACGACTCTTCCTCCTCATCCACTGACGAGCCCCGCCAAAGAATCACATCGACGAAGCCCTTCCCCCCACCGACGAGCCCCACGCAAAGAATCCACGGACGAGCTCTTCCCTCCTCGCATCACTCCGACGAGCCCCACCTCCAACTATCCACCTCGACCGAGCCTTCCGCCCCACTGGACGAGCCCCCACGCAGCGCAACTACATTGATCTACCTCTTCCTCCGCATCAATTCCTGGACGAGCGCCCCACTCAACTCATTCACCCCGACGAGCCTCTTCCTCCCGTCCACCCTGGACGAGCCCGCCAAAGAATCCACAACGAGTTCTCCTCCCGATCACCGGACGAGCCCACGCCAGCCACACCATTACTGACAAGCTCTTCCTCCCCGGATCACCTGACGAGCTCGCACTAACTATTCCACTCCGACTACTTTTCCATCGGGGCTCACCCTGACGAGCCCCACTCAACTATTCACTGTGATCGAGCCTTCCTCTCGCCTCCACGAGGATGAGCTCCTCGCCGTACCCATTCACATTGATCCAGCTCTACCCACCCATCTTCGTATTACGACCTCACCCAAGACAGACACGCAACCCAAGGAATCAAGTCAACCTGCAGAATTCAGCCCACGAAGGTCAACAATTAACTCCATCGAGCTCTACCAAAAGCAAGCTCACGCGTTCTCAAGGAATCATCGCCACTGTGCAATTAGCGCATCGAAGCCCCATGACGCCCCATTTTGATACCCTCACCATTCTACACATGCCACGCGCAAGATGCGGCTCTGGTCTCGCCGACAGAATAGCCCACTCCAGCAGCTCCGCTTGGAAGAGCTTGTTTGCTCAACCCAAACTCTCAATTCAGATCGTTCAAAAAGGAAAGCGTGGAATGCACCGGCAGAAACACAAACAACATAAAAGAAAAAAAAATGAATGAATATTTATTGAAGTAAAGGCCATATATGTCTCGAGCTCCAGGCCCAAACAAAGACAAACAAGTATACATGAGAAGGAAAGTATGAAAGTCGAAATCAAGCAGGACGAGTACAAGGATTTAGGGCGTCGGGAGGGACAAGGAGAAGAGGGGAAGCCTGGCTTCCAGAATACCCCATCTTGAGAATAATTTAGCAAGCATT
The DNA here is from genome assembly GCA_016808115.1 of Tetrastigma voinierianum. Classification (NCBI taxonomy): domain Eukaryota; kingdom Viridiplantae; phylum Streptophyta; class Magnoliopsida; order Vitales; family Vitaceae; genus Tetrastigma; species Tetrastigma voinierianum. The sequence goes on along the minus strand of JAEQBH010002685.1, from coordinate 521,706 downwards.
CTCCCGCCTCCTCATCACTAGGAAGATCGGTTGAAGTCTAAGTCCGCATAGCATTAATTGCCTTCTCACAAAGGCGAGCCACCTTAAGCCCACCGAGCGCCGGCTTGGTCTCAATCTTTCTCGATAATCCCGTCCTCCGGGAAAGCAACCAAAGAAATTTACTGATGTAGGTCCCTATGCAATCCGTGATTAATTCCTCCTTCAGCCGCTTCGCTGCTTACTCTGAGAGGCCTCCCGACGAGCCACTCCCAGCGCATCTTGGCCTCCGAAGCTTCACACGAGCCGCATCTAGCCGCATGCTTATCACCCGGGGCCGCTATCGACCGCACGCAGCTCCCGAGACTTCAAACTCACCCCGGGATGAGATAAGTTCTTCCCTTACCGTTTGAAGCTCATACTGGGCCGATTGCAGCCCATCCCGGGTCTCAGCCAAGTCGTCTTGCGCAACCCGCAGCTCGCCACGAACCTCCCGAAGCTCGCCCTCAACCACCATCAGGCTACTCGGAACTTCTTCCTCTCTACTTTCCGCCCGAGCGCGGGCCGACATGGTGTGCTTTAAATCGGACTTAAGCCTTTTCTATCTCTTCAGTAACACGTTGCGCTCGTTCTTGTAGCTCGATCCGCTCGGAAGTAAGAGAAACCGCCTTCGCCTTATAAATCCGAGCAATTTTCACATGTTTTTCATTCAGTTTGGCCTTTTCAGCCAAACCCTTCAAATGAGTGGCTACCTGCACATCAAACATTGAGTCAACATCCCACGCGAGATCAGCACGTAGATAGACGCAACGACACGTAAACCTACCAAGGCAACACCTCAAGAGACAGAGTCGAGCCTCATCGACAGCAACGCTTCTCGACCCCAAGATCAGAATCCTCAAGATGGACGACACGCACCGCGCGAGCCCCAGATTAGCCAAGGAGTCCCCATCCGCCGGTTTTTTATTCCCGGGCTTTTCTTCAACCCTTCCTCGCCTAACGAGGGGGCGACCACGCTCCGTCACGACTAAACTGATGGGTGCAACCGCCAACGTGTCTGGGCGGTGGGAATCCGATTCACTCAAGAGGTTTTTCGCTTCACAAATGCACGTGGAAGGGGCTGCGAGCCAAACCATAGGAGCCCCCGTCGTCGGCAACCGCACCACCGTAATCTTGAGCAAGAACAAACCGAGAGGACTAGGATACCCCCAATCTTGGAGTCTTGGCCAAAGCCAGCCTATCTTTATCAGCGAATCCCGATTTTTTCCGTTTCACACTCCGGGGCTTCCGGATAATGCCTCCACCAGCCAAAACCCCCACTCCGTGGGAGTGGTCACAAGGCCCAATGGGAGACTTTCTTGGAAGGAGGAGGCGAGGGCCTCAAAGCAACAGGCGAAAGGTAGCTTCCAATTTAGGGCCGGTAATGTCCGATGAATTAGCCCGCAGGGCGTGCAACATTCTACCAATCTCGACACTACAAAGATTCACCTTCAAGACCGAGATCAATCCGAGCACCTAGGGAAACAGAAGGACATGTAGTCAGAAATATTCGATAACCTCGCACAAGTCATACCAAAAACGACACAAACACTTATGGATTCTCGGGTGGTCCAGCCACCGAACGCCCAAAGGTGTCATCTTTGTGCCATAGGGCTAGTCATATTCTAACCTCGACCACTAACAAAAGTAGCGACCCTTCCATGACCTATGAGAGTTAAGTAAGATCTGGAATCACCGCAGGAGATCCAGACGCCTAGAAAAATAAAGGAAGCCCCCTGGTGGTCCTTCTGAGTAAAAGATAAAGAAGCAAAGCTACACTAGTGAACACCGAGTCCCGCATTCTTAAAGAAGCACCAATAAAGCCAACCAAAATACCCCAACCGTTGGGTGCGAAGTCAGGGCGGCGTACATTGAAATGTTGTAAACCCTTTTAAGGAAGGGGTGCAAAGGAAAATGAAGACCATTCTCAGCGTTTACTCAAGAAGCACACCATTTTTGGTGGCCAGGACTACGTAAAAGTCAAACATCAAAATTACACCAACACCAAAAGGAGGTCGGAAGCGTTCGGCGAAAGTGGCCCCATATGAAGGACCGACCTTGCTGGACCCTACGGTTACAGCATGCTGAACGGCGAGGTCGAGATAATCAGATCCCTTGGGATAGTCAATCAGGCTCACCCTCCCCTTTCCCTCGTCTGCAGGGAAGATGAGGCGCCCCGCAGCATCTCGGAAGTTCGACCATTACCGAAGGTCGGCGTTGGCCCTGGGGCCCGCCTAATACCGCAAAGAACCGAAGAATCACCACCTAATCCGCTAAAGAAGAAGAGTCGACCCTGACCTACGACGTGAGGCAAACGACAAGAAATAAAGCCAATTCCATGAACCTCAACGCTTACCGCACTAATCAAAAAAGAAACCGAAATGATACTGACACAAATCTTAATCAAGATGCAACGGAGAAAGACTACGCAAAAAGGCAAGAATAGAAGGCTAAGAAAGAAAGGGTCCCGGAGCGTAAGGCATAAGACGAAAAGATATCCAAAAGAACATATGAAACTGGAAGGAGTGAGAAAACGAGCGCTAAAACCCAAGAGTCATCATTAACTTAAGACATATGACTAACAAGGCCTTAACTAACCCAAACAATCGACGCGTGGAAACCCGCCAACCGATACGAGAAGAATTACACTTGCCCACGCCGGGCCGCACACAAGTACGGGGGCAACTCGATAGGGCTTGGAAATTCAGGGCGTCACAGCCCACTCGCAGGACCCAAGGGAGAGACGAGGCCCGATCCGGAGCAAGCCCGCTTGAAAGTATTCAGATTGCTTGGATTCATGGCCCAAAGTTGAGGGCCCACCCGCTTAGAGGATAGTTTAGCGTACCCATGATCCGCGAACCAACCAAGGTAGGCCCTGAGCAATTATGTGGAAGACTTCATAGGCACAAAGAATAGAATAACCCTAACCATATATTATCTCACCGATTCAACCAAATTCGCTAATAAGGAAGGGAAAATAATAACATATCATAGCCGCTGATCTCCAATAAGGATGGGAGGATTATCTCTGCAAACAATCTTCTATATCCTCGCACCGAATCCGATACGACTAAAAGAACATCTCATCCAATGGGAAGGACTCCTAATTACCATCCAACTGGTTGAACATCTACTATAAATATAAGACCACCCATCGGTGAAAGGTACGCCAATTCTGACACACATTATACACCAGCATTCATACGCATTCTGGCACTCACGTTCTTAGACACATACATTCGCCTCTGCAAATTCCTCTTCTCTCGTAAAGAAACTGGGATGAAGATCTGAGATGCCACCGCACCCTCGCGACTTCCTTCTTCTTTGTTTTTGCAGAGGAGAGTTACGTCCGGAGCCCGCAAATCAACAGCATGCAGCGATCCTACCTCAGCCCACACAATCCAGACGCCGTGATCTCCAAATTTCACTACCTATCCAGTCCTACTAACTAATTTCACACGCTCTGCCTGGCTGGAAAGGCATCATCAATGATCAACATCATTGTAGCCTTCCTCATCCTCCTCATTTCCCCAATAATCCATTTCTTCATCTTCATCTATTAATGAAAGAGAAGGCATGGGTCTAAAGCTTGAAGTTGTGTCATTCTCCTGATGATGGCAATATGCTTGAGATCGCTTCACTCTCTAGTATCAAATCTGCACTTCACCACTTCGCTCTAGCAACATCACCCCACATGTCAAGTCAGCATCATCAAACACTAAATCATCTCTTTGTGCATCTACACGGTCATGAGAATCCATTTCCTTCCTATCAACCACTCATTACTCCTCTAATCACTTTCAAGATTATTCTGGCCAATGGTATCATGTTCATTGTATCTTTCTTCAAGGCTCGACATAATTTGATACACCAAATTATTCAAACGTTGGTGCCTTGATCTATTCCATCTCTTGGTATGGATCTGCAAAATTTCTAAGCACATAAAAACTTCATTACTCATATTTGATATTTTTTAAACTTTAAATATTTTTTAAAGTTTTTAAAGCACATAATATCACTTATGTTTTCATAGATACTCCAATTCCTTTCACATCTTGATGCACTACATGTTAGGCTAAGGACCTTCATGGCAAACTTTTTCAAATTTGGAGTTGAAGCTCCAAATAAAGTCCACGGTTCAATTGTAATATAGATATAAAAGATTTAATGATGAAATTCAAAACACCACTCATTTTCTAGTATCTAAAATATAATATAATAAATTAGATAAAAAAAATTTAAGTAACTAACCTGGTGCTTTGATCTTCATTTTCCTAATAGCAGAGTCTATTCCAAATATTCCTTCGGCCTTTATATCTATACTCAATTCGTCCACAACTTTCTCTCGTGTATCAACATCCTTTATCAACCTTTCAATGAATTTATATAATTGTCTCATAATGGCTTCATCATGCTCCAACTCTAGTTTATCATAGAAAACTTATGGGTTCAAGAAGTACCCAACTACTTGCAAAGGCTGATGAAGCTGAATCTCCCACCTCCTATCAATGATTTCGAATATCTCCTTATACTTCTCTTCATTACCAAGAAAACTTTTCACAATAGTTTCCTTAGCTCTAGTCATGGCTTCATATATGTATCCCATAGAGCTTTTTTTTTCACTTTACAATCAAGCAAAGCACGTGAACAAGAGGACTTGAAACTTTAAACAAAAATATGATATTATTCCAAAGAGAAGGCATTATGACCTGGGCCTTAGCTACATTCTTCTCCTTCCTGCCTTTCGCTTCATTTACTTTCTGACCAATCTGCACTTGTGAACATCTTCCTCAAATTATTTTTTTGCTCATGTAAGCGAGACAATGTGATGAAAGCAACGACAAATCGTGTCTTAGCAGGCCTATTGTGACGCCCCAAACTCGGGGTGTCCATTGACTACCTGTCAACCCGTGGAACATCTATTTGTCTCAGACGCAGACCCATACCCGAGTATGAATGCCTCTTGGCTCATAAACCAATACTCATAAAAAAAAACCAATATTTTATACAAAATGATTTATTTACAATTGTCTTTGATTACAATTTATACAAAACTGGGTCTTGTGCCCAAAATTTTACAAAATACAAGAGAGCCATCTTGGCCTTTTTCTTCACCTTCTAAAACCCTGGGACAAGGTCCCATCCCCAATGCCTTCAAGATCTAAAAGTGAGGTCCACGACCTGGTGAGCAAAGCCCCGCAGTGGAATTTCCTACTAAGTTACTCCCCACCTAAGTGCAATGCAATGGCACACCAAACATACAACACATGCTAATATATCATTCATGCATATATTGACAAATTTAAATCCCATACATCATGTTATTCAGTTTGTAATAATAACATAAACTTAGCTCACATGGGCTAAGGCATAATCCGGCGGTTCGTCTCGGAACAGCCTACAATTTCACAATCAACATGTTATTCACCCATGGCAACAACACACATCACACAAATCACACAAATAGTCCGTGGACTGTCCAAACCACACCAAGGATTTATTCACTCGGTCCAAATCTTTTGGAACCGAAGTCACGGCCATCCAGGCCTCAACAAATCCCCATCCATTACATGACCCCATGTAAGTAAAACAAGTAGGAGAAAACCCCATCTTTTTTTTTTTTTTGAGTTTGTCGAAACTCCCAAACTGCACCCACACGTAGCCCTCGACGACCAACTTGCTCTCTTGCGCCAAGCGAACCGACGGTCCGATTAGAATGTAGATCTTAGAGAGAGCTTCGACTTTCTCTCTCTAAAACTCACTCCTGAAATCGTCCACAAATCAAAGTAAGAAGAGAGGTAATGAAGGATGGAGAAGATGATGTCTTCCTCAAAATTACAAGTTTGCCCCCATTTCTTGACTTTCTCCTCCTATTTTTACACATGGCTCACAATGTGAGCCATGTATCTCATTTTGGTGCCATGTGTCCTCACGAGAACATGCAATTGTTGGTATTTAGTCCCCGCACGAGCAGCCCTCTATTCCTGCCACTTGGCATCCCCTTACCTTGTCATGTGTCATCCGACACCCAACGCCTTGAAAAACGTGAAATCCCGACCACCTCGGAATCCAATGAAATTCGACGTGGCAGCTAGATTTCGCGAGACGATTCTAATGGTGCCGTCCGTTTCGTCATCCGAGATCTAGAAAAATTCCGGATTTTGACCGAAATTACCATTTTACCCTCCTTCAGGGAATCTGGATTTTCCGGGGTCTCACACCTGTGACACCTCGAATCCCGGGGGTCCATTGACAACCCGTCAACCTGTGGAATACCTGTGTGTCTCATATCATGAGACCCATACATGAGTAAAATGGCCACATTGGCCTACACATCATACTCACCAAAATATCATCACCTATATTACCATAGTTTTAAAGAGTTATTACATCGCTCTTAATACAAACATATATTAAACTTAAGAGTTCTAATACATGTTTTACAAATTTACATATCAAAGCCACAACCCGACTTTCTTCTCAAAAATGGCCTCTAATGAGCGTCGTCCTCCTAAACACTCCCCAGACTGAAATAATGATCCTCGATTGCATGGTAACGTCCAATAAATGGAGTAATCTCCTACATGGGTTACTCCCCACCTAAGTGAACATGTAATGGCAACCAAACACATTCAATCAAATGCATGATCCTACTTGAATGTCTACATGCCCAATCCCATGTCTCAAGTCCTCACCAACTCCTTCACACATGCCTAAGTCAAATATGAGAAAAACATTGTTTTCAAAACAAAAGGTTTTTGTTCTCGAAACTACTACCGAAGCCCCGCATAAAATCTATCGACAACCTCCGAGGTGAATTGTCAGGTAATTCTCCGAAACAAGCCAAGGGTCCGCTCTCCGAGATGAACCGTTGACAACTCTCCAAGTCAATTCTTCTGGAATCTTCCTTGGAAATTCCTTCACAACCATTTTTCCTTTTTTATTTTCTTTCATGCCATGCACTCACACCTATTAATTTAGGTTGCCTCGTGCATATGAAATGCATTATGACATTTTCTATACAACACAATATATCCATCATGCATATATTAACAAAATTCACATACTAACCACATGTTATTTATTCATAGCAATAAATATCCCAATTAGCTCACATACAATCAACAACTAATTTAATTCCAATGGCTCTTTACACAATTGTATTTTTTATATAATCTCAAACACTCATGTTAACACACTAAATTTTCATGCATTAACAATTTCTTTCCACACAATTCAAGCCATTCATTTCAAGCAATTTCATGCAAATAAATACATGGACATTTTTGGTCCAACTATACAATCCGATTGTTTTACCGTACCCAACCGAGTAGTGGGTCGGTCCAGGCGCCCTCTCACCTAGCATCGGTTCCACTTTGTGGAACCGAAATCCATGGTCATTTTCGGCCCAACAACACCCAAACAATAATTTATTGCATAAATTATAACACATGGACCAATAACAGTCTGTAACCAATCCCGGGACTACCCAAAACAGTCCCAAATTTCCAGCACTTCGGTCCCAAGTTTTGGGACTAACCAAACGGCCTCTCACGGCCTCACACCACCCCAAAGCATTAACAAAGCTCTTAAAAAGGGATTAAATCAAGTAGGAGAAAACCCCTACCTCTCGGAGTTGTCAAAACTCCACAAAACCGATGCCCACGTGTAGCCCTTGCCGCGTAGAACAACTTTGCTTCTTGGCCCGATGAAAACCGATAGTCCGAACACCGGGAAATCTAGAGAGAAGTTGGGTTTTCTCTCTCTAAAAACCCTCCATTTTCAAAATCTGTTCTCCCCTCTCCTCACTGCACGTACAGGCCAAAATGAGAGAAGAAGATGTCTTCTTTTTGTCCCCTCACATGCCACTTGTCAAGTTCTAATTGGTTGAGATGATTACCTTATCCATTTAATCCACCTACCTTTGATTTTCCTCCAATTAGGAGGTGCCACATGTCCACATGGGCCCCACACTTGAGCTCAAGTTGACTAATTCTGCACCTGACACGTGGCACATTATGAGCCACTCAAAATGTGCCAAGTGTTCAGCACTACGCTCGTTGCCTTGAAAGACGTGCAAAATCCGACTGTCTCGGAATTTGACGAAATTCGACGTGATAGCTAGATTTCGCGAGACGATTCCAACGGTGAAGTCCATTTTGTCATCCGAGATCTAGAAAAATTCTGGATTTTGACCGAAATTACCATTTTGTCATTTTTCAGAAAATTAGATTTTCTCGGGGTTTCACAAGGCCTAAGTAGTTCCCTTTGACCAAGAAATCAATTTATCATGTCAAAGCAAAATTTCTGAACTGTTATAAATGTAGCCATTTAGGGATATGGCTCTCTCCAAAGTCCTCTTGATGTTTGGTAGCTTTCCAATGTCTTCCAATATCAAGTCAATGCAGTGTGTGGCACATGGAGTCTAATACAAATTAAATGCTTTTTCAGAACATCCTCCCTACATCATGTTATATAATAAATTAAAATACATCATTCAAAAATTAAAATCAATAAATTTACGACTCAAGTCCTAAGGTGATTTATTACCTATCATCTTATAGCTTAAGCGACTATCTGTGATAACTTGAACCACATTTTCTTCACCAACTTGGTCCACCCACTTGTCAAGTAGTTCAAACATCTTTTCTCCCATCTTAATCATTGAAGAAGCATTAATGGATTCCATCAACATGGTTCCCTTAGAACAATTCACTAAAAAGTTCACCAAAGTTCTTTCTTTCCTATCAGTCCATCCATACGACATAATGGAGAATCCATTCTTTTTCCATTCCATTTCATGATCCTTCATGGAATCTTTTGTAAGCTCCAACTCTTTCTTAAGGTGAGTAGCCCTTACTTCATAAATACTTGGTCCCTTCATCCCTACACCATATTGACCAATAACTTCAATCATAGGTTGGAAACTTGGATAAGTGACCGCATTAAATAGAATGGCAGCCTCATACATCCACCTTGGAATAAGAGAGCATGCTCTTTCCCTTGCTTCCTTCTTGTAGGCGTCATTGATAGTAGTTTGAGTCATTTTCCCACTCCTATTTTCTAACTGGTCAGCTTCCGCATTAAGTGGTGAAAATATGATCCATCGGCCCTTTCCTTAATCTTTTCGGCACTACTCTACCCCTATTGCTTCCTCCATGTGAAATATTAGAAGCAACCCTTCAACTTTCAACTTTTCATCGATGTCTTCAAATCTCATAGAAATCTTCTTACTCATCTCAATTACTCCTTTCGATTCTTTTTCCCATTCATATAATCTTTCATCTCTGTCTAGTAACATGAATCGGGCATTTCATACATTTTTTGGCATTTCTCCACCAACAAGATGTTGTTTGTGCTCATAGATGCTCTCCTTTTGGTTACCTTATCATGAAAGATATAAATAATTGTATTCAAATCTTGTTTATTAGATAACCTGGGAGTATTTCCCATCCCTTGCCTTTTTCTTTTCACTTTCACAAGTAGTCGTAGAGCCAACTTTTGAGTCTCATTTTCATTGCCATTGAATCCATTCTTCCTTCTTCCAACTTTTGAAACAAATCAACTACAACACAATAATCATTGAAAACTAATAATTGAGACATTTATTATAAAATATTAAAAATCAAATGAGTCATATGACTATATCATGGTCACATGACTTCATACTGAGTCATTTTACTACTAAAATAAAAGAAATAGCCATGAGACTCATTACCTACTTACATGTTGGAATCACAGGAACCAAAAATCATCAATAAAGTGAAGAAAAAAAAAATTAAAAGTAAAGAAGGGAAGCAAATACCAATGGAAATTAGAGATTTTTCCTTTTTTCCAAAATTTTCTTTTTTTTGGCTATTTTGGTTGATTTTCGGCCTCTTCTTCACTTCTACAGTGGTTGGGAGTGTTAGGGTTTTTTTGGCTTGAAACTGGGAAAAAATGAGGGCTAGAACACCAAAATCAGGATTACTAGGGTACTGCAACTAAAATGACGTCGTTTTGGCCCTTTTTGGTACAAAATGAGATCGTTTTGGATTCCATTCCTTTTTCCTTTTTTTTAAACCCACGAACATCTCAAAACGATGTCGTTTGGGACTGCCATAGTCCAAAACGGCGTCGTTTGGAAATGTTTTAAGTCACTTATCCAAAACGATGTCGTTTGGATAAGTGACTTACAACTTATCCAAAACAACGCCGTTTTGGATAAGTTGTAAGTCCTAAACGACGTCGTTTTGGCCTGAGTTACAGAAACCGAGAAACCCAGTTCCTGCAAACCCGACACCGGTAAGAAAACCAAAAGAAGAAGAAGAAGAAGAAGAAGAAGAAGAGGAAGAAAAAGAGGAAGAAGAAGAGAAAGAAGCAGAGGAAAAAGACATACTTGCTTGAAGGCGCACCTGTGGAGAGCTTCGCGCCTCAGTAAGGCACGCGCCTTATACGCCTTCACTGGGCCTACGTAAAGGGGTGTCGCCTAGACTCAGGTGAGGTGCCATGATTGTGCCTCACATGCGCCTGCGCCTAAGCGCGCCTTTCACAACTATGGATAAATTAACCTTCAATCAACTACTTTACCAAGAAGTAATTAATAATCGGCTAGTAGCTATCAACTACCAACACATACTACTAGTAGGCTATCAACTATCAACTAAACCAAACATACCCAATACTTGATCAATTGATTGCATTCTCAAACATTATAAGAGTTCCATCTAACAATATAATTTGATTTCAAGCCAATTAATGTATCAATTCCACCAACTTGTTCAACACATTGAAATAATTGTTTCATCCTACTTTCTCATGCCCTTACATAAACCACATTTAACCTAATTTCATACGACTTGACACTAGCAACTTTCAAATCATCTTGAATAATAAGGTTTAAGATATGTGCAAAACACCTAATATGAAAGAATTCTCCACTAAGTAACAAGATATTTGACAAGCATAGGTGTTCTTTCAAGGTATTTTGCATGTTATTATTCGAATGCATTACCCAAAGTGATAGAAAACATCTTTTCTCTCTATTCTCCTATTGTTTTAAAAATTCAATCACCTTCAATGGAAAGGCATACCTAGTGTATAGAGGTTGCATGTGAACAAATGACAAAATTTTACTTTTCGACATCCAATCATTGTCAAGGTAATGCGCAGTCAAACATTTATAGTCAATATTGGTATATGCAATGCAACAATCAAAAGTAAAGCCAAATTCATCTAGAATTTGGGCTAATTTTTGTTTCAACTTTTTATGTTTCAATCTCATATTTCTTCATCACCTAATATTTAGCCATTCTTTTGAAAATATTTATATGATCTCCATTCAAAAAAAAATTGGTACTTTCTAAACACCCCTAAAGGTGTGAGATCATGCAGAATCGACATTCAAACAATATATTTTTGATTCATCTATACAAATTTTCTTCCTTAACTTTCCTTCACAATCAATTAGCATATCTCATGCATCATGAAATTTAGGTATCATGTTTCATCTAGGAATATGACATGATAGGTGAGAATTCACGTTTACTTGCACAAGTATTTTCTTTATTACAAGCCTTGCTTTAACATTTTTCTTTGTCATCTTTACTAACCCCAATTTTCATTATGTAATCCAAACGCTAAAAGTTAAAGCCTTAGCCTTTTGGCTTTATATTATTCACAAAACTAGGATTTTGTAACATTTGCTAATCTTCTTTAATATCACAACTAATACTAATAGTATTTAATCACTTTCCAACACTAGAAAAAGTCATGTTGTTATTGTACAAAATTTTAAAAAATATATAATGGAAGTCCTAATTTGCAAGTCATAAAAAGACATAACATAAATATAGAACCTGGATTTTAGAACCAATAGTCACTAATTCAACAACAGCAATGGAGGAGCGATGGTAATGATAAGTGCATGGTAGGTCAAGTCTCTCCTCTCTTGCCCTATTTGCGATTGGGGAAGTAGATATACATTCCTAATTTTGCAAATTGGAAGTGTTAGCCTTATACGAAAATATCAACAAATATGGATATATTGGTGGATATGTTAACAAAAATATTAATAAGGTAAAATTATTTAAAATTTATGAAAATATTTAGAAAAACTGAAAAATAATAATCTACATGTTAAATTATTTTCAAAATGTAATCAAATTAAGTATGATCAAGCATAATATTTATCAAATATTTTTCAAAAAATTATCTTCAATTCTTTTAGTATATTTATATTGATTTATTTTTAAAATTGAAAATTAGTTATAATAAAATATGCTATTTTGCATTTTAAATAAAATTAAATTGTAAGAGTATAAAATGGCTAATAAAAACGCAATTAGAAATTAAGACTACAAAATAGTAGAAAGGGTAACAAGAATAACGAGTATGTGTTTACATTTAGAAATAAATAAATAAAAAAATATTCTTATTGGATGTATAAGATACAATCATTTTACATAAAGAATATGAATTAACATCTTATACCTTTAGAATTAAAAAACATGAAGAAATAATATGATCATCTACCCAAATTTGTGAATAGGTTCCAAGAAGAAAACAATAGTGCAAAATGCAATAATCTTTAAATCACAAAATATAGTGGTTTAAAATGCATAACCTTATAAATATCTCTAAATTGTCAACAATGAATATGAACACGTAACCCTAGCAAAATGCAGAAAACAAATATTGATCTGAATGATATTACCACATTAATCTTCACTGCAAAGCCATAAACCCAGCAGACCACTTGCCTCTGTTTCCTTTATCATGCCATTGAATGCTATAGAAGTCAAGGGACTAAAAACCAATGCCAATGTCCTGCTTTAAAATTTCATTCTTTTTTTTTAAGTGTTGCACGGTGGGAAAAAAAATGGAAGTTTTGAACACCGTAACATGAATCCAAGGGCAGAAAAATAGTTAATACAAGAGCATCTCCAAAAGAACTCTATTTTTACTCTCATTCTATATATAGAGAGATTTTAGAGCAAATCATGTCAGAAACTGTTGATTCAATATGGATATGAATAGTATCAGTTTAATTACTATCATATCAATATGAGATAGTTAACACATTTTAATTATTTATCTATTATCTGTCACTCCCCCACAGCAACTCCCTACCACGGACACGCAACATCGTTCATATTTATGTTATTGAATACTATATATAATATTATGAACAAAGATAGATATATGTTGAAGAGAAGAGATGAACGATTTGCCGAAATGGCCAAGGAATCGGAGAAACGTTACCAATTAAAGATGCTACAAGTTGAAAATAAATGCAACAAATATGAGTTGGAACGTGAAAGACAAGAAAAAAAAATTATAGAGAAAAATCTTGACTCAATTTCCGACTCATTTGAGCGTGAGCATTTCAAGGTGAAAAAAAATTGAGATTATTGAAAAAATGACTCGTAAATCCCAACAAAGTGGATCAAGTGGTCCTAGTGATGGTAATTTTAGTAATTGTAATGAATGTGATGGTGGAAATTATGGAGGTGATTTACCATCTTATTAGTTTTTATATTGTATCTTTATCATTTGGTTAATGTATTTTTAGTACGTAGCCTTTTTTATTAATGCTGCTATTTTTCTAATGTAATATGATGCCTATAATATAATATTTATTAGTTTCAAATACATTTTTAGGTTTTTAATATATTTTTATTTATTACAATTTTATTTATTTAATATAATTTTATATTTATATTTAAATATAAATAAAACTATTTCATATATCATATTCTTAAAATATTCTAATTTTAAAAAATTAATATTTGAAAAATGAATAGTGATTTAGAGTTGAAAATAGAGATTGCTTTTTGGAGTTGGATCTCTAAAATGTGGGCTCTATCATCTCTAAATATAGAAAAGATGCCAATTTGAGGTGAAAAAATAGATATTTCTTGGAGATGTTTTAGCACATCAAGCCTCAATTCATCCCATATAGCATTTAAGATTTGAAACTTCCCAATGTTGTGTGTGTTATTGTTTAGCATTATTCAGAAAGGGTTGCATATCCAGAATCAAATATGATATATATATATATATATATATATATATATATATATATATATATATATATATATATATATATATATATATATATACTTCTATTCACTTTGTATTGTTGTGACGCCTAAAACCCGAGGGTCCCATCGAATTAGCTGTCAACCCTCGCGAAACTTCTACCTTAAGTCATTATAAGATCAAGTCTTGGTACCGACTGATACCACCACTGTGAACACCGGAGTTACTCCTAAGACCACCTCGATATGTCCCTTCACCGAGACTCATTCATTCATATTTAAGTTAAAAATATGAGAATAACACACTTAAATACAGTCTGTAAGAATCCGATCACGACCCTCTTACCATTATTATATACCCAACTATATTGGCAATAGTCCAAAAAGAATTTAATTACAATTCTTTTATACAAAAATACATGTTAACTAGTTTGTCTCAAGACTTTTTACGAAAAGATGACATGCCACATGTCGGCCTCTTCGCAATCACGAATTCGCTTTGAAACAGCCATCCACCGGTGCAGACCCCCCCAGACCAAAGGATTGTCTCATAAAGGGTGAGTCACGCCCAGTAGAGAATACCTCCTACAATGGCTACTCCCCACCTAAGTGCACATGCAATGTTCACTAAACATTTCACATTCACGTTCCAACAAGAACATGCCAATTTTATATGGAATCCTACATGTCATGCCATGAAATAAGATGAGACTCAATCATGTACCATACGGTCCAGTCCTCACCACTCCATCACACAACATCTAAGGCTTCATGTGTGATGCCGTCATTCATCACATCCAATGATCATTTTCAAAACAAATTTCATTTGTTTATAAACCAAAAAAATTTTGGATGATACATCACAATGATCATTTTATATTCAAAACCATGCGCCTTTTTGTTGGTAGCAGATTTTTGGTGTCACACAGCAGGCTTCGCAAACCTAGACACTTTTACAGCCTTTCACCATTGGAGACTATGTATGACTAAAATTTGCAGGTCTTTCACTTGAGGGGGGATCTATCCCTTTTTACTGATACCCGACACATACTTTCTTTACCATTTTAATCAACCGTCCGACTCTGTTGGACACTGTCCCATTTAACCGAGCCCACCCAATCAAACACCAAACGCAATATTGATTCATTAACCATGCACTCACACCCATTTAATGAGATGTCCCTATACATATGCAATGTAATATGCCATTGCAAGTTATATCATGTCACATGCATAATGAATACTACTTGGACAACACAATCCACACCACTTACCGGTGTCAAAGACAATCATATCACCTACATATGACTTCCATACATCATTTCATTCATGTCAATATATCTTACAAGCATATATCAACATTCACATTGAACATGTCATTCTATGATCAAGCAATGACATACACACAAGCAAGCCATGTAATGGCCATTGCACATAACAATTCATCACATGTCAGTATGTTGGAGTACTCATATTGACATCCAAACAGGTCACTACATTGTCAAGTAGTGGCACACTTACAATCAAGCCATATCATGGCCGTTTGCACAATAAACTCATCACATGTCAACATATTAGAACACACATATTGACATCAAAACATGTCACTTTAGTCAAGCAATGACAACCTAAACAAGTCACACACAAATTTCTAAAGCAAGCCACAACACCACAATAAAATGAGACCGACCCCAAACAGGCCATAAACACAAGCCTTAAACAGTCATAGGCTCATCTAGGCGAAGTGGTTCGCCTAGGCGAGCGACAACCTCGCCTAGGCAAACTAGAAGGTCCCATTTTTCTGTCCTCGGGCTCGCCTAACCGTACATGCCCACGCCTAAGCAAACCATCCCTTTTCCTAGGCGAAGAACCAATCTTCTTTGAGAAGATTCACACCTTCGCCTAAGCGAAGAAACATCAAACATAACCTGAAAATCCAGTTTTTTCTTCGCCAAACAGACCCTTAACGAAAAACCCTCTTTTCCCGACCCAAAGATGGAAAGTAAGTTAAGGTAAGAAGAATCTATTCTAGGAGCATGATAAACTATAGGAAGCCTCCTAAACCCAACAACTTCGATTTCCCGAAATCTCCCCTCTTTGATCTTCAGTGAAATCCCTCTTTCCAAGTACCCATGCGTACCCCTCGTCGATGCGATGAACTTTCGTTCTTGGCTCGATGAAAACTAACCAACGAAACTCCATAGATCTTGGGAGGAAGCCTTGGCTCTTCTCTTTCTCTCCTCTCCACTCCCTCTCAGTCAATCAGGAAAAATGGGCTCTTCTAGCCCTAATGCCACGTGTCCACCCTCGTTTGGGTCCGATTCTGGCCCAAAGCGATTTATTTCGTCTCCGTTCAAGTTCAAATTATATCCCATGAACTTGACTCAAGTCATTTCCAACTTTCGAGATTTTCGTGAACAATCTGCCTTTGGGAACTACACACTCATCACCCCAAAAGCATGAAAATCCAACAAATTCACGGAATTCGCCTTGAGAACTAGATTTCATGAGACTAATTCCAATAAATCTAATCTCCTGCTTTCATCATCCAAGATCTAAAAAATTTCCATGTTTTCAACCTGTACTATTCTGGAAATTTACCGTTTTACCCTTTTTTTTCAAAAAAAATCGATTTTTCTCGAGTTTTACAATTGCATTGTTGTAGTACTTTATTCTTGAATTTGAATTGGGAGATGGAGATCTCTCATAGACCTACCTCACCCTTTTACCACTTGCCCTCAAGGGTAATCAAACTTAAATTGAAGCGATAACTTCATGCAAATTGAAGTGCATAGTCAGACAAAGAGGTAAGAAAAATTATGTATCCAATGAAAAAATACCAACCTAAATGAAATGAAATGAAAGGTCTTTCTACCTTCGAAATGGTGATTTTCAACTAGTAACGCAGATAAAATTCCTCATAAGAAACTGTCCATCATATTAGGATATCTTAGCTAAATGATAACGAATGAAAATTAAGTATAGGTAGGAGAGTATAGATTATTGAAGCTGTCCAATATTGAACCAAGTGATCTATTATGACGTATTCATAGGTCAAACTGAAAAAAAAAAAGTGTTTAGTAATAATGTGTACCTTATGAGATCCAATTCGGATTTCGTTTTGAATGCCATGGAGCAATAGAACAAGATTTTTTTGATAACCATGAATGTCCAAACCATTTCTACGCATTTCAACTAATCCTATGGCCTAAGTTGATAACATGGTAAATCCTCCAATTGGCCCAGAGGGATTAGAATCCGTGACTGTTATGGAGCAAATTCAATTCGGAACCAATTAAGCTGACCTTCAGGATTGAGATAAAGGAAAATATCAAGGGAAAGAAAAGCAGGACGCGACACACCAGAGGGGAGAACTTATTACAATTTGTCATGGCAAAGGTCTGAGAACCAACAACATTCCAAACAAAGGCCACAAAAATAAGGCCTTTCGATTCACTTCATTGAAATCTCGCTTCGTCTGGAAATGTTATGTTCGGCCGAATGATTCCAAATCAAAGCAGACAATCATGTATATGACAATAGCGGAGAGAGTATAGATTATTGAAGCTATCCGATATTGAACCAGATGATCCGTCATGGTGTATTTATATGTCAAACTGAACGTAATGTGTTTAGTAATGCATACCTTATGAGATCTTAATTCGACCGAGCACAGGGACGAGTTATTTTTATAATCATGGATGAGGCTTAAGGCATCTCAACTCACTAATCCGCGAGGCCTGAAGTTGATAACAGTCCACAAAAAAAAAATAATAAGGCCTTTAATTCACATCTCTTGGCGATGTCATATTCTCTTTGCACCGAAATCTCGGCGTTCCGCCGGATGATTCCAAATAAAAGAAAACCATCGCCGGCGATACGACGCCGGCCGGGGACTTGCGAACAATGAAATAGCGATTCTGCCATGCTCGGGTTCAGTAAACCTTGACAATAGAAATCGGAAAGGAATAGAGATCGCTAAACTTGACAATAGATTCTGCCATACTCCACAAAGACGAGTATGGATATTTACATTCACAAAAGCAAAATTCAGAAACCCTAATAATGCGGGTGGCTTGGGCGGCGCCCAGCAATTCGGATCGCCGGCCAATATGCCCTTTGATTTTCGTGGGGAGGTTCTACCAAATTGGCAATGGACGGAAGCCTTGATTCAAGTGGGTGAGATGGGTACGACGATAATGTATTATTTTTCTTATTATGTTCCTTCAAAAATAGGAAGAAAAATAAAATATAAAAGGAAAGAAAATTTATGCTTTTTTTATCCAACAACCTAAATTATTTTATCCAATTAAAAAAAAAGATTATGGTGAAGATCTAAAGCCTAACGGGATTAGGACTCCACAATCTTGGCTATGGGCTTGATCTTTTTTTATAAAGGTTTGGTTGCTATTACTCGTCGCAACTAGATTTGGTAGAGGTTAGGCTTTTCTTGGTTCATCATTGTCTTGATAGTCGTGCCTAATGGTTCCACTTGGTAGCATATCACGTCGAGTGGTTGTGATGGACGCTTTCTGGTATTATCATTTGTCAGACCATAACGATGACGCCTATTGAATTTTAAATACGCAACTTTCGTCCTCAGCCATGATTATCCTGCTTAGCATCTCGTTTCGTTTATGCTAAGGTAGAGCTTGTAATCACGGAGCAAAATGTTTACTTATTTTTAATACTTTTCAGGTTTTTATTGGAGCTTTTGTCGCTTCTACAGGCAGGTCCTCCTTTGGGGCCCAAGCCTTACACGGGCTGGTATCACAAGCCTTAGTGTGTGTGGCCTCTTTTTACCACGCCTTTGTTTTGGGCCTCTTCATATATGGAATCTCCAAAAACATAACCTTATATTTATTTTTATAAAACAATTTTAGAAATATTTTTTTAACGTTACTAAGATTTTAAATATATATAAAATTAGTAATCTATAGCTTCTTTTTTCTTCCTTTTTAACTTTTTTATAATTAATAAAATAAAGTTCATCATAGCTCAAAGCTATAAAACACTAACCATTTCAAATAGACAAATGATATAAAAAGAGAATTTCAAGTTGGAATCCTAGTAAAAATAATTTACTATCTTGAAACTAAAGTTTATTCAAAAAATAAAATAAAGAAAGTTTTTATTTTTGAAATGAAATAAATAAAGGTGTTAAAAATTTCCTTAGAATGGAAAATTGTATCTTCCTTTCTTAATATTATATTTTTCTTTCTTTTTATTTTTGCTCTTAATTTTCTTTTTCTAGTATTTTGGATAACCAAACATAACCGTATTAGTGTTTATCAACTTATTTTCATCTCTATCAACTTTATATAGTCTTTCACTTAACTTAGAACATTGGAAAAATACCATTCTTTTTTTTGTAATAAATAAAACTACCATTCTTAAAACTTCTTATTTATGTCTCCCAAGAAAAAGTTCATCAAACATGTTTTCCAATAGAATAAAAACAACTCTCGGAGAAAGAATCAAGGTCTCTAAAACCCACATCAGTGGCAGACTTAGAAACGGCTTGAGAGGGATAATAGTTGAGTATTTAGTTCAAAATATTTATATCACCTATAAAGAGTGGGTAACAAGTAAAATCTTTACGTGGAATGTGTGTGAGGGTTTGAAATTCCTTATTAAAAATTTTTCCAAAAAAAATTTGAGGGGGCATATGCCCCCTAGGCACCTTATGATGCCTGATTTTCAACAATCTAAATTATCTAATAAAAGAATTCTTCAAAATAAAAAACATTCCAGTAAAAGAAATTGTATGTTACCTCAGTCAATGAAGAATGTGGAGCCTCTATCCTCGCGTATACTCTGCTTTACGTTGGAGGTTGATAGTCAATACCCTTATTTATTTATTTTGAAACAAAAAGAATTTTCATTAAGATAAATATGAAACCAAGACTCCCTCAATACAAAAAGGAGTTATGAGAATAATAAAAAGGACAAGCAAGAGCTAAAGACTGTCTAGCCAAAACATGAGCAGTGTTATTAGCTTGTCTCCTGACAAAGCAAACAAAGTATTGTAACCCTTGTTGGCAGAGTAAACGACAATCTTGAACAACGATACCAAACTCCGAATCATCAGGCTTGCAGAGTAGAACGCATCAATGATCTTAGTAATAAGTTCAAATGTAACAAAATGAGAAACCCATCCTGAGTGCCCAGCTTATAGCTTCCCTTAATCCATACACTTATGCATCTTTTGCTGATAACACCTCACACATTTTATTTGCAAAACACCCTAAAAAAACAAGTTGACTGTTCCTCAAAACACAACCCATACCAGTAACTCTCTCCCCTTCAAATAGAGCAGCATCATAGTTCATTTCAAGGATCCATCTGGTGGTTTTTGCCAAACAGTCATGGCAGCTAATCTTGTTGTACTACTGGTAAGATGTGAAGTCATACTATTAGCACCAAGCCATTCACTCTAATACTGAAAACAACTATCCACTGTCCGAGCAGGTGTGAGAGACCATTGGTTCCAGAGTTGGCAATTCTGTTGGCCCCAAATGCTCCATAAAACCATGCCTACCTTGCTAACAAAATTTGAATCATTAGAATGAAACAACTGAAGAATCCACTCCCCCACTGTGCCAACCGTACCAAGGAAAAAATTGAAACCTGCCTCATCCCAGCAAGCTTTAGCAAAAGGGCACCCTAAAAACAGTTTCGCATGCTCCACATCTGATTGGCAATATCACACATGTAATTGGCACCAAGATATCTATGGGAGCAGATTAAGCCGAGTAGGAGAATATCACGACAATAATCTCCACATAAAAGTTCTTACCTTGAGTGGGACTGAAAGCTGCCAAACCTTATGCCATCCTCTACTTATAATTGGATCACAGGCATGGGTAAGAATGCATGCAACCTGATAACCTTGATTTAACCGCATAATGCCCATCCCTAGTAAAGCTCCATATTAGTTTATTCTCACTGGACCTCAACGACAATATCAATTGGTAATGGACGCCACATCTTGGTCCTTAAATAAGGCACTGATCAAAGAAACGTTCCGCAAGTTCTATCATGTGACAATAACGCTGCTACCTATAACTCCTCAAGTCCATCTGTAATCGGGGTGATTAGATTAAAACATGGATTATTTTTTATCCAGGGATCATTCCAAACATTGATACTCTCACCATTGCCTATCCTCCATCTACTGCCTGAGGCAAAAACACTCCTAGCCTTCCAAACACTCCTCCATACAAAACTAGGATTGTCACCTAGCGGAGCTTCCAAGAAGTTGATGAGGATAGTATCTAGCTTTGAGTAATCGCAGCCAAGGAGTTTGGGTTGTGACAAAAGCATTCCAATCTGGCGCTTACTAAGAAGAGTGAGATTAAAATTGTGTAAATGACGGAAGCCATACCGCCATCCTCTTTTCTACAACATAATTTATCCCATGAATGCCAATTAATACCTTTTCTTTCATCCTTGTTCGAACCCTACCAAAAAGAGTTCATCATTCTCTTCAACTCATCACATAAGGCTAGAGGTATTAGAAAAGTACTCATACAATATGATGGAATAGGCTGTGCAATTGACTTGATGAGAATTTCTTTCCCTGCTCTGGACAGAAATCAGTTCCTCCACTCTTGCAACCTCTTCCACGGTTTGTCTTTCAAGAAAGCAAATATTGCTTTCGTCGATTTCCCGATCAGCGATGGCAATCCTAGATATTTACCTGTATCAAGTAATGGAATGCTTAACCGATGCATTCACATTATGGCTAAAGAAAACTCCAGACTTCTGATAGTTTATAGCTTGCCCAGACATCATCTCATAGTTATTTAAAATTGTTTTAATAAATGAACACTCATCTACTGATGCTTTGAAGAATAAAGAATTATCATCTGCAAATAGCAAATGAGATATACTGGGACCACCCCTACACACCCGACACCCATGAACCTCTCCATGACACTCAGCTGCTGTTATCAATGAAGATAGACCTTCTGCGCAAAGTATAAATAGATAAGGTGATAAAGGATCACTTTGCCTCAAACCTCTTCTTGGAATAATCGAGCCTACTTCCTCACCATTGATCAATACTGTATATGAGACTATCGAAACACACAACGTAATACGCTCAATCCAATCTGTAGCAAACCCCATCTCTGCCACAACGTCTTGCAGGAAAGCCCAACTGACCCTGTCATAAGCTTTACTAATGTCTATTTTCATTGCCACCTCCCCTACTATACCTCAAACTTTCCGTTTCATTGAGTGCAACATCTCCAAAGCAATAATTACATTGTCTAGAATAGATCGACCCAACACAAAAGCTGATTTGAGTGTCAGAAATAAGCCTTCAACCTATTTGCTAACTCTTTTGTAATGATCTTTTAAAGCACATTACACAAAGCAATAGGTCGCAGGTCTCTCATGGTAACCGAAGTTTCACATTTTGGAATTAATGTGATCAGTGTATCATTCAGAGAAGCAGGGAATTCCTTGTTTTCTAACCAACAAACACAAGCATTAAAAATATCCTTACCAAGTACCGGCCAAAAGGATTGGAAAAACGCTGGATTAAGTCCATCTGGACCCGAAGTTTTGTCAGAATGCATTTGACGGACTGCCAATTCAAACTCATCAAAAGTGAAAGGAGACACTAGAGCTTCATTATCTACCCTCGTCACTTTCTGTGTCAAAAAAGTAGGTGAACCCACGCTAGGAGATGTTGTGTAAACAATTTAGTAAAATAATTCTTAGCTACCTCCTGAAGCCTTTCATTATCATCCATCAATCGATATATTTTATTAACAAGCTTTTTAGTATTAGCCATAGAGTGGAAAAATCTAGTGTTAGAGTCGCCCTCCGCAAGCCAAAAAATTTTCGCCCTTTGTTTCCAGTATTGTTCTTCTTGGAGAAGTAATTTGGACAACTGAACACGTAGATTCCTGGCCTCCTGTGCAGCCGCTACACTAGCATCACCATGAACAAAACAAGCTGCCTTTGACATTCACTAATTTGGTTGCGGAATTGTCTGACAAAATTCCAACCCCATGTATCCATTGTAGAGGAACAATTATCCAATCTATACATCACATGTCGTCCCTTAGTTGCCTCCCAATTATGAATAACAGTTTGCTGAAAATCAGCCTCCTTGAGCAGTGCATTTTCCACTTTAAATCTTCTTTTACTCCGAAAATATTCTTGAACCTTTGTATATAATATGATCACCAAAAGGTCCGAAACTCCAACAATTAAGTTAGAAAGTTTACATAACGGGAATATACTGTTAGAATGGTCCATATAAATTTTGAATTTTAAATTCAAATATCAATCTCCCATAACACCTTTCCCCAACCTCAGAATCTTCAAAGAAAACTCACACATTTCTGCCTATAAAGAAATATATTAATCGTACAATTTGGGGTCCCTAAGCCTACATTTAAATACAAAAAATAAAAATCACTCATCAAGTTGTTTTTTGAGAAGGGTTTAGAAGAACCAAAATATTTCAAGCCCAATGTTCCAGCTTTTCTTTGATTTCTTAATACGATTGAGGTATGTAGATTCTGGCATTTTTCTTCCGCAAATGATCTGATTGGATTATGTTGTTCAATCATTTTTGTTTTACATTTGGTATTAGAGCCACACTATATCTCTGCCTTTATACGTGTTTGTGCAAATTTTATATTCATGAAAATTTGCAATGCAGTGTTGATTTTCCAGAATGCTAGGATATTTTGGTTTGACATTTTTACTTGGTTTTAATACATTAAAACTATTTTATAATAATTTCTTTGATGTGTTTTGTGTTTTTAAATGATATCAAACTACATAGAAATTCATGCTTTGTTTCTATGAAGGTCTTCAATGGAGCCTATAGTAGTACCTGAGAAGATGACTTAAAAAAAAAAACTGGTTTTTCTGGGTAGCAAAACCGAGTTTTACCAGAGGCTGAAGGTTGAAGACAACACAATTTGTTTGGGCTATGATTTCGGGCTCTACTTATAAACTTAAATTTCTATAAAGCGAATCAAGAAAGAAACTTAATTTTGACAATGGGCCTGCTCTACTTACACATAAGAAAACCATATACGCTGGACCCTGCTCTTACGTGGATTGGGCCGGGCTTCGTTTTTAATACATTAAGCAAAACAAAAGTTCGGACCTTAAAAAAACATGTATCGGATTCCACTAGTTTCAAACCTCGACTCATCACACAAAGATAAGTGCCTCTACCACCAAGCTAGGTGTGAATTTGTTTCTCCTTTTACATTGCTTTCTCTTATAGAGATTTATGACTGGATATATGTCAACCGATTTTTGTTTCGAATATGGGAATTAAATTTCCTATATATTAAATTTATTGTCATCAGGATTATATGTGTATAGTTTTGCCATACAAAATTAATTAAATGATAATCTTATTGTTTAAATTGCTTAAAGTTTTTGCAATAATATTCAATGATCGATATAATTGTTAATTAATTAGGGAATAGCCACGGCATCCTTAATTAGTTAAAATTATATGGAATGTGATAAATCATATGGAATGTGATAAATCTCATCCCACAGGAATTTTTATTACATTTTGTATGATTAATTAGGATGAATATCAAATCATATTTTCTAATTTACCCAATGTGGATTTTCATAGGGAAAAAGAACATGGTTTTGTAGTTTGTCATAAAATTAATTAAACCTAATTGAGTAAGACTTTAGCCCACAGGCAAGTTTTATGTCACTAGGTTTATATTTTTCAAAGCATGATTTACATTGGTAAAACATAGCATTGTATCTTTGCCTCAATATTTGATTATTAAGCATGTGTATTTAATATTTTCAGTTATTCAACCTGCGAATATTTCTGATTTTAAGTGTGATATTCCCGAATTAAAGGGTGATAACTATAAGATATGGAAGGAAAGAATTCTTCTACATTTGGGATGGATGGATATTGACTATGCTATAAGGAAAGAGGAACCCGATCCCATTATCGAAACCAAAGACCGCAGGTCGCATGTCTTATGATAAGTGGGAGAGGCCCAACTGTCTCCGCGATGCTCATAAAGACTAAGATATCTGCTGGTATTCGTGGTTCCATCGAGCAAATTACTAAAGTCAAACCACTTCTGAAAGTCATCGATGAGCAGTTTGAAACTTTTGACAAAGCTCTTGCAAGTACCTTAATTATGCAATTTTCATCCACCAAGCTCACCGGGACAAGAGGAGTGCGTGATCATATCATGCGCATGAGGGATATATAGCGCCTCAACTTCGTATTATTGAAGTTACCATGTCAGATACACTTTCCTTGTTCATTATATATTGAACACTTCGCCTTAACAATACTCCTTTCAGTCTCTTACAACACACATAAGGATAAATGGTCAATTAATGAATTGTTGACCATGTGTGCAAGAAGAGGGAAGGTTAATGATGGAAGAGGGCGAACAGGTTAACTTGACCACCTTTGGAAAGAAAAGAAAGGATCAAGCTAAAAG
Organism: Tetrastigma voinierianum; assembly: GCA_016808115.1. NCBI lineage: Eukaryota > Viridiplantae > Streptophyta > Magnoliopsida > Vitales > Vitaceae > Tetrastigma > Tetrastigma voinierianum. Next base: position 496,193 of record JAEQBH010002685.1, on the reverse strand, counting down.
AAAGGGAAAGATTCCTAATATGGTTAATAAGAAGAAGAAGGGACACATGAAGAAGGACTGCTCGAAATTTTAAGATCTGGCTTGATAAGAAAGGTACTCAATTTTCTTTTGTATGTTATAAATCTAATATGGTTAATGTTAATCATAACACATGGTGATTTGATTCCTGGTTTACTAACCATGTTTCAAATACCTTACAGGTATGCAAAAACCTAAGAAGCTGGGTGGAAGTGAATGCATCTATCCGTGCGTTAAAAAAGACGAGTTCACGTGTGGAAGCCATCGGGCATCATGTTCAGATACAGTTAGCTTCATTTTAGAATTGAAAAGACATTTTATGTTCCAAGTTTTTGTGGTTCTAATTTCAATTTCAAGACTTCAGACTTTAGGAACTCTTTAGCTTTTCTGTATCTGCTCACTTTATCCAAACAATCCAAAGCTACTCTGCTATATATATCAGTTCGATGGTCTTTTTCCATATCGGCTTACAAAATGATATTATTTACACTCATGCATGTTATCACTGATTAAAAGATGGTTATGAATGAGAACTTTCTGATAGCAGGGTACCGAGATTTGGACACATCTCCATCAAAGAATAAAGAAATCGGGTGAATGATTTCGGTAATTAGTACTTCTGGATTTTGCCGATTTCGAGACTCAGGTGAATCAGACAAGGGCAAGCAAACCAACAAGTCTAAAAGGGTGTATGAGCTAACAAACCTATTAAGAGATTATACATACCGACATTTGTTGTCCCGACATGGATGCAAATAGGGGTCCGAATACTTTATCACCTTCATGATGATTATTCACGATATATGTATCTCTACTTACTCGCTCAAAGGATGAGTTTTAGACGCCTTTTAAAGTTTTTAAGGTCAAGGAGATTCAATGGAAAACATATTAAGATCGTGAGATCGATAAAGGTGGAGAGTACTATGGTAAATACACGTAGAAATGGACAAGCTCCCGTACGGCGGTTTCTTCAAGAAATGGGATTGCTGCCTAATACACCTACGCTTTCTGCCTCCGCATCGAATGGTGCAGCAGAAAAGAAACCGAACTTTAATTGATACTTCAGAAGGAGTATGAGGAGTAATACAAAACTGAGCCTCAATACTTGTGGACTGAAACTCTAAAGACTGGGCCGGTATATATTAAATCGAAGTTCCAACCAAGGTCGCCTCAAGATCGCTCAGTCATTCAAAGGTCGGAAACCGAAGGCTCATGATATATACGCTGGGGGATGCCCGTCTCATAATTTATAACCCACAAGAAAAGAAGCTAGACCCAAGGACCATCGGTGGGTATTTCATCGATGGTGCCTGAAAAGGTCCAAGGGGTACATTTTTATTGTCCATCTCATAGCACTAGGATTGTGGAATCAAGAAATGCGAAATTTCTTGAGAATGACTTAATCCGGGAGTGGATCGTTTCAGGACATTGTTTCTGAGAAGGATCATTATGATGGTCAATCCTCTAGTTCAAATGATAGATTGATCACATTCACACCCTTAAGTACAACCGAAAGTGTGAGACAAATCCATTTCCAAGTTCCACATATTGCTAATACTGACCAGGATCGTTTCAAACTATAGCTCTGCATAAATTGTTGAACAACCAATCGAAAGCAACAGTCGATCAACAAATTCCTCAAGAGAAATGATGTGAAGCAAACATTAAGAAGATCTACAAGAGTTAGAAATCATCAATTCCTAATGATTATATAGTGTATTTACAAGAATTGATCGCACATTGGAGTCGAAAATGATCCAGAAACGTTTTCACAAGCCATGAGTTCTAAGGAATCTAACTCATGGTACAATTCCATGAAAGAAGAAATGAATTCTATGGCATCTAACCGAGTTTGGGATCTCATTGAGTTGCCTGATGGTGTAAAAGCCATTGGATGTAAATGGGTCTTTAAAACAAAGAAAGACTCATTGGGCAACATTGAGAGACATAAGGCTAGACTCGTTGCCAAAGGATTCAATCAAAGGGAAGGAATCGACTACACGAAGACCTTTTCTCCTGTATATAAGAAAGATTCTTAGTTGCCCATTTTGACTTTGATTTACATCAAATGGATGTGAAAACGGCATTCCTTAATGGTAATCTAGAGGAAGAGGTTTACATGAAACAACCTAAAGGATTCTCTAGCGGTTGTGAGCATTTAGTTTGTAAGCTTAAGAAATCTGCCATATGGATTAAACAAGCATCTCCACCAATGGTATTTGAAATTCCATGAAGTCATTACTATCTTGCTTGAAGAAAATATCATGGATCAATGTATATGACTGTAAGGTTAGTGGGAGTAAGATTTGTTTTTCGTGTTATATGTGGATGTGATATTCTCGCGGTAAATCTAATGATAAGGGTTTATTATATGAGGTGAAACAATCTCTTCAAAGAACTTTGATATGAAGGATATGGGTGAGGCATCTATGTCATTGGCATAAGATCCAAGGAAAAGATCTCGAGGCATTTTGTGTTTGGTTCCCAAGAGACTCTATATCAATAAAGTTTTAGAGAGATTTAACATGAAAAATTGTTCACCGAGTGTAGCACCCATTTTGAAGGGTGATAGATTCGATTTGAATCAGTGCCCTAAAAATGATTTCGAACGAGAACACATGAAGAACATTCCATATACTTCAGCTGTTAGAAGCCTAATGTACGCCTCAAGTCCTGCACTGCACCGACATTGCATTTGCCGTTGGAGTATTAGGAAGATATCAGCAATCCGTATCGACTCACTCGGAGAGCGCAAAGAAGGTGATGAGATACCTTTAAGGAACAAAGGATTGCATGCTTATGTATAGACAAACAGATAGTTTGGAGGTGATCGCTACTCGATGCAAACTTTGCTAATCAGGTTGATTCTCAAAATCAACCGTTATATTTTCAAGCTAGCCGATGGAGTCAGACTGAGCAAAGCGGCGTACCTTGACTGCCACTGCCACTATGGAAGCTGAGTTCGTGTCTTTTTTTGAGGCTAGCTCGCATGGTGTATGGTTAAAGAGTTTCATATCCGGGCTTAGAATTGTGGATTCTATATCTAAAGAAGAAGTTGTACTGATAACTCACCGCAGTGATTTATGTTCGCCCCGATATTTCTTATACGGTTCAGACATTTCGATTATTATTCTTTTGAGAAATATCATTAAGTTTGGACCTTGAATAAACATATGGTTTATTCATTAAGTTTAAGGGTTTGTGTTGAGGAACTTGATATATTGTAATACATGGAAGATACTACTCAGTATAAGAGGACCTATCGCCATGATTTATATATTTAGTTTTTCCTTATGATAGGTGTGTTAGAAGAGATTAATCAAGTAGAGGAATGTTAGAATGGTCCATATAAATTTTGAATTTTAAATTCAAATATCAATCTCCCATAAACATCCTTCCCCAACCTCGCAACTCTTCTCAGAAACCCGTGATGGCCTAGTCTCCATATAGTTAAGAGACACTCCGCACAATTTCGGGGTCCCTGCCTAACAAACATTAAAAAATCACCATCAAGTTGTTTTTGAGAAGGGTTTAGAAGAACCAAAATATTTCCAGTTTTCCAATGTTCCAGTTTTCTCGGTTTCTTAATAATGGCTGGAGGTATGTAGATTCTGGCATTTTTCTTCCGCAAATGATCTGGTTGGATTATGTTGTTCAATCAATTTTTGTTTTACATATACTTAACCACGATTCAGACATGAATGCTCGATCAAGTCTCTCCTGAACCTAATTAGAAATCCCCATACCTCTTTTCCATGTGAACGCATACCCTTGCAACGGAACCTCATAAAGATTACAATCAGCTATCACATTCTGAAAACCTCGAAGGAGCCGCTTTGGTGAGGGATCATACCTTTCTTATCATCCGGACATAATATATCGTTGAAGTCTCCTGCAATACACCACGGGATAGTTGCATGTGAATGAAGCCGTCGTATAAACTCCCAAGCATCTCGCTCTTGTCTTTTCAAGATATTCCATGGTTATCCCGTAAACCCAATCAGTTCCTCTCCGGCCAACTAGTAAATCAATATGATTAGGAGAATAATCCCAGATAGATATCCTGCAGTGTCGCCACAAAACTGTAACCCACCCTGCCATCTCATTAACTCGCGAACGCACTGGCCAAACTTCATCATACATCGAATTTCCTCTATTTTAGTAGCATGAACCAAAGTTTCACATAAAAAAACTACTAAGGGCTTTCGAGCTTTCACTAACTCGAGTAAATTACGAACTGTCCGATGGCTACCCAAACCTCGGCAGTTCCAGCATAGCCAATTCATGGTTATCAGCGAGTATGAACATTAGACTGCTGTTAGAGTCCTTGAAGGGAAAATGATTTTCCGTATCCCGACATCGAAGGGTTTCTATGAGTAGCATCACACGGGATTAGGGCAAATGAAAACCAAAAGTCTCAATAAAAACTCATCCCAAGACCCCTTCACTACAAGAAAATAATGATATAGAAATAGAAAATAGAAATGGCCATTTCCGTTTCTAACTTTAGAAACAAAATAGAAACGGAAAACAAATATTATTACAAATTTTTGAAACGGAAGAAAACTCCGTCGCTAATTGCTAGCGGGAGTAAATGGCGGGAGAATAGAAACGGAATTAGAGACGGAAATTGAAACGGTCGAATTTTCCATCGCAACTTTATCGCGGAACATTACGCAAATAGGTGGCCTTTAGCGACGGAAAATTCCTCGCTTCTAATATTTTTTTATTGCTAATATAAAAAATTAACTATGATTTTTTTATAATTACTAATTTCCATTGTTAAAGATGTTAAATTTTGATAAATTTGATAAATTTAATAAGAAAAAATAGGCTAGAAATTTAATATATATCGCTTATTTAGAAACAATTTTCGTTTTTTTTTTAGAAACGAATTTCCGCTTTCTAAATGTTATTGCGAAGAAATTTTAACTAATGTTTTTTTTTATTAATTTTCATTATTAAAAAATAAACAGAAATGGATTTTTATAACATTGATTATTTTAACATAAAAATAGGCTGAAAATGAATTTATTAAAAAATTCATTAAAGTTTAATTTAAATATTATGAAAAATGAATTATTTTAAAAAATGGATTTTTAAATATTAAAACAGACTTTAAAATCCGTATTTCCTATGAAGGGTAAAATGGTAATTTCTTCGGTCAAATCCCAATTTTTTTAGATCTCTGATGACCGAAACGGATTCTCACCGTTGAACTGCTCGCGAAATCTTTACCATCGTCGACCTCGGGCCGACCTCGGCATACCGAATTTCACGCTACGCACGGGAGGATGCATGACACTGCACGCTGAGGCCCAGAGGCTCCACGTGTCCAAAGGCAGATGCAAATTAAACTCGAGGCTGGCGCCACTTCGCGACACGACACGATGCCATTGCAGTGGAAATCTCAGTTTTGGCCGGAGATAAGAGATATGTAATCCTCTCAACCAATAGAATTACTGCGGGTATCGGTAGACTTTTCTCACTCTCAATCTTCGACCAAAATGGACGTATATGAAGAGAGTGGAAAGAGAAAGCAAACCGTAAGAGAGAGGGAAGCGCAGATTTTAGAGAGAAGCCTCTACTCTTCTCTCTAAAATTCTACGATCGGACCTACAGCTCCCGACGAGGCAAGAAGCAAAGTCAGCCCCCCACTAGCACGACCACGCTGCAGTATCGCATTCAGGAGTTTAGACAAACCCGAGAATAAGAGTGCTTTTCTCCTCTACTCGCTTTACTTTTCGCTTACAACATGTGAATTCATTGGATTTGTCGAGTTCTGATGGTCATATGGACTTCGTGCTCAAAAGATTCAATCGGTTAATAAACTTTCATAAGGGTTTGACATTCACTCGACCGCTTCAGGTGATTTGTGTGATATGTGTTGTTGCTATGGGTGAATATTGGACGCAAATCGTAGTTGTTCCAAGATCACCTAACCGCCGACCAGGCCTGAAATTTTACAGACAAGTTTATGTTATTATTATAAACCGAATAACATGATGTATAGGATTTAATTATGTTAATATACGACAAACGATATATTAGCACGTGTCGAATCGCTGCTTCGTGTGCCATTGCATCGCACTTGCTTTGAGTAACCCAAGTAGGGAAATTCCACTACTGGGCTTTGCTCACCCCTTCGTGGGAATATATTTTTCAGTACCGACACGCACTTGGGGATGGACGCATCCTGAGACCTGTGAGGCAAGAAACCACAAGATGGCCTTATCTCAGATTGTGAAAATTCATAAAGTCAATCTATCTTATTTTCAGATAAATTGTAATAAATACAATCAGAAATAACCACTAGATAAAATATATATTTTCATGAGTAATGACACAGAGGCCCACGAGTACTATTTTCACTCGCTATGGTCTCGTGACGTGAGACATATACACTCCGCTGCCGACGGCATGTCAACTGGACACCCCTATCAATGCCACAAAAACCTTGATCATATATTAGCTAAAAACTCCGATCATGATAGAGATATATATATATATATATATATATATATATATATATATATATATATATATATATATATATATATATATATTCAATTTAAGTAAATTATATTAATATTTTTTTATATTAAAAAATTTAAAATTATTTGAATATTTCGTTATAAAGTATAAATATTAATTTGTTATATGTAAAATAGAAACTGAATAAATTTTTGCTTAGTAATAGAAACGGAATTCAATTCTATTTCTAACAATAGGAACGGAATTTAATTCCGTCGCTATTATTAGAAACGGAAATGTATTCCATTTCTATTTTCGTTTATATTTCTAGAAACAAAATTCGCTATTTTTAGAAATAGATTATAAATGTTATCGTTTAATGAGAAATTAACTAATATTTTTTTATAATTATTATTTTTCATTATTAAAATAAGTGAAATTTTTGATTTTGATAACATTTGATTATTTTAACAAAAATAGGTTGAAATGGAATTTACTAAAATTATTAAAGTTTAATTAAATATTACAAAAATGAATTATTTAAAAAAATAGATTTTTAAATATTAAAACTCTTCATCATATATATATATATATATATATATATATATATATATATATATATATATATATATATATATATATATATATATATGTTCAATTTAAGTGAATTATATTAATATTTTTTGGATACAAAATTAAAATTATTTGATATTTCGCTATAAAATATAAATATTAATTTGTTATATAAAAATAGAAATGAATAAATCCGTTTCTAAAAATAGAAACAAAAATTTAATTGTCGTTATTATTAGAAACGAATGTATTCCGTTTCTATTTTAAATTTCTAGAAACAAAATTTCGCTATTTTTAGAAAAATGTATTTTTATAAATGTTGCTAATGTATAAATTAAATCAATAAATTTTTTTATAATTATTAATTTTCATTATTATTAAAATAAGTGAAATTTTGATTTCATAACATTGATTATTTTAACAGAAAATAGGCTGAAAATGAATTTATTAAAATTTATTAAAGTTTAATTTAAATATAAAATGAATTATTTAAAAAAATGGATTTTTAAATATTAAAAACCTTCATCATATATATATATATATATATATATATATATATATATATATATATATATATATATATATATATATATATATATATATATATATATATGTTCAATTTAAGTGAATTATATTAATATTTTTTATATATTAAAAAAATTAAAATATTTCAAACATTTCTGCTATAAAGTATTAATATTAATTTGTTATATGTAAAAAATAGAAACTTAAATAAATTATGTTTCTAAAAATAGAAATAAAATAAATTCCATTTCTAAAATAGAAAAGGAATTTAATTCCGTCGCTATTTCTAGAAACGGAATAATGTATTCCGTTTCTATTTTCGTTTATATTTCTTGAAACAAAATTCCGCTATTTTTAAAAACGGTATTTTTATAAATGTTATTGCTAATGTAGAAATTAACTAATTTTTTTTTTTTATAATTATTAATTTTCATTATTAAAAATAAGTGAAATTTTGATTTTGATAGCATTGATTATTTTAAAAGAAAATAGGCTGAAATGAATTACTAAAAAATTATTAAAGTTTAATTTAAATATTGCAAAATGAATATTTGGGTTACTGTATTTTTAAATATTAAAAACCTTCATCATATATATATATATATATATGTGTGTGTGTGTGTGTGTGTGTGTGTGTGTGTTCAATTTAAGTGAATTATATTAATATTTTTTTATATTAAAAAATTAAAATGATTTGAATATTTCGTTATAAAGTATAAATATTAATTTTTTATATGTAAAAATAGAAACGGAATTTAATTATGTTCATGATATTAGAAATGGAATGTATTCCATTTCTATTTTCGTTTATATTTCTAGAAACAAAATTTCGCTATTTTTAGAAACGGTATTTTTATAAATGTTATTGCTAATGTAGAAATTAACTAATAAATTATTTTTTTTATAATTATTAATTTTCATTATTAAAATAAGTGAAATTTTAGTTTTGATAACATTGATTATTTTAATAGAAAAATAGGCTGAAATGAATTTACTTAAAAATTATTAAAGTTTAATTTAAATATTACAAAAATGAATTATTTAAAAATGGATTTTTAAATATTAAAATATTCATCATATATATATATATATATATATATATATATATATATATATATATATATATATATATATATATATATATATATATATATATATATATATATATATGTTCAATTTAAGTGAATTATATTAATATTTTTTGGATATTAAAAATTAAAATTATTTGAATATTTCGCTATAAAGTATAAATATTAATTTGTTATATGTAAATATGAAATGGAATAAATTCTCGTTTCTAAAATAGAAACGGAACTTAATTCCGCCGCTATTATTAGGAAACTTAATGTATTCCGTTTCTATTTTCAAGATATTTCTAGAAACAAAATTCCGCTATTTTTAGAAACGGTATTTTTATAAATGTTATTGCTAATGTAGAAATTAACTAATGAATTTTTTTTATAATTATTAATTTTCATTATTAAAAATAAGTGAAATTTTGATTTTGATAACACTCATTATTTTAACAATGTAAAATAGATCGAAATGAATTTATTAAAAATTATTAAAGTTTAATTTAAAGATACAAAGTCGAATTATTTTAAAAATGAATTTTTTAAATATTAAAACCTTCATCTTATATATATATATATATATATGTATATATATATATTATATTAAAAATTAAAATTATTTGAATATTTTGTTATAAAGTATAACATAATTTTTATATGTAAAAAATAGAAACGAAATAAATTCGCTTAGGTTCAGGTAATCATAATAGCCGCCTAATTAACTCGCTTCGATGAGAGCTCCGTTGGTCAAAGGTCGACAAAGCTGGCATCCTTCGCTATTTCGCTTCCGCCCACCGCCTATGGGGCCATCGACTCTTGCCATCTATACACGTCAAATGACAAGTTAAGTTTTAATGAAGTATCTCAAATGGTGTAAATATGTACTCAGTGTGACACCCTCTATCTCGGGGTCCCGCTTGACAACCCACACCGGAATATCGTATGTCGAGTAACCCGACACCACACCACCGTGTCCCCTTTCCGACCCATGATTTAATAAAATCTAGCAGAGTCTCCCTTTCAGACAGTGTTCTTACCCAAAATACAACCTGGCCACCATACGGGTAACATGACCCAATATTATGTAATCACTTCACACCAGTTCACATTACCTAGTAAATGGCCACATATGGCCCATTTATCTATACTCAAACATATAAGCCTATGACTATAAAACAATAGTCCATAAGAGTTCACATTACCTCACTCTTATACAAATCAAAAAAACTCATATATATTTACAAAATATATATCAAAGCCACAATCCGGCTTTCTTCTCAATCCCGGCCTTTAAGGAGCACCGTCCATCGGTAACTCGTCCCGAACCGAATGTGGGAGTCCCACGACGGGCGAGCAAAGCCCGGGTGAGGTAATAATTCCTATGGGCTACTTCCCACCTAAGCGCACGCAATGGTCGATAATCAAACACACATCCAAGTGCAACATACACATGTCACCGAATGTCTACATGCCATGAATGAGACTCGACTCACCATGCCCCATGTACCGAGCCCTTGCCGGCTCCATTACTCAATATGTCATTGAGTAATATATCCCGAGTCACTCGCCGACTCGTCTCACATATGCATAAGCCAAATGTAACAACCGTCACTGGTATTACCAATAACCCATGTATTGAGCCCTCACCGGCTCCATTACCCAATGCAAGTGCCAATGGGCAACAAATCCCAAGTCAATCCCGACTCCTATCACATAACCCGAAGTCTATGTGATAAACATGACCGTAGTACTGGGGCAACAGAACTTTCGACTCACGCCTCTTACACTCCATAGCGTAACTTTTCTGGATCACACTACGAGTCTCTTACACTCCATATTCCAAGTTTTCACCTCGAGGGGGTTAATCTGCATCTCTTCTGCCTCCGCCTAACACAATATTAATTACATTTCTTTGCGTTTTTAAACCGTGAGACATTTACTGGACGTCGTCCAAAGTACGAGCTCACTACCCATTCACCAACACAGGTGAATACTCAATACCATGCACCCATACCCGACTCGACATGATGTGACCCTGCATATGAAATGCATGCTGCCAATGCATTTTCCTTCATGTTACATGTACATATGAGTGCTACATGAAACATTTACATATCATGGACAATTATAATTTTTTTACATATAATTAACATCCATGCAATCCATGTTAATATATCAAATAACATATATGAACATGATTTTTACACATAACAACATGTTATTTAATATTTTACCACAATAACACACAAAATGACCTAATTCTCGGACCCAGATAAAATAGGGCACCTCTTGCCCATTCACGGTTCGTCACCAAATTTTTTAGGATACCAAAACACACCACAAAACCCAGCATATCAATCCTTGACTGCAAGCAAACCCTCAACACAGGGCCAGATCAACAAAATAGTTCAAAATTCTATCCAATCGGTTTGGCTACAAACAATCCCGAAAATTTAGCCCGAAATGTGCGAAAACAGTCCTGAAATTCAACCCAAATTGTCCGAAAATAGTCCCAAAAATTCTTAAAAATTCCTACACTACCCAAAATCGAGGATCAGAAATTACCGCATTTTCACATTTGCCAATCCCAAGCCATTAAATGGCCTTTATGATAGAAATAACAGAAGTAGGACCTCGTGGAGTTTAACGAAACTCTAAGATTTTGGTGCCCACACGTAGCTCTCGATGTGTGGATAAACTTTGCTTCTTGCTCCGATGAAATTCTACGATCTGATTTCTATAGATTTGAGAAAGAAGCAAAAAGAAGAAAAAATAAAAAATAAAAATCTCTCTGCACGCCCTCTCTCTCTCCGTCATTTGACTTTTCTTTTTGGTTTTTGGTTTTTATCCTTTATTTATTTATTTTATTTTATTTTATTATTATTATATTATTATTTGAATACATGGCCCATATAGCTCCTTATTGGATCTGCTTCTGGTCCCGAAACAATTTATTTCTTTTTCAATTCACTTTATTTTAAACGAACTTAATTTGCCTATTTCTAACTTCCGAGATTTTCAGAAAATCTCATTCTCAAGTCACTAGCACTTATCACCCAAAAAAATTCTAAAATATTCCTCGATCAGTTCTACAAAATTCAACGAAACTTTTTTTGGTCACTAGATTTTGTGAGACGAATTTAATGCAAATAAGCAAATCAAGCCACACCGAGATCTAGAAATTTCCTATTTTCAAACTAAAATTACCATTTTTCCCTTTTTCGAAAATTCGGATTTTCTGGGGTTTCACACCTAGACACTATTCACGCACCGATTTAAAAATCCAATACTAGCGATTTACATAGTTTTTTTTTATAGTTGAACCTTTAATTATTATTGCAAATAAATTTGTCTCATCGAGACTGAATTAGGTCGAATACTCTACCATTTGAACTAGATATGATGAATCGGGCGTTTAATCATATAATACTCACACACACACACACACACACACACACACACACACACACACATATATATATATATATATATATATATATATATATATATATATATATATATATATATATATATAATAAGTGATAAGATAATGGTCTTATTATATTATCCCATTAATATAAATACAATATAATATCTTATAATTTCATATTTTATATATAATGAACTAGTTCTTACACTTGTTTTCAGCTCAAAAGCTAGTCCAAGCCTGAGAGTAAATCCCACTCCGAAGTCCGAACGCGAAACTGGTTGAGCCCAATATCATATCCCGGCCCACCATTGAGCGCTGGCCATAACTCCAAGATCCCGCATCCAAACAACCGCCTGGCCAGGAGAGAAAAGAAATAAAATCTGTGAATCTCTCCTCCGACCACGAAAGCCAAGCTCGTGAATGAGAGAAAGAGGGAGGCTGAGCTTTCTCTATCCGAGGTTAGCTCTCGGGATCGACCAAAATCGCCGACTTCTCCACGATCTATTTCCATGTTATGACTCAAATTTTATCAAAAACTGTTTTTTTTTGTTTTTTTTTTTTTTTAATTTGATCCATGGCCCTATGCGCCCTAATTTATATGCACCGTCATGTGTTCTCGCCTTCTTGATTTGAAGGATATATTATTTTAGATCGAATTGAAATATCCTGCAGATCTATTTTCATGCATTGTTTTACAATTCACCATTTTGGGAGAGATATGTTTAGAAAACTCGTTGTGGATGGATTACGAAGAACTGTGTGATTGCATGTCAATTGGAAATGTTCGATTCCTAGAAATACGTAGTTAATTTTTCAAATCTTCAAAATGTGTTGCATAGATTCATTAAGCTGGCCCAAAATTTATTATTTTTTTATTTAGTTTTGCTTTTGGTTCGAAAATTTTGATGTTAACCGAAAGAAACGTGTTTGGATGACTAGAACGTAATTTATGTTTTTTCATTTAAAGCCTTTTGATTACAATGCTAGTAGTTGCAAAAACGTGAAAGAATGGGTAAGTGATCTGAACCTTTAATTGTAATTTTATTTCTTATGCATATGGGTTCAATATTGGATTTAGATAGTGTGGTGACTATAAATTCATTGCTCAAATCGCCATGGGAGCCATCAAGATTTTACATAAAATGAATTAAATCGCGACACATGTTTCACTTATGTCAACACATCCCGTCCCTTTTCGCCTTGTTTAATTTTTTAAATGGGACATGTTTAGGAATTGAAAAATAAATGTGACGGATCGAAATGGGCCGGCCCCATCCCCAAATCCTTCTATTGTCATCCTTAGTAAATGAGTACATGGTCATCTTTTTGTGGAGTTTTTCTTATTTTAATAAAAAATAACTTTTTTAAAATAAAAAAAACTAAATATTTTTATTTTTTATATTCAAGCGATTTTTTTAAAAAAAAACTTAACAATAAGTTATAAAATTAAAAAAACAAAGTTGAAAAGCTATTTAACTTTAAATCAAAAGTGAAAAAAACACTTCATCTATCATGAGATTCTTTAGATAGGACAATAGTTGAATAAATGAAAAATTTCAAAGTAAAGGATCGTCAATGGTTATCTACTATGTCTCTAAAAAAGTCTAAAGGCTCTGGTTAGATTTTCATAATTCAATGTGTAAAGAAGCTAGTAGGTGGGTGATGATAGTTAGGCTCTTTTAAACGATAGACAACTCTCAGGTTTGAAGTGCATTAATCAGATGCAGAAAAGAGCCATAGGTGAAGTTAAGTATTTACAAAGACATTTCCCATGTACTTTCGGGGGTGAGAAAAAAAAAGAAACAAGCGGAGAGGAAGGAGACCACACATTAAAATAAAGAGTGTGAATCATGGAATTCTGGATTGAGAGAAAGAAACGAAAAAGAATGGAATTGGAGGAATTGTGTGGAGACCAGAGTGGAAACAGGGGCCCTAGTATTTATGGAAGTGGGAGGGGACGGAAATAGTACAATAATCTGTTTCACTCCACTCACCGGGCCACCATACCTCTTCCATCGGGTTCATAAATGGTGGGATGCCACTCATTGGGACTCTCGGGTCCCGACAAATAAAAATGCTAATGTCAAGTATGGTAGGAAGGAAAAGGAAAGGAAAGGGAAATGGAGGCCATTGTTTCACACCTTAGTTCGAAGCTTTACCATCACCAACCCCTCCTTATTCAAGATGGCAATGGCATTAACAATCCCAAGATTTTATTTTTTTTTATAAAAGAATCTTTACTCATTGCATACGCTTCAAGTGTTGTTCAAATCGTGATGTCGATGTTTTTTAACTTTACTCTTTCTCTTTGTTGTTGAGATTTGAATATTTTTAGGGTCATTACCGCTCTTCACTTAATTTGAACTCCATGTTCTCGCTTTTAGGCCGCCAATGGCAAAAGGCATTGTTTCGCCCTTTTTCAATATGTTCTAAAGATTTTGGGGAGTGACCAAAGTCTTGATGGGAAGGAAGATGGAATGATGGACGTGCTCTTTGGGGTCTAAAGTTTTCTCATTGTATAATACAAAATATTCTTTGTGGGTCTTAAAATTTTCTCATTACTTTTTGAACATTGTGAAGAATATTGAACTTTCGTTACGGTAATAAAAAATGAATTAAACTGAAAAGTTATACATAAGTGATTCTTTGATTGCTTGATCCATTTCGATATTGTCAAACACTCTCATTTATAATAAACAAAACCAAGTGATCAATGTGGCCTCCACCGAAACCTCCAAGGTCTAAACTAGGCATTAGGTAGCATCTTAGACATGAGAGTGGAGAGGAGAAAGCGTAGTGAGAGCTTCTTCTCTAAATGCCATTTGAAGCAGAGAGGTAAACATGATAAAAAAGGCTGAAAGTGAGGGACAAAATGATAGCAACCAGGGTGACCAAAGTCCCAAAACAAGTGAATAAGATACACAAAGTGCCATGTAGAATGCAAATAGCATAGCTCCCATGGCAAACAGATCGTGGAATGCAGCTAATAACTAGCTACCGGGCTTGTATCTCATGGTTTAGTTTTGTAATTGTTCTTCGTAAGGTGGAGTCCTAATTTAGTGTTTATTGTGTTTTGTTATTTAAATATACAGCATGCTGGTGTGTAAATTCACTACATAATAATCATTCAACGTGACTTAATTCTAGTGTAAATATACGTCCTTATTATATTAACAGGAATGGAAAACATGAGAATTGATCGTCAATGGATTAATGTTAGATTAAGATAGGTTTTTGACTGATGAGTTTGAAGCGGGGATTGAGGAGTTTGTTGATTTTGCTCAAAGGCACCCCGAATTTGTGAGACCCCGGATAAAGTAAAATGATAGACACGGGTTGCAAACCTGGAAATTTCTCTAGATCTCGAATGACAACGAGGGACATACTGTTGAGTTCGTCTCACGAAATCTAAGTACATAGTCGAATTTCTACACTCAGAAGATCGAAATTGCACGACGCGAGATGATAAATGGACGAACGAGAGGGTGACACGTGGCACGAAGACGTATCCCATGTGGCACTGAGGAGAGTGACACACTTGGCACTCCTGGGTGGGAAGCCATGTCACACTCTATCTTGTATGAGAGGATAGTGGTGGGAAAGTGGGCATGAATGACATGTGTGGAATGCTATGTGTCATGGAGGAGAGAAGGAAGAGTGTCTTCACACCTAGATAAGTATTCTCCACCTAAAGCTATTTCTTTGAAATGTGAATATAGAGAAAGTGGCATGAAAAGAGGAGAAGAAAGGAGAAAAAGAAAAAGAAAAAGCAAGAAAGAAGAAAGACAATGGAAAGGAAAGAGAACCAGCAGTTCTCTGATTAACAAACAGAGGAGTCAGATCTGAACTTGACCGCACTCTCAAGAGGTAGGGTTCTCTCCTACGTCAAGTTAGTCTTTGTTTAAGAGCCATGAAATGCCATGAGGGTTAGCCCGTAGTGGGTTGGAGCCAAATGAATAATTTCAATAGAAATTGTTGTTGGTCAACGGCTTCTCGGGTCTCGTAGGTTTTCTTATAATTACGCTAGAACCGATCAGTTATACCTAGTCAGATCTAAGCAGATGATCTTGGTTGTGATCGCGTGATGCTATTTTCTCGAAGGTTTGGAGATTGGAAACTAGCTTTTGTGTGTTATTGCTTGTTTGAATAACATGCAGATTGTGTGAGAAAATGATGTGTTAATATACGATGCTCATATATATTAATGAGCTGCTTAGTGCAGCTACTTAATAAGAGTGTTGTATGTAGTTCCCATCATGCATGTAACATGAGATATTATGCGTTGACATTATCATTGCATGTGCAAGGGTCATCACAAGAACGGTGTGAGTGTTTGAACAAATGGCTTGAGGCTGTCTGAATGCGACTGAGGTTGTCCAATAAATTATATCTGAGGGTTTGTCCAATGAACTCTATCTGAGGGTTGTCCAATAAGGGGTTCTCTGAGATGGTCCAAAGGGTTCGATACTCCTGAGGTTGTCCAGTTGGTTTACTATTCGAGGGTTGGGTCTCAAGTGTGTAAAATATTCGCAGGGTTGTTTACATCGAGGTTATTTCGCGGGGTTTCAAAATGCTTTTTATTTTGAAACTAGTTTTCATACATGGAAAAATTGCATGTATGAGAGAGTCGGTGAGGACTGGGCATGACATAGACATTCATACAGAGATATGCATATTTTATATGAATGTGTGTGAATGATTTTATGGATTATGCTATTGCATGTGCACTTAGGTGGGGAGTAGCCCTTGTAGGAGATTTTCTCTACTAGGCATAGCTCACCCTATCAGGAAAAATATTTTCAGCACCGGAGGCACTCAAGAGGCGCACTTCATGAGGCCCTTAGTTGAGAGGAAGATCTAAGATGGCTTATTGTGTTCTTTGAAAATTTCGTAAAACCCGCTACTTTTAAATCGAACTCGTTGTCAAAATTTTGTACTTGTGATATAAATAAATTGTAATTAAACTCAGATTATATGTTTAATACACTGTATGTTGTGTCTTGCTCGAGGGGATAGTTTGGTTGGCGCCTTAAACCATAGGAAGTCGCTCTATTTCGATCCTATGTATTAGCCGAACTTTAAGACTGATTTTTTGTTGGGAAGTAAAGGGAATTTGGCCCTGTTTCCTTGGGAATATTGTAGCCCCATCAGTAAGCTTGATGTAGGTTTTCGAATCACCCAACGACCCCATGTACCCCAAGTTATGGCCTTTTACTCATAAGGGTCCGAGAGGATGTGCCGTGGGCCGAGCCTTTCCGCCGAGCCGACCTCTTTGGGCGCAGCTAAGCTCTCCCGGGCGAGCCGACTCCTCGGGCCGAGCTCTTCCGGCCGAGCCGAGCCTCCCGGCCGAGCCGAGCCTCCGCAGCCGACCCTTCCGCCGCTTCCTCGGGATGAGCCGACCCATTTGCCAGAGCCGAGCTCTCCGGCCGAGCTGACCTTCGCGTAGCCGAGCCTTCCGCGAGTCGACCTTCAGCGAGCCGAGCTCTCCGCCGAAATGACCTCTCGAGGTAGAGCTGACCTCTTCCTCGCCGCTCTCTAGGATGAGTCGACCTCGGGGCGTAGCCGATTTTCCTCGCCGAAGCCGACCTCCTCGAGGTAGAGTCGACTTTTCTAGCCAAGCTCTCTTGGGATGAGCTGACCCTTGGGCGTAGCTGAGCTCTCCGCCGAGTTGACCTCCTCGTCAGGGGTTTCCCGGGTCGAGCCTGCAGGGAATGAGCTCAATTGGTACAACTTCGAACGACCATAACTTTCTCGTCCGAAGTCCGTTTTGTGCGTTCGTAGATTCTATGGAAAGCCCTTTAAGTATAGAATTCATCCATATGTGGCTCAATACAATCTGAGTTCATTGTGTCTGAAAGTGACGGTTGCATATGGAAAATTGTAGGCCTCCATGTCAATTGCTTGCTCATGTGAAGCCCCCAACTTCTCGATGACTATAACTTCCTCGTCCAAAGTCCGCTTCTGCGGTGTTCTTAGACTCTATGGAAAGCTCCTTGAGCCTGAATCTGATCACATGCCTGTGTGACAGCATTTGGTATTCAAATATAGCCGAGCTGATCTCTTCTGGCCGAGCCGACTCCTTTGGCTTCGAGAGACGACCCTGTCTAGGAAACTATCAAGCGCAGCCAAACTCTCGAACGACCATAACTTCTCGCCCGCCCGCTTGCGCTCGACTCTATGGAAAGTTCTCTGAGTCTAGAATCTAACCATATCCCGTGGATGGCATTTGGTGCCCACATAGTTTCTTGAAAAGTTGGATCATTGCACTAAGTGCACCACCATCGGAGTCTTGAATGCAACAGAGGTAGCTATTATGTGTCACCGGCTGATAATGGAGCACAACGCGATATATGGAATGAGGCTATTATATAGCTTGTTGTAGGTTGCATGTGGAAAATATAAAAAAAAGAAAAACCCCCCGGATTTTCAAAAGTTAAGGCACTAATGGATGGAACAAAAATAAGATGCCCATGTAATGACCGTAAATGTCAAAATCGAAGTTTTCAAGAGCTAGACACTGTACGATTCCATCTTGCAAAAAATGGATTTGTTAGAGACTATTATGTTTGGTATAAACATGGGGAAACAATTGTGCAACAAACTTCAAACCATAATGTACAAAGAAGTGTTGAATCAGATGTTGCAATAGAATATGCCCAACCCAACAATGCATGTCAAGCAATGTTAATGGATGTTATTGGTCCGTCCTTCACCTCGATGTCACCGAGGATATCCCAAACCCAAAGAGTACAAGAACTTTATGAAATGCTTAAAGCACGTAACAAGAGGTTTGGCCTGGTAATCCGTATGGCCACTCAAAGTTATCCGCAGTGGCCAGACTGTTGAATTTAAACGAGAAACATCATTTTTCTGAAAGGTGTTTTGATGACATTTTCCAGTTCTTATCTGAATTGTTACCAGAGAATAATGTCATGACAGATAGCTTTTACAGTACAAAGAAATTAATGCAAGGTTTGGGTTTGCCTGTAGAAAAAATTCATTGTTGCATTAATGGGTGCATGATATATTGGGGTGACGACAGTGAACTAATTAGTTGCAAATTCTGTAACCATCCTCAGTATAAAAGACATCCATGGATCTAATAGGCAGAAAACAAATGTTCCTTATAAGAAGATGTATTACTTCGCCACTCCTCGAGCCAGAAGATTATATGCATCCGGCTTTCACCGCTAATGACATGAGGTGGCAACAAAGAGCATGGTCATCAAAGAAGGTGTCATGCCATTATCGCCTCATTCTCCAGCCTTGGAAACTTTTGATAAAATCCATCCAATCTTTTGCAAATAAAAGTCGAAATGTTAGATTAGGCTTTGCATAGATGGATTCTGCCCATTTGGGCCAAACAAAGGCAACAATACTCTTCACGGTCGGATAGTTACACCTTATAATTTGCCGCCATGGATGTGCATGAAAGATGAATGCATGTTTCTGTCTATTATAGTGCCTAGTCCGAGAAACCCAAAAGAGAAGTTGGATGTTTTCCTACAACCCCTAATTGAGGAGCGAAAACATTTTTGGGAGGTGGGTGTACAAACATATGATGTATCTAGTAAAGCGCATCCTGCATGCAAGCACCACTTACGGACTATAAGTGATTTTCCGAAGATATTCTATGTTGTCGTGATGGAGCATCAAGCAGAAAATTAGCTTCGTCTCATCGCACGGAGAATTTGATGCATTTTCTCAGCAAAGGTGGAAAGACATCTTGGTTTGATAACCATCAAGTTCTTACCAATGGAACATCCATTTCGGAAGAATAAGAAGGCATTTAGGAAAGGGCAGACAGTTTTAAAAGGTGCACCACCTATTAGGTCAGGTGTAGAAATATTAGAGCTCATTGAACATTATGGCTTCAAAAAGGTTAACGAAATTGATGCTAATGGGAAAAATGCACGACTTTCCAAGAATTGTCAATGGTTAAAGAACGAAGATCTTTTCGTGGATTTGCCTTATCAAACAAACCTAATTAGTATCAACTTCAATGTCATGGACATTGAGAAGAACTTTTTTGATAATATTTTTAATACTATCATGAATGTAGAAGGAAAAACAAAAGACAATGCTAAATCAAGAAAGGATTTAAAAGAGTTATGTTCAAGTCCGTGAGTTACAGGATTAAACAACAACAAATTTCTAAGGCTTGTTACAAGCCCTGGAGAAGGATGCAAAGGAAGCCAGGTAAATGGGCTGAAGAGTCAGTTCTTCGATGGATATGCATCTAACATGGGAAGATGTGTTGATATGAAGAAGCATGCTAAGCTTAGACAGCAAGTCAGATTGTCATGTGTTTAAGTGCAGCAGGCTAATACCCATAGCATTCCGTTAATTACTTCCAGAAATGTTCAAAAGCCTCGACCGAAATAAGCATTTTTTTAAAATCTCACTTCTACCGCATAGCAAAGGAAGACATGGAGAGCTAGAAAGGAGATACCCATCATTTTATGTAGACTTGAGCGCATTTTCCTCTAAGCTTCTTTGACTCCATGAACATCTTCCGATCCACTTAGCTATGAAGCAATGATACAGGCTCAGGCAATACGATGATTTGTATCCATTTGAGAGGTTATATATTTTTCATTTTGCCATCTATAATTTCCAATGTATCTTACAAATGAACATTATTGTAATGAAGTATTTTTTTAGATATCTTCGAAAATTGCAAAACAATGTTAGAAATAAAGTCAAAGTTGAAGGATCGATATGCAATGCGTACCTAGTCAAGAAGCCTGCATTTTAAAGCACACTACTTGCTTCAGGTTTATACTTCAGGCATCGAAAAGTGCCACGTAAATTATGATTATGGTATGGGGAATGGATCAGAACAAGAAAGTATGTTTCCATTTTCAATAATACGGCCCATCATACGACAGAGTAAACCGCGATATTTTCGATGACCAGGAGTATCATGCTGCTCACACATATATCTTATTGAACTGCGAGGAAGTTAAACCATATATCGAGTAAGATTTAATTTTAGTTTACATAAGTTTTGTTCTCATGGTATGTCATATACCAATTTTAATATTCAAAATTACTTCAATCTTTGCTTTGTAGAATTTATGCTAACGACTATAAAGTAAAGTCAACTGCGAGGCCAGATGATGTTGCGATTGATGTTAAGCTTGACCAAATAGATTTTGCATCTGGTTTGAAGAAATTTTCTAGTAAATAACTTTTGATTTGTCCTCAAATAAATAACTTCGCCTAAGTATTGATAGTTTGATTATATTTTTTTTTTTTCCTTCATTAGGCACACATAATTCATCAAATATCTCTAATAGATAAATAAAGGATCTTCAAGAGGGCCATTACGTTTACGTGATGTATCCTATACATTTTGTAAAATGGATACAAATTTCATACTTTAAAACATGGTTCAAATATAGCTACAATGAACAAAGGGTGTATGCATTAAGGGGTCTAACTATAGTGCCTCTAATATGACTTTATGGTCGATTATTGAAATTTCACAATCGGGAGCACCTCGCTTTTACCAAATTAAAAGATACCACAAGGTGAAACGATTTGATCCGATTCCAAATTGGGTACTAGAATTCATCATCAATACAACCTTGTGGATGTGCACCATAAGAAATCTTATCTGGCACGATCCATTCATTCTTTGCAAAGTAGAACAAGTGTGTTATACCACTTATCCAACCACAAGAAGGAATCCCCGTGACCGGTGGGCTATTCAGAAATAAAGCTGGACGGCCAGAGAAGTTCCCTAAACTGATGTCATAGTCACACCATCGCATGTACCGCATTTCAAGATAATAATATTATGGAAATTCACCCAATTAATCCCGTGGGTAGATGATGGACCCTAAACATTGATTGTCGAAGATGTAAACTATTTAGACATTGATGATGCACATAAGTCAAGAAGATAATGAGTAAGAATTAATAGTAGAATCAGATGAGGATGAAGAGTTAGACGGAGATGATTTGTTTAATATTTCCGAAGATGATTAGACTTTAATTAACTTGAATGTTATATTTTATATATATATATATATATATATATATATATATTAATCGTTATATTTCATAGTTATTGAATAACAATTGTTTTGAATCCTAGCGTATTTGTTAATGTGTTTGTATTGATCTTTGTTAGTATGTATTATTGATTAACTATAATTGAGTTAGTCTTTGAATGTTCGTGGATGTTTATGGAAATTGTATTAGGGTATGAGAGGTAACTATCTGCTGGCCGAGGATCTCACCCCTAGGCTCAGGTAGAGGAAGTCAACAAACAGTCAGGAGGAGGAAATACAAATAACTTTTCAAAGTGGGAACAATACTACAATGTTCTTTAATTCATTCACCTACATGGCCGCAGGATACGCTGATCACCTCCTCGACACACCCAGATTGTCCCCATTGACATTCCATCCATCTCATTCCGCACCGCTTGGTAATGTTAGCTCTATCCCACCTACCTTAGATAGTACATCTCGATACCAGACGATAACGGGCCGGATTTTCACAATCCATGCCTAGCATGCAAACCAATGATAAAATCTTATTCGCCCACTGACAATAAACACATGATTTAAAAAATTTTACACTGTAAGTGCATGAATATTATTTTTTGTTTTGTTTTTTGATGGATTTTTTTTATAGTTGTTGATTATCTTATAAATGTAGTTTTTTTAGTTGATAATCTTGTATAATTTGTGATTAACTAACTTTTCTTTTTTTTATTGCATCATCATTATCATCAAGAATAAAAAATAATATCATGCTAATTTATGTTTGCATTACTTTATTTTTAAAAAATAATAAAAATGAAAATTATATCAAATTAGTAACAAAAGAGTTTTTTTTTTTCTTTTATATATATGTATATGCTTATGTTATTTATTTACGTGCTTATTCTTCACTGTGAGAATCGAGAAGATATTTATGAGAAACTAGTCGAGGAGGGTATTACAGAGCAAAGGGCCTTCAAATATGAAGGAATATTATTGGGAAGAATTTTGAAGTACACCTCACCGTGATTTAGCCTATTTTGATAAGTGTTGAATTATTAATAATTATAATAAAATAATGCGCTTACTATAAATTGTTTTATTTTTTTGTTATGCAGTATAAATCAATTCTTGTTGATCTCTCGTGAAGGATACATGGAAACATGTGGCTAGTGTCCGATACAATGACAAGCTTGGAAAATGGAGAAAAAAAATATGGTAAAGATGCAAGCCAAATAGTTGTTCCTCAAGAAGTTTGGAACAAATGGTGGGAATGGAATAGCGGCGAGTTTAAGGCCTTATCTCAAAAGTGCCTCAAAATCGCAGAACAAGAAAGCAAGTAAGGATCAGACCTTCAAAACATATTGGTGGCTCCAAACCCACTCATCCAACATTCTATAGATTTGGTAAAAGTCTTTTTTCCAATTTAATTTTTGTTGTTAACTTTGTGTATGTAAAATACTAATTTACCCAAATATGTCATGTACATAATTTGTTAATATTATTTATTTTTAGAGGTTTAGTTAGGACGCTCCACCAACACCGTTGCCGTTAAGCACATGCACAAGAAGAAGTATTACTGTTTGTAGACAAGCGGTCAAACGATATTAATGTAAGTTTTTCAATATTTATTTTCATTATGTATGTTAGTGTTAGCATGCTTATTGCATTTAGAATTTATTGAATATTGTGGAATTGGAGGGGCTTAGTATTTTCTTTCCCATATGTTGGGAATTTGTATTTACACCGTTATGTTAGGATTGGAGGGTCATAATTTCACAATTATGGATAGTGTATTTTCTTTCCCATAAAATACACTATTCACGCATCATAATGTAAAACCCCGGAAAATTTAAAATTTTCTAAAAGTATAAATTAAATGAATAAATGGGCCCCTTAGCTGCATTGCGAAGAGCCTGATTGTGGCCTTGATTCATGTTTTGTATATTATATTAGGAACATGTTAGTTTTTTAATATAATTGTTAGATAAGAGCACGTGAATAACTCTGCAAGAGCTTCCTTGATATAGATTGTATTTATATGGGAGCAACAGTCCTTACGTGGTCATTTTTACTGTATGACCCGTGCCACAAGTAGATAATATTGAAGGAAGTTGCCATGAAATTACACAAAGCTGTATTTGTGGCAGCCTCCGTACAAAGTTATAGCTCCCCGCCCGATTTTCGTTAAATCCCGTCCCCGGGAAAGGGGGACTCATCCAGCATGTCAGCTACCCACATCCGCCAAATTCTCCACGTTGATGGGTCACAAATTAATTTCCTGATTTGTGTAAGGTCACACATAATGTGAGATCAGAGGGTGTAAATGTCATGCATTTATAGAGTTTTAATGTTTTCTTCCCAAGATCCTTGTTGAATTTGTATTATTTTTTATATCTACAAGTTTTATTATGTTGAATTTTTATAGAAGATGTTGAGAATATCATATGGGTGGTCACTTTTTCTATGGTTTGTTACATATTCGAAATCTCAATTTCATGATTCTCCGGTTTATTTTGATTGATTGTTTGATGTAGATAATTTGGCCTAAAAATTTGGAACTAGAGTTACTTGTTCTTTACGTCATACCCGAATCTCGTTGATGAATTTTAAACTTTTTGTCAATTACGTTATATAAACATGTGACTCAGGGGTTTGGCTACTGAGTACATTTATGATTTTCCAAAATCCGGCAAAGGTCCGTTGGACTACTCCTTCAACCCATGAACACTCGTGAATGTCGAAAGTGACCCGACATCTCACTAAAATCTGCAGTCTCCTTTCAGACGGTACTACCCATATACAAACATATCTCAAACAATCCAATATAATCCAATATGAGTACAAGCAATGGTCACTGGGCCCATATACCAACGCTCATCCAAATAATCCCTAACTATATACCATAGCTGGGATGAGTTAAAGCTATTATACAACATATATTAAAATCTAAAATTCTAATACATGTATACATCATAAAAACCTCAAAGCCACAACCCGCTTCAAAATCGGCCTCTAAGATGAGTCGCTCTCCTGACGCCCCCGCATCTAAATAATATAATTCCTCGACAGGCGAGCCTATGCCTCGCAGCGGAATCACCCTAAACGTTACTCTCCACCTGCCGTATACGCACGCTCCACAAACACATTCAAGTAAATGTACGATCCTACTTGAATGCTCATACGACCAACCCACGTCCTTCACTCTATCTTCTCACCCCTCACACTTGCCTGCTTACGACAAAAACATCTTTTTCAAAACAATTTCATTGCTTTCGAACTATACTACGGGCTTATCAAAATACGGGACTTACCCTCCGAGGCGGCCGTGTTAGAGAACCTTTCGGAATACCATGGTCCTCATCCCAAATGACCACACCGCCTCCCAATCTCATTTTCCGTAAATTCATCCCGTGAAATTCCTTCAAAAAACGCTGCTTTTTCTCTTTCATTTTACGCCACGCACTCACCTAATTTCTAGTTACTCCTAAGTAAGATACGAAAAACGATAAGCCTTTTAATCATTTTTATACCAATATATCAAATATGCATATATTATCAAATTTAGAATCACACATGTAATTCAACAATATCAACCAACTCCCAAATTTGTCACTTGAGCTAATCACTATTCCATTTCACGCTTACACCACAATTATATTCCATGAGACCGCGACATCAAGTTAATTACCATCGTTTATGCATTAACCTATTAATTCCCACACAACTCAAGCTATTCATTTCAACAATTCAAGCACACAACACATGGACGATTTTTGTCCAATTCACACAACCCGGGACTGATTTTAACTGTCCTGGGGGGTCCCAAAGAGTGGGTCGCCCATGGCAACCATCATTCAACCCTGCCTCCACTTGAAACCGACCCATTCGTCGCTTTTTATCCTCACACCACAATACAATTTAATGCATACTTCAACACACAAATTTCAAATTAGTTTCTCGCGACCGTTACGGACAAATTATGGGTCCCTAAAATTTCCACACTTCTGCTCCAAAATTTTAGACCGATCAAACGGCCCTCACAAATTTCAAACCAACACAAGCATCACAAAAACACTTAAACAAAGGGTAAAACAAGTAGATAAAACCTCACCACGGAGTTTGTCAAAACTCCCAAAACCTGAACCGTAGGGCCTCGATGCGTAGAACGACCTTCCTTGCTCAAGAATTTCGGACACGATTGCTTAAATTTAGAGAGAAGTCTCTCTCTCTCTAAAATAAAATCGCCATTTTCAGTTTCTGCATCTTCCATGTCTTATTTTCAATGCTGCCTCTTTTAATCAAGGTAGAGACTATCTCTATTCATTACTGCCTTTAGCCATTACTTAAGAATTTAAATAACGACCATTATGTCCCTAAGCTTGGATTTTCGACATTTCGCACTATCTCTACCATCCATTTCCATCATCTCTATCATTAAATACGATAACACGCAGACACGTTATATGTGACTTCTTTTGTCACATCTCAAGTCGTTTTCCCGCACCCGAAACTCGACACCAAAACGTGTAAATTTCGGGACCGTCTCGACCGTGGACGAAATTTGACGCTAGCTAGATTTTGCGCATGATCTCCAATCTAAATCCGCTTCATCATCCGGCATCTGCAGTATCAATTTCTGATTACAAAATTACGAGATACTTTCCCAATAAATTCAATTTATCGGGTCTTACAATTTATCAAATGAATTTTGTATTTACAATCCATACATATAATCGTTGTCTTCCTATGTGAATTATAAAAGCATTTTGGCCTTTAAATAAAAATTATGATACGCATTGCAATTTGTGTTTGTTTTTTGTTTTTTTATGTTTTTTTTTAACTAATATTATATATTATTGTATTATACAATTGTAAGAAGTCAGAAGAATATGGATTGCACTGCTTCTCAAATGACAGATGAATCTACGTAGGCTCCAAAGATTGATGTTGCTCATATTTACCTTCTGCCATCGATGGAGCCAAAAAGCGGCGAGTGTACGGTCTTGGTGCCCATGCATCTATATTTTATCCAGATTCTGTCTCGAGCTCATCCTCTGCCTCTTCTCATTACAATACTTTATTTGATGAGCGATTGCGGGAGGAGTTGTAGGAAATTCAAGAAAATTTGCACGTAAAAATGAAGCAGATACTTAATGGCAATGAAGAGATGCAAAAACAATCAAGAGATTTAAACAAAGAGAAGAAGAAAGACTAAAAGAGAGGATGAAAATGCAACGAAGATTTACGGCATGGAGCAAAATTACGTGTAATTCAAATTTCAAACTTCATCTATTTATCAACCTTCAGCTATAAGATCCATCCGTATCTCCGTGTGACTACTCATACCGACTCCGGTTTCGATAGGCTTTTTATTTTATTAAACATTGCTGCATTAAACTTTGTTATGTTAAACTCTTGTTGTGTGATATTGCACTTATGTATGTAATCTATATGCAATACGTATGGTTAAAGTTTGTTGTATGTTATTGAATTTATATATGTAATATGAAAATGTTAAGATGCGCGTATTAAACTTATTTTTAAATGAAAATTTTGTCCAAAAGGTGTAATTAATATAATATTTGTCCCGCATCAAAATAAACAATTCTTAATAAATTATTAAAAATTGGGGAGTAAATGAGAGGATAAATTCCTCATTTCTATTTTTCTAGTTAATAGAACGAATTACTTTTCTAATCTGCTTAAATCTAACAAAATAGAGACGAATTACTCGTTTCTATTTTTACAAGAACTAAGTTCCGTTTATTTTGTATCAATCTGTTTCAATAGAATGAACATTCCATTTCTATTTAGAAACGAAAATACTCCCGTCGCCAATGTCGCAAAATTGAAACGGAACATCCTTCTCTAAGTAGAAACAAAAATATTTCCGCTGCTAATATAGAAACGGAAAATTCCGTTTCCAATTTTGTCGCAAAACCTATCCGTCGCTATTTTAGTATCTAAGTTAGAAACTAAATGCCCTTTCATTTTGCAAATTTAGAAAGGAAATAGAGCTTCTCTATCCGCTAAGTATATTTTAGTATCTGATTGTAAAACAGAAAATTTTTATATTTTTCACATTTAGAAACGGAAATAGAGTTTCTATTCCGTCGCTATGTTTAGAAACGGAATTTTTCTGTCGCAAAAATTAGAAACACACACGCAAATTCCGTTTCTAAAATTTAGAAATGAGCCTTTTGAAATTAGAGACACCTGCTTTCTAATTGCCGCTATTTGAAATTAGTTACTTTAATTAGAAACGGATTTGGTCAAGTTTCAATTTGCTTTTCAGAGTTGTGGAAGATCAACCGGCCCTACAATAAAGAGAAGGGTGTGAAGACATTGGCTCTGTGTCTGATCTCAAAACCGCTTTAATGGTCTGGGCAATTTTTAATCGGCGAACCAAGTCCTAGGTTCGCCTCTAACAGTATCCACACGAAGAGTGAAACCGACAACCTCCAAGGCAACGATCTCGAAAATGGTCCCGGTGCTAACCAAGTCCCAATCCAAAGAGGGAGCCAAAACCCGAGTCTCTCAAACTCTAGAACACCTTCTTGGAGATGAGAGAACCAAAAATTCGCTTTTCTTCAATTGGTTGGACCACTTAAAGGTTTTCCATAATCTTCTTTTATAGAAAACCCTAACTTATGAAATGACCAAAATACCCCTCACCATAAGTGATGATAGGCTACACGCATCCTTATGCGTTATGGCTTGTTCCTTCGCGACCCTAAGCCGAGGAACAAGCCCAAGCCTGTTATTTCTCTAAGTAAGGGCTTTCGAACCCGGGATTCTACTAATTTTGTGACATTCGATTCTTGAGAATAAACTCTCTCATATTTTGATTACATCCAAATTTGTTTCATATCAGCTCCACACACTTCTAAGTGTGTGACCCATTAGATTTCGGTTATTTTGACCACTTGATTCAACTATTGAATTAATCAAGTCAAGAGCGGCATCTAGCAACACATCATGACCCCCAATTGATCGGAGAGTTAGTGCTCTAACTACATACCCTTCCCATAGACAAATACCGTGCAATTCGTCCTTTCACCAATCGATACCCCACTCGGTTCAAAGCATGGACAATGTGTAGCTCCCACTAGTGTGGCTATGCCATATCTAGTCCACATGATATTTGATCTTGTTCCTAAATACATTACTCATCAGTTATACACTTGAAGACACTCTTCACAGCATTTCCACCATGGCCAGAGATTCTCGAGTAATAATTCCGATAAGAGGTCATAGGTATACCCTCTCTCTATTGGGAGTGGCGAATCCTTTGTTGGCTACTAAATTACCTTTGAATACCTCAAACTATTTACGGTCATCATCCAAAGAGCGACCTCTAAGAGGCAACATGGATTGAGGTCAAAGTACATAATCAGCATCCAAGATATCCTTGAGCACCTCAAGTTTAAGGATACTTGCACCATTGTCATGATGAGACAATCATCTACATTTAAATAGATAATCCATATGATTGTCTCATGACAGGTTTCCAATGTACTTAGCTACTCTTAGCAAAGATCTGATAATGCCAACTCGATCAACTCCATGATCACGCTTTATAAGATCTACTATTTGATAATCAGGCGTTGAGGATATGTATATCGTCTGTATCAAATCAATGTCTCGGGGCCATGGACTCGTATGACTACGATAATTTAGACACTAACATAATTTCACATGATAAGAATCTTATTATCATGTTCCCATCATGATTTCCTTCATGTTATATTATGTATCATGAACTTCATTAATTCGATTAAAGATTTATATCAATTCAACGTGTGAATATCAAATTAATAAAGAAGCCTTTCATATTAAATAATATGTAGTGCGTACAATAAGTGTTAATGGCGATTGCCATTAAAACACTTCTCTTACATATCAACCATATTAGATTCGAGACCTGCAATTACAAGGCCCATATCATCAGCGCCATGCACTTGATCCACCACCTCACTCAATACCGACTCACTCCTCGGTCTCTTTCTATCTTCAGGAATAACTAGACCCTCCTCCTCAGCATCTAGACCACTGTTACTGCCCCTTTTAGGAACCTAATTGGCAGCACATACATGATTAATAGGTCCATCCAATCTGCCATGTACATGTACATCAATGCAAGGAGCCTTACCCTTTGCATGCTCCCCTTTCTCCACCAATCATGTTACTACTCCCAATAACGGAACGTTGTAATTGGCCATAATGAGGCAAAACCGAGGTAGCAGTCTGTGAATGCTCCCCTAGATGCTCCTCTTCCACCATACCATCCCGCAGCCACCACTCACCATTTTTCCCCCCACCTCTTCACCGAAGCCTTCAGCCAGTCCCTCGATTCTTTTTTCAATGCATCTTCACCTTATTGAAAAATCTGTGCGCAAAATCTATCTGTATGTCCCATGACTCCACAAATAAAACAAAAAACACCAGTCTTTCATACCTTAAATTAACAATTGACCAGTCCCCACCTGTCGTACGGATCTTTTTCCATCTTTATAATGGTAGACAATTATCAATGCGAACTCGGATTCTCATATATTCCCTCCAAATGCCCACATCATTATTAACATCATAATACATGAAGGAACCAATGAAATTCCCAATTTGTTTGCCCACTATTGTCGACATGAACCCAATTGGAAAGCCATACACCTGCACCCCAAATCTGCATAAAGTAGTTTAATCTGGTATGGACCCTGTCCAGGTTGCAACCGATGCACCAATAATAGATGTGAGTCGAACATCCAAGGACCCGGCCCCCCCTCTATCACTCTACGCAGATCAATCTCATGATAAAACTGAAACAGGAATAAGTTAGACCATATATCCTTTATACATAAGCCTCTACCTGGCCGCCAAAGCGTAGCCATTCTATTCTTCATGGCATTGAAATTAACACTCTTGTCAGTCAGAAACTTGCCCACAAGACACAATTCATATCATAATCTATGATGCCCAGACGTTTCCTCATTCAGTAGCAATTCTTCATCTTCCTCGGTGGACAACGACAATCCTGCAAAACGATCTCCCATTGGAATAATCTCAGAACAAACCTCAAACCCACCTTCAAAAATGGCTGACAATCAAAAGAATAACTGACTCCCTCATGTGGAGAGAAAAACACACGCCACTTATCCAAAGGGGTATATGAATTATTTCAATGCAAACTCTATTTTTCTAATTCTATACAGTTAAAAACTCCTCCACTTTAGTCCTAGTTCAATTATTTTTTAAATATTTATTTATTAAAAATTAACAAAAATGTAATTATTAAATTCTAATAGAGCTAAATTTATTTGAAAAGTATTAGAAAAAGAAAAATAATTAAAAACAATTTTCTTATATTTAATTTTATTATACATAATCTGGAATTAAATTAAATATAATTAAAATTTTATATATTTTTGAAGTTATTTAATTTTTATATAGTAAAAATAAAATAATTTAAAATAATACATATACAATTTATTAATTTTAAATAGGTTTTTTTATTTTTTTCATTCTACTTCTCTCGAATGGCAAGTAGTTTTTTCTCTTGTCTTCGTGACAAGTTTTGACCCTGATGCCTGGAGATATGTTTTGGAAGTACAAAGCCTTATGAATCCGGTTGAAAGCCTCTAACCGATGGTATTAACGGTGGGGAGAAGTAGTTTTTTCATGTTTGGATTGAACATAATCATGATTTGGTCAAATTCGTGTTGACTCATATAATTAACGGGTTATATTCGTGTCTATCTACATAACACAAAATTGACCTAAATTGACTTATTTAATTATTATGTAAATTAATATTTAACCCCGTTAAATATGTTATTTATGTTAAATATTGATGGTTTAGTTTAGGGGTATGTATAAAATCGATTAAACCAAAAAACTAACCCGATTTTAAAATATTTATAATTTTAAAATTTATTTTAAAAATTTAAAACCAAACAAATGCGATTCGGTTGTCGGTTTCAATTTAAAACAAAAACAATTGAACATAGAAATAAATGTTATCTTTAATTTTATTTTCTAGGTTTGGATTTTAAAACTTTCAAAATTTTAATTAGCTATGACTTTTTGTTGTCTTTTAAACTTTTATGGTATTTTAAAGATTTGAAAAACTCTTAAAAAAATTTCTTCACTTTCGTCTTAAAATTTTACTCATCTTGGCATATCAAGATTTGGATAAATCTTCAAAAGTAATTTTCTTCGATATCTTTTTTATTTTTTATTTTTTTTCTACAAAATTATATCTTTGAAGAAATAAAACTTATTTCCACAAATCATTCAATTTTAATTTAGTTTTATAGATAATTATTCTAAAATAGTTTTATTAGCTGTTTTCTTTTTTAAGTAAAATAAGCCTTATAGATAATTGTTCAACCCAAATAATTTCATAGATAATTTATAAGTTTACTTTTTATTAGGTTTTCTTAAATATTTATTTGATAAATCTATAATTTATTTTGTATTTTTTATTTTTTTTAATGCTTATTAACATATTTTTGAATAATATTAAATATATTATTTTTATTTTTATATTTTTAATATTAAAACTATTTTTTTGATAAATCTATAATTTATTATGATTATTCTTCGATATTTTTTTTTTAATGTTTATTAACATATCTTTGACAATATTAAATATATTAGTTTATTTTTTATATTTTAAATATTAAAATTTTAAATATGGTAGATTACAAATTTTATTTTATTTTTGGTTTTTAAATCGAACTAAATGCAACCGAATTAAATTATTTTAATCGGTTATTATCTATAATCGAACCTAACTAATATTATTGGTTGTATATTTCTAATATCGTCGCTTTAATAAATTAAACCGACAGACCGCTTCTAAGCATAATTTTATATTAAAAATCGAACCGAATGAACCGTGCATAGCCCTAGTTTAGTTATAAATTATATTAATGTAAATGACCAAATTAAAATATAAGTTATGCGTATCGTATCGTGTTATCCAATTACTAATTTGATCATATTTGAATTTATTAATTTTAATACAATTATTATTCCTATTGTATTTAGGTTAACAAATATAATAGAATACAATCGTGGGGCCAAGGATGGACAATTTGCCACATCACAATATGTAGAGCTAGCAACTATAAAAGGTAAAGTGGCATCTCAACTAATGATGGGCAAATCCTTCCAACTTTAATGACTTATTGCCGATGAAACTGATGCTCAGGATAATGAGGATAATGAGGCTGAACAATCACAACAAAAAAAATTAGGATATGGTAGCTTAATTTTAATAGCGGTAAAAAGAATTTCATGACTAATAAGTCATTTAATCGCGGTTATCTAATTCACGCGACGAAAGGAATTTCTCATTAATATTTAGCTGTGGAAATTAATCGATCGTTACTATACATACCAATTCTCAACCTTTGTAGTGCATAAATATTACGATCTATAAGTTTCAAGTAGGATGTCACCGTTTGAAAAAAGTTGGAATGTTTATTTACCAATTGGTAATATGAATGTATATCATCCTTTTCCGTTGACCTTATCAAGCCAAAAGACAGTATTTATAGATATTCCAATCGAAATACTTGAAGGTAACAAATATATGCCTTATTTTAAGGTGATATACACATATTTTATAGTTATAATTCCATCTTATGTGAAATATATATAATTTATTATTTGCCTGCTTATTTATAAGATTGTATAAATGTCATTAATTGAACTCATGTCCTTACTATCGTCCCTGCAAAAGACTTGTCCTTCTATAGGTCGAAAAGTGATATCAACGCAAAATATCATAGTTGTATGTAACGTTTATTTGGAATTTGTTTTTGTGTTGGCTAGTTGAGAAGGCACTACTCATGATGCTCATATTTCAACATGCATTAGTAAAAAGGGAACTTAATTTTCTAATTCTTCATCCAATATATATATATATATACATTGGTTTAATGATTTATGTTCGTATTGATATTTTCCAAAAAAATCACATGCTAGTATTATTTGGTGTATTCGGGAAATCCACAATGCGAAGGATTTCCACAACGCAAAGGATTTCTCGAACCTCATAAAGGAATTAGATATCATTTATTAGATTTTTAGACGCCAGGGACTACCAAAATGATATAAAGTAGTCTGCTCAATGCATTTACACCCATCTTTAAGAAGTTGTATCAATGTAACATTAGAGCTTTCGGAAGCAATAAATAAGATTTTGGTTAATAATGCCCTTTGCTTGCATTTGATACACAAAAATACTATAGTTGCTACCTTAGCCCTCCATAATTACATTTGAAGAAGTGCGTCTACAGATCCAACTTTAAGAAGTTTGATTCCAATCCGAGATTTGTGCTAGAAAATGAGTATGATAATAAAGATTTTCAAGATTTTGAATGACTTCAGAATGTCACAAGTTGTGAGATGAGATAACAAAATCACTATTGACATCGAGGAATTGATTTTTATGTTCTTAAATTAAACTTTAGGACTTCAATGACTATTCAAAGGTATATTTTAAAATATATTTTTATTTATGGTTATAAATTTTTATAATTTTATATTATTATTATTATTATTATTTTGTCTTTTTCTATGTGTATTATTTTTATATATCTCTACTATACTTATATAAGTAAATTTATATTCGATCAACTATTTCTAATAAACACAAATTTATAATCATCTATCAACCGAACAAAAATGGCCTTTGGATATACACATGGAGGGGTGACACTACAATTCGAAACCTTTACGTACTTTGAAGTTGCTTTCCAATTATGTTTCCTGTCCTTTTCTTTTGGTCAACTCACTCTCACGTTTTTTATATCCTTGGTTATAGTAATTCTTGCAAATTTGTATTTTGAGAAGATTATTTTAGTATTTGATTTGAAATTTCCTTTTCTAAAAACAATTTTAACATGTTTATTATTCGACTTAAAACGGTCTTTTGCAGAATAAAAAGTGATTTCAATTTTATATTCAAATTATGCTAATTTTAAAACATTTTTATTATATTATTAAACAAATATATACATGAGCTCTGCAGGCTGGCTCAAGCTTTATAAACGATGGGGACTACGGTTTGGCTTCAAGCAGAAAGGAGTTAAATAGGCAATAGGAGAACCAGGATCAAATGAGAGTACTACAATAAGAATGAATACTTGGTGTTTAATAAACGTAAAAATAGTTAAATATTTGGTTAAAATACCTCTAATAACCATAAATTTGTGAATGTAACATTTTTAATGTTTTTTTTAATTGAAAAATAACCTATTTTGGACAAAAATGTCTTTCTCTATTTCATATATTTATATTATTTCTTAAAATAATGAGTTATATTTGGTGTTAAAAACAATAAGATTATTAAAATCATACTAAAAATCATTTCGAGGTCAAATTTTAAGAATTGAGTTTTCAAAAGGTCTTTCAATCAAAACCCTAGTCACCCCTCATTTTCTCTTATATGTTTTCTCTTTGAGCCTTTTCCGTTAATGATGAATTTTTTTGTCATTCTTGGTATAAAATTATTCATCTATATCTTTTTCTATCATTTTCTTTTTTCAATAGCAAGCTTCTTCCACACATAACAGCTTTAATTGCTTTTTATAATTTTATTATCGACTTGTTTATGACAAGGTGGTTGTACCCGCCTTGATTACGACAGCTTGATTCTTCATCGCTTTATCAAACATTTACCATACAGAAATGATTTAGACGGTAAAGATATTCGATCAACAGATAACAAATCAAATCGCGATTATCAATACGTCATAGAATCCCTGAAATTATAAGTATTCTACCATTATGGTGATTATTAAATATATAAACTTAATCGATTCATTATACTATTAAATCAATATCATAATATCCTCTAAATTTTTTAAGGAATTTGATTATGTATTTATATTTAATTTATATATAGTGGAATGACACCTATGGGCCGAAGTTCTTTTGGGCTCTACTGTCAGGCCCATATAATCCTTCATTTCTTCCAAGCGATGTCGCCCCTGTCAGTTCCTCCACAGTCCACACTCACTCCCCTCTAATGGCGACGATCAGTCTATCTTCTATGCACGCTTCTCCATCCTCTCTTCGCTTATTATCCTCTTATTCTTCCCAAAATACCCCCACTCTCTCCTTCTATTCGCACACCAAACCTTCGCTCTCTTTCTTCTCCGTGTTTCTCAAACCTGTTACTACACCTCGCTCTCGAACCCTAACCGTCGTTTCAGCCTACGGAAAGCTCTCGGAGACTGAGCTGATTCCTCTGCCCCCGAAACCTGAGGAGATTGCTGGAAATTTTCCGTCGGAGTCTGGTGTATACGCCGTTTATGATCAGAACGATGTTCTTCAATTCATTGGCATAACACGGAGCATTGCGGCAAGCGTTCTCACTCACCGGAAATCGGTGCCGGAGCTGTGCTGCTCGGTCAAGGTATGTTCTGAAGTTTTGCCCTAAACTAGGTTTGTTGTCGAGGAAGTTAGGTTATTTCCGTTGCTGTTTGTTTCAAATGACGGTAGAAACTCGACGAAAGCATAGGATCCCATTATTGCTATTGGTGCAAAAGCGAAAGTGAATATGACACAATCAACATTTGCAGATTATTGTGTAGAATTATGAAAATTTGTTCATTGACTTGTCGGAGAGCTTGGGCAGAAGCACTTTTAGCGGTCTAGCATGGTGGAAATACCGAGCTAGAATATTTTAAGTCGTTCAATTGGCATATTTTTAGAAGTTAAATGCTTAGACCATTATAGATAACTTAGGCTGCATGCAAACCGGAAAGTATTAGGGAAAGAAAAACAAAAATACTAAGGAAAATTATTTTCTGATTTTGGTTTCAACATGGAAAATACAAAAAAAATATATATATATAATTAAAAAAATTTCAAAATTTTACATATTTTTATATTTCCTAGTCTTTATATAATAGAGATAAACAAATGAAATAAGTTTGAATAAACATATAAAATTAATTTATTAAGTTTGAACCTATATTTTATTTTTCTCCAAATAAAATTAATTTATTAAGTTTGAACCTATATTTTATTTTCCTCCAAATTTTCTTTCCTCCCATTTTTCTCACTATTTTCTTTCCCTGGCACTGCACTTTCCAGGTTCCAAACACAGCCTTAGTTTTTGACATTTGGTGAGAAACATAGATGTGGCTTGTAACCAATTCTTGGTATTTGTCTATTTGTTGATATGGCATGATTTAAAGGACCCAATGATGTTTATTGGGCTTTTCGGTGTCTTTGTATGCCATGTGTATACTTTTGCGTGCCTAATGTACTATCAATATATTCTATCTTTGATTGTAGGAGAAGAAGGAACACGATGATGTGCATCTTGCAAGTTAAATTTTGAATTTCCTTGATTAAAATTATGCATTGTCATCATACTCGTCAAGCATTTATAATAGAGAAATTGGCTTGCATGACGAATTCAAAGTTATTCAGAAACTAACTTCGCAAAGAACTCAAAATATCCCATTTCTCGGGATAAATATATCCCTAAAGTGTGAAGAAAATGTCAAGGTCATTTTGTCTCATCCCCACATTATAACTAAACGCCAAGAAAGATTTTTGTCCGAAAAGTGTCTTTTTTTGTACTTATATTGATTTCAATGTTATGCTGGGCTTTTCCTCCAAATTTTCTTTCCTCCCATTTTTCACTATTTTCTTTCCCCGACCGCACTCTGTGTTCCAAACACAAATTTTTAGTTTTTGACATTTGGTGAGAAACATAGATGTGGCTTGTAACCAATTCTTGGTATTTGTCTATTTGTTGATATGGCATGATTTAAAGGACCCAATGATGTTTATTGGGCTTTTCGGTGTCTTTGTATGCCATGTGTATACTTTTGCGTGCCTAATGTACTATCAATATATTCTATCTTTTTGATTGTAGGGATAATAAAGGAACATGATGATGTGCATCTTGCAAGTTAAATTTTGAATTTCCTTGATTAAAATTATGCATTGTCATCATACTCGTCAAGCATTTATAATAGAGAAATTGGTTTAAAAAGGACGAATTCAAAAGTTATTTGTAAAACTAACTTCTTGCAAAAGTAACCTTGAAAATATCCCATTTTGGACAAATATATCCCTAAAAGTGTGAAGAAAAATGTCAAGGTCATTTTGTCTCATCCCCACATTATAACTAAATGCTCAAGAGCATTTTTGTCCGAAAGTGTCTTTTTGTACTTGTGTTTGGTTTTCAATAAAAGAGGTTAGTTTTGCAATTTTTGTTGGGATTTTGTCCCTTTTAAATGGTTATCCCTTTATTATTAATGCATCTGTTGTATGTGTCATGTTATCTTAAGTATGTGTATGGTAAGATATGGTATAGTGCTTCAGAACACATGTTATATAACGT
This sequence comes from Tetrastigma voinierianum, assembly GCA_016808115.1. Taxonomy (NCBI): domain Eukaryota; kingdom Viridiplantae; phylum Streptophyta; class Magnoliopsida; order Vitales; family Vitaceae; genus Tetrastigma; species Tetrastigma voinierianum. The sequence continues at coordinate 457,724 of JAEQBH010002685.1, read as the reverse complement.
ATAGTTGTTCTTTGAATTTTTAAGAAAAGGTTATTGAATTTTTTATTTATTAATTGTTATGCTATTATTGAAAAGGTACCTTGACGACTAATTAAAACATTTCAAACTCTATTTTGCTTTCCTATTCTTGACACAATCATATATGCTTTTTCATATTTTTCCTACATATGTGTGTGTGCACGCGCATGCATTCACACCTATAAGGTAACTGCATTCTTTATATTTAAGTATTTTATATGAAAGGGATTTTCAGGTTGTGTTACTAAAAGAATTTTAAATTAAAAGGAAGAATATTAGTAATTCTTTGCGAGGACGGAGAACTCATGTATTAAACCTCGGTTCCATTTTGCATTCTGAAAAATGTTCTATAGTTGATTTGGGAAAAATCTTTGCAATATGAATCCTCCACTATATACTTGGTTTCCAAAATTTTTGAAATTAAGAATTTGTAATCATGAAAATGGCGTGAAACCATTTTATTTCCTATTCTTTCTATTGGAAAAAGTTTGACAAAATTTAATGTGTTAAATTTCTGCTTAATAATGACATGGGATCATTGGATCTATGATCCCATGTCATTATTGCAACCACCATGACTCTCAACTGTTGCTGCTATCACCACACTGTTACCACTCTGCCCTTTCATTACTTGATAAGCCGGCTACCGACATGATCTAAATAATACCATTACTCCTGCTCATTGACCATTCTACTGCAACCAGATCACCACCACATTTAACATGGTAGTTGAAGTCTTTAACCATAAGTGTCAATTCAAAGCTGCTGCAGCTACTACCCATTTTCTAATTGTTACCCTGTTTATCAGTATCATGAGACCTTCACCACTATCAAGCCATCTCACAAATGCCTGCGACCACTCCCACAAACTCCACCATGAAACGCCTGCTGCTTTCTTCGTCATCTCTACTCTGTTATACCATCCTCTGCTACCAGCATCCCTGTCTTAATCCCTTCAATCACCACCATGCCTCCACCTTGTCATTTTCGTTACTACCACAATTGTTAGACTACTACATAAATGCGCCCACCCTTTTTTTTTTTTGATATTCTTGTTGACAATCATTCTTTGTTACATTGTTGATGGTTTAACAAGAGAATGACTTATGCCACGTATTCATCAAATACAATCATCAGTCTGCTTTCTATTAATAGATTATTCGTTTTGAACGAATAACATAATTTATTTAAAGATTTTATACTTATTTTTGCTAAAGCCAGTAAGCTATTAGTCGATGACACATAAGTCAATTAGGATCTAAGCCAATAATGTATATCAAACCATCACTACTCTGGCTACACGAATTCCTTCCCACCATTTTGCTGTATCTAGGATCAGTTATTTGGTTTCCGAATCTTTAATGTGTTGAAAAGCCATTTTCAAGCTTTGCCCTAACACCAGAAGGGATTTGAGGGAAATAAGCCTGGCTTCTTTAAGGTGTTCAGTTTTTCCTGCAATAACCAACCAAGAGAAGGAATATAGTTTGTTTCATTTTTCCTATCACGAGCACTCCATCTTGTTCTTGGAAATATACCTATCAAAAAAAAAAAAAAAAAAAAGTTCTTAGGAAATATCAAGGAAAATGGTTTAGATCTCCATTTTCCCAAGCATATTCCTTCCCTTAAATCTACCTAAGAAGCAAACATAGATTGCTGGGACCAGAGGAGGAAAATTGAACATGTGAAAATATAGGTGAGATTTGACGAGTTGTTGAGCTTGCTTCAAGATTAATAGGCTAATATTGAATTTTTTTACTTAGAGGTTGAAGATTTAAATGTTGCATTTGCAAGCAGATTGAATCATGAACAAACCAGAGCTCATTTGGACTTGTGAGCACCAAACTTGAATGAGGTTAATTGAGCTTGGATGAAGCTCAAAATTGATTCAAGTTTTTTCTAGTTGAACAAATCCAGACTTGAACTACCTGGATGAGCTTAATGATTGGTGTTAAAAGAATGCATAGGCATGTGATTAGTGAATTGAACCCTGATAGATGACCGAAATATAAGGAGTTTGGAATTATGAATGCCCTAGTTAGGGCTTCCTTTGTTGGATATTAGAACATGCATCCATAGAAAGCAATGTTTGAAATCAACCTTATAAAGAAACAAAATATACATAAACTAACTTAGTAACTAGCTGTAATCAATTTTTAGTTAATCTCTAAAACTATGTGCTGATAAATTTATAATTGTTGTGGAGTATTCATGCACACCATAGAATATTTTCAGATATTGTAGAGAAAGTGGGTGAAAGTGTGGCAGCCCAACTGAACTCCCTGTCGTTACGCTTTGTTATGGTGGATTGTGTGTGGACGTCTATTTGTTACAGCCTGGCAATGCATGTTTGTCTTTGTATCTAGTAGTTTCCTTTATCAGATAAGGCTCTGTGTGAGTGTTAGAATTAACTAAGCTGCCCCTCCACTTGAAATTGGATTAAGCTAACCTGGTTCTGAGCCCCATAACTTCTGTTGAACTGAATGACCCGAGTCAAGCAAGCCCCCTGAGATATGATGATGTTCATTGAAGTGTTTACACTTAGATTTCTGTATATATGTATTGTCCGTTTTTCTGGATAAGGTTAATATTTGCTGAGAGGGAGTTGAAAGATACTACTAGTTGAATAGCCATTTGATTGTTGTCTGTTTGGCCTCTATGCTCTTTGTATGCAGCATGTATTCCTTTGCATACCTTTATATTAGGCTCTATTCATATATGTTGAACGATCAATTTTCCTAAAAGCTCAAGCTCGTAGGATTTTGGTTTAATATGAATATCATGCTTTTTAACACTCTCCCTCAAGTGCGGCCCATATCCGTATGTGGAGAATCAAACAAACCAAACATTATTCCTCCACATTTTCAAATCAACAAACGGTGAATAAATCGCGAAAGAGCCATCGACCCTACTCTTGCCAAACTGCACTCTAATACCATGTTAAACGACCAACTCTCCTAAAAGGTCAAACTTATAGAATTTGAGTTTAATATGAATCTCATGTTTTTTAACAATATATTATATCCTTTTTGCCGGATAAAAAGAATCATCACATTGTAACTGTTAAACATGATTTGCAGGCTGTAAAGTAGTATGGAACCAGGTGGAGTAGAACAGTTTCTTAAACTGTGCTTGGAAATCATGGATGGAAGAACACATAGGTCACCTGGTGTCCCCGCCAAAGCAATTCAACTGCAATACCAGATGTCCAAGTGAGTTTCAAAGAGAAAGTCTGATCTCCGGTTGACTCCCGGTCGCCACACCCAGCTGACGGTTCCTCTGGAGACGCTTATCGAGAAGTTGGTTAAGGAGAACAAAGTGGTAGCTTTTATCAAAGGATCAAGAAGTGCCCCACAGTGTGGATTCTCACAGAGAGTAGTCGGGATTCTTGAAAGCGAAGGAGCAGACTACGAGAGCGTGGACGTGCTGGATGAAGAGTACAACTATGGATTAAGGGAGACCCTTAAAAAATATAGTAACTGGCCTACTTTCCCTCAAATATTTGTGAATGGAGAACTGGTTGGTGGGTGTGATATCTTGTCTTCCATGCACGAGAAGGGGGAGCTTTCTGCTTTATTCAAAGTACGCTTCAAGCAACTATGCTGGCTTGTTTTTTTTACTTAATACCGAATGGTAACTTTACTTAATACTAAATACTTAATAAGATACGATAAGCTCGCTTGCTTTTTTAACACGGTGAGCGAATGCGGACGGCAATGGCGCATTATTTCGATTTCGCCTTCATCCCATTCTACTTAGACGTAGCTCGATTTAATCAGAATCTGGCCAGGCTATATTTTTTAAATCCGATACGAGTTCAAGGCGCTCGCGATATTACTCCTTTCCGTTCCTCGATTATATTTTAAAATATTTTTTAATTATTTTATTTTATATTTTAATATAAAATAATAATAATAATATTTTTTTAATAAATAATTTTATAAAAATTATAATATTTTTATTTTTTATGAAATATATTATTTTTAATATAATAAAATAAAAAAAGGTGAATATAAAAAAAATAAAAAACAAATGAATGTAAAACGGTGCGAGGACTTTATTCCATCCTGCCGCCGTTTAATTTAAATGATAAGCTGGTAATCAAAAAATAAACGGAACAAGGCCGGATGGTGTCACCCTCGTCCCAAACCCTTTCTATCATTATCCCTACACCAATTGGGCTGCTTAACCCTTCTTCTTATTGTGTATTGATGGAGTTGCTGCCATTTTTGGTGAATATCTTCGAATACAAAAAGTCTAAATATTTTCACTTTTTTCTATTCACATTTTTTAAAAATTCGCACAACGTTAAAATTTTAAAAACAAACAGCGACATCGAAGCCTATTCAAATCTTTTAATATTAAGTCAAAAAATAAACAACCCTTAAAAGTTAACCTCTCTAGCTCAATATATCCTTCCATCTTCTATACCGTGTAGGAGTAATTTGGCCGTGGACAAATGTGATTAGGGAATTGTATAAGTGGGATGTTGCTCGTCAGTTTTTTTTTGCTTATTTCTGAAAGCAAATTGCTTTTAGACTTTAGACCGATTCATTTTTTCATTTTGCATAACTTATTTGTGAGTTTTTGAAATTTTCTTTTGAATATAAAATATCAAAATATTTAGCTTTTTCTATTCAGAAAAAGTCATACTTTAGAATATGTATAAAATCTTTTAAACTCCATATAGAGTATTTCAAAATATTTAAAAAACATGAAATATTTTTAATTTTGTTTTCATCAATCTATTATTTTTAAAATTATTATTTTTATATATTCTATCTTAGTTATATAAAATCAATAAATAAAATAATTTTTTTTATAAGAATGATAATAAAGGGTATTTTTGTTCACTATAAGTCATTCTTTAAGAAAAAAAATATGGAAATGATTAGCTTTACCATTTTTGAGTTATTTGAGATATTTTAACTAAATATTTCTATTATTAAAAAAAAAACCAAAGTTATATTATCGTTATACTTAATTATTTTTTTTTAAATATATTTAAGATGTTGATTTTAAGCAAATAAAAAATGTCACCATTTTGAATGATAAAAAAGATTTTGCTTCCGATTTAATGATACATCTTTCTTGTGTAACTGTTGAGATATTTTCTTTTTTGCTTTTGCTTTTGCTTTCTAGGTAGAAAGCTCTTAAGCTTAACTCCCAATTTCATGGGGATTGTGATGTAAAATAGAAAGCTCTACGATGTAAGAAGGCTCTAATCTGATGATGAAAAAGGATGAGGATCATGCATGCAGGTTAGGGTTGTGTGGATTACTTACGTGGCATTTGTTTTGTTTTGTTTTTTTTTTTACTTAAAGTAATTTGCTTTCTGTATTCAATATGTTTGTTTTTTTATTTTACTTTTTTATGATTTATTATTGAAAATTTGAATTTTTTGTCAAAATATTAAACACATTGTTCATCATTCAAATTTTATTTATAAGCAGCCAAATTTATATAGCTATTTGGTTCAATTATTCACTGAACTATTTGTTTGACAAAAAAATCCAAAAATTTGCTAACATTGACTAAATTAAATATAAATATAATATTTAAAATTTTTATTTTCAAATTAAGTGGGGTGGTTTTCTATATAGTGATTTGATTAAATGATCTTTTTAAAATATGATTTTTTTTTTTAATTTTTGGTTTGATTTTGATTAAATGTCTTTCTTATGTATCTTTGCAAAAATAACATTTTTTAAAGAATGAATGTAAATACATGAGATATAGAATGTTATTTTTGTCAAAAATTGGTTATTTTTCAAAAAAAAAAAAGGAGAAATGTTATATTCATAAATTAAAGAGTATTTAATGTTTTTCATCAAATATTTATTTTCTATATATATATAGATATATAGGATTTTTGCAATAAAAAAATGAAAAAATAAAGAAAAATAGAAAACATTTAAGGGACCGACTCAAGTGATACGGGCACACAAAATAATAACTATGATTGAATCCATATGTAATAAGTAAAGTGAATAAATATGAAATAAAAAGCATAGTAAAAAAAGAAATAGAAAAAGATTGTACGTGAATAAATGTGAAATAAAAAAAACATTGTAAAAAAATAAATAGAAAATATTGTAACAGGATGCCTTGAGCTTGGTGACAAAAACTATGTCTGTTATCAACAGAAATTTAAGCGTCGTAAAAGGACGCTTTATACTGCTTTTGACCAACGTGGCGTGATACCTTAATAAATTAATTGATAATAGACCTAGCCACAAAACGACAAAAGCTCGAACCTAATATATAATTTATATCTAATATTCGGAGTTTTGGACAAATAAATAATATATTTTTTAAATTACTGAAATAAAAGTTGAAAAACAAAATAATGTTCAAACTAATGCGTCTTAATCATATCGGCATACATATTAGTAACGCTATACTATCGACTTTTGAGATTGCAATTTTTTTACCAACGCTTATCATTACCGCTTTCGTGACATTATTTTAATTGTCGTGATTTTTTCTTTAAATCTTATATCTTCGGGCCGCTTCGTCTGTAACACTATCCTCGCGAGCATACAACCTGTCGACCTCCTGAATTAACGCCGCCACGCTTGTCGCGACACTCGTGAATTGATCGTCGGGTCTTTAAAAATGGTTTCGCACATTGTCGACATTCCTACTGCATTGCTATTTCACGCAATTACGCTTGCTTACGAGCCATAATTGAACGAAATCGCTTTGGTAATGTGATGATTCAGACGGCTGTTATTTCGACGCAATTGTGCTTATTCTCGACACTATTCAGAATGTAGTGATGTGAATTGGTCGTAGTTTTGGACATATGTAATAGGTTGTAATTTATGTAATTATTTGTAACTTAAATTTCTCATTTTAACAAAAAGCAAATGTCAGAGTCAGATGACATGCTCGCTGCCGCGACACAACACGGGGCACCAACTAAGTATGTCTGCCATACTACAAACTCGTCGCGACATTCATCCAAAACGAAATTGGCCGAAAGCGCGAATGCCACCACAATACCTACGACACTCTCAAGACCAACTAACAATTCACAATGTCGCGATAAATGGTTTGCTGGCCGCGACATTCATTCTCGCAGGGCCGACAATTATATATCGCATGACAAATTGTTTACAATAAACCTTAAAAACACAAGATTGAAAGGAAAGATCGCGACAATCAAAATAATGTCGTAACAGTGACTGGGAATTTGACTAAAAAAAAATTTATTTTTTTAAAGTTAAATGTCGTAATTAGTGACTTAAAAAAAATTACAATATCCTACCAATCGCATTAGCAGATTACTAATGGGCATATCGACGCGAATACGACGTACAATGACATTATTTCGATTGACTTATTTTAAGCACTTTAAATAACATGATATTAACCAAAACTCTATATCCGTCATTGTTTTTTCCTCTCTTAAACTCAATAATTAGAATCTAATTGGTTGATTGAAGCCCTAAATTGTTTTAATACGAAAATCAATGTTTTAAAAATCAAATCTTGAAAAATTATTGATTCATAGTTTAGGAATCGAACCGATGATCGAACCAGATTAAATTAAGCGTCAACGATCGATGATTTGACTGATCGCATCAATGGATCCAATTTTTAAAATACTAGCCAACACAGCAATTATAAAAATTATAGTATAATTAAATTAATTAATTAAAATGCACTATCTGTCCAAAAAAAAAAAAAAAGGACTCAAAAAAACTGGCGAAGACTCGTGAATGACCGTTCTATCGAAGCCGACGGGTTGTCAGTAACATTTACTCATTTCGTTATTTATTTCTTCAAAATTCATCGTATTCCGACATATGACCGCGTCTCGATTAGGGTTTTTGTTTCTTTAATTCCTGTCGCGGTTTCTGAGATATGGAGGCTCCGGCGTCTTCGTCCGGCGGATTCAGGCTCTATGATCAGCTGGAATTGCAGGAATTTCAGGACAAGTTTGTGATCAGGGCCGTTGAATCTCCCGATCAAGGCTTCTCCATCGGGCTTCGTGATGGGGACGTCGAGCCGTTTGATGGTTAGGACATCTGAATTTTAGTTTCGCTTTTGATCCTTTTGATTGGTGAGAATTGTTAAGAAGAAACAGAATTTTAGGATGACGGTTATTATGGTTGTTAGTATTTCTTCCGTTTTCTCGCCAACCAAACATTGCTGTACTAGAACTCACATTTTATGCTCCCGTGTCGGAATAATTGTCATACTTCAGATAAATCGGCATTTGATTATACATATATATACTTATGTATTCTCAAAGACATGACCTTTGAACTAAAAAATTTGGGAATAAGTTCAGGTAGATGATGTGCCAGAATTTGAAATGTTGTTTGATTAATGTTTATTTTCTAATAATTAAGTTTTGAGACATTTAACTAGATAATGTTTTAACCATCTGGTGCATATCCTTCTAATTTTCCAGATGATGCACTGTTTTTAGTCTCATGGATAATCTTCTTGACTAGATGGAGGGTATATAGGCATTTACAAAGGCATTGTTTTTCAGTTTGGTTGAAAAATAAGTAAAAATAGTCTTCAAAATACCTATTTCCATGCCACATAAGTTTTCACAAGTTATTCCCAGGACCAAAAACTTGTCTGATTTTTCTTCTTTAAAGTTAAGATATGATTGAAGAGATACGAAGAATTAGTGCTGGTCAGGATAGAATTAAGAAAACTATTACACAATGTGTTATTTGTTTTCTTAAATGCATTGACTGGTTCATCATTTATTGTGGCAGGTGACCCTTGTTTGGGAAGTCCTTCCAAGGTTTCAACAATTTATGGGGTGGTTGGAACAATTAGATTGCTTGCAGGTATATGTTGGATATGAACTTATTAAGCAATAAGCAGACCAATTTTTGTCTACATGCCCATATGATATGGGTAGGTGTGCACACACAATTGAGGATAGGTGAGAGATCCTACATGGGCCTGGGGATACTTGTCTGCATCTGTCTGTGCATTCCTGTTGCAGTCTATGAGTTCTAGCAGTTGGAATTTGGAAAATGAGTTTCTGGCTTCCTCATTATATCATGTTAAATACTGTAGAATACTAGCCTTATTGATATAACCTTGAGAATGGCACTCTGTTGTTTGGTCATGTGCTACTGATCATTTGGTGATTATAGTAAAGCCTTGGAAATAGTGTTAGGAGGCAAGGCTACAGAATGGCAAGTCACAAGCCATAAATGGCAAAAAGACTATTGAGTGGTAACCTTATCGATACTGTAGAAAAGGGTTGTGAGTTGAGTTTTTAACCGCTGTATTAATGATTAAAACTCAAAATGCAGTTGGGATTGCCCCTTTCTTATATTTCATGGATTCTTCCGCCTTGCCATAATCTATGGGTTTGCTAGGTCTTTTCATTGTTTTGGCCTCTCCTGTTAGCCTTTTGATCTTCTGCATATCTTAAGCATATGTTTTAGCCATGTTTCATCATAATGTCTTTTATTTGGTAAAAAAAAAAAAAAATCAAGGGCTATTGTTAGTGGCATGGCCATAACGATTGAAATAGTAGCATGAAAGGCAAAATTGAGGCCAAGATATATGGAAAGTTGAACAAGGACTTTTTCCCCACCAAAGCTCTATGTGGTGCTTTGTTTCTTGGCAAGTGTTGTTGCATCAAAGCTTCTAGATGCTTCTTTTATTCTTCCTGGTCATAAATTCAAAGGCAATGTAATGGACAACTTGTATAGGTAATAATAGTAATTATTATTATTATATGGTGGACAAGAAAGTGATATACCATGCTTTTTTGTTTGTATTAGTCTTGAAATGGGGCTCCCTTTATTATTACTTTTATTTTTGACTCAGGAACATATTTACTTGTAATAACCTCTCGGAAAGAAATTGGAAGTTACCTTGGTTTCCCTGTTTTCCGTGTGATGTCTATGAAGTTCCTGTCCTGCAATGATGCTTTGAGATTTTCAACTTCTGAAGAAGTACGTTTAACTTCTTTTACTGTGTAAAATTTGTTGTAGGCATCAGTTGATATTATTAGAAAATTGATTTCTGCATTAAGCCTACTAAAGTTGCTTTTGTTCTTGTCCTTTTTTTGATCTTATTTTTTCAGAAAAGAGATGAGGCTTACTTCATGACTCTGCTGAAAACAGTGGAGTCAACTGTGGGGCTGTACTATTCATATGAAACTGATATAACATTGAAGTAAATTCTTTAACCACACAGTTTTCTCTTTAAGTAGATTGTCTCCTCTAGCATAATGGTCTCTTCTTATTTATGGTTTATCTTCAAATTTTGCTTTATGTGGAGTCAACTATGTTTTTAAGGTCATTTATCTTGTTTACAGTTTGCAAATAAGATGCAAATTAGCAGAAGGGTGGACAAGTAAACCAACTTGGAAGCAGGTTTGTCCTCATATTGGGCCTCTAAGACAAGTTCTTATCATTAACTAATTCATACCTGGTGCATTTGACAAATCTTGTGGATGTGGATTTCAAGTTTTGTGTTGCATTTACATAATCAAATCCTATTTACATGAAGCTAGAATTTTTTTTTTTTTTTTGATCAATTTTTCTTACATAACTTTTGGAAGCTTCAGAGATAGTTTTTCTGATGATACATACAGAGTGATAATTGAACCTTTTTTTTTTCTTCTTTTTGATAAGGATAATCAGTGATACTCGATGGCTCTGTTTTCATTCAATTAGCTACATTTTCACAATGTAATATGTTTTTACTAATTATAGCAGTTCTCTTGAATTTCTGGGTTATTTGTGCATTTTTCCTCAATTCATTATGCACCATTTATATAGATCTTGAAAATATGCCTTTTTTATTTTTATGAATTCTGGTAATGTGTTTGGTGCTGGTGCATGTCTTGGTGTCATTTAGATGTAGGCAAATTGTAAGTTGTTTTCATTCAGATCTAGAAGCCTTTCTGAAAAGCTTTCTGCTATGTTTTATTGAAGAGGATTACATATGAGTATATACATAATAATGATAAAAAAAATAGCCTAGGAAATAATGCCTATGATTATGCTATCAAAGATAAATAAAATAAGTGAAGAATGCTAAGAAAGGAAAAAAACTCTTGGAGATTCTATATAGAATTATACAATTGTTACAACTCATATGGGTTGAAAAATTATTCAATTATCTGCCACCCAGTTTACCAGAACTTCTAATTGTGCTGATTTTTCAACCCTCCCCCTCAAGCTGAGGAATGGATATTTCTCATTCCCAGCTTGCATAAGATAGTTTGAAGTGATTGAGTGGATGCCCCTTGGTCAGAATATCAGCGAGCTGCCCTTTGTTGGAATATAGGGAGTACAAATCAATTCATTTTCAAGTTCTCTGATATGAACTGGAGGAAGAATTCAGTATTTCTGGGATCTAGCATTCGAGAGGCTAGACTCTCCCAAGACAAAAATATTCCAGCAAATCGATAACCCAATACCCACACTGCTCTGCACAAAACAAACTATCTCCCTCACAACTAACCAAAGAGGGAAAACCCCAAAAAACCCCCCAAGCAACAAGGAGCGAAGAAGAAGAAACCCAAGGGCTAAAGTGACACCAAATTGGGCGTGTTGCTCACATGGTTCTGTGCCTGGAATAGGTGAAACGGATTTGTGGCTTAACAATACTCCCCCCCTCCCAAGCATTCACCTTGTCCTCAAGGTGAAAGATCGGAAATTAGGAGTTAAGTAGGTGAAAATCCTCCCAGGTTGCTTCAAAGCAAGGAAGATTTTTCCATTTGATGAGGACTTCCAAATCTCTAGGGCCTCCCTTTTGCTGTTGACGAACCTCCAATAGTTTCGGTCCACTAATTTAAGTCCGCTGCTGGGGTGGTAGCGGTGAAGAGGAATGAGAGGGCTCCCCTTCGCCTCCTTAGCCGAGATATGTGGAAGACCTGATGATAGAAGAGCTAGGAGGTAACCCGCCTCTATAAGCAACGCTCTAATGCGCTCCGGAAGACCTCAGGACCATAAAAGCCGCTGCCGTTCCGTCTGAGCGAGAAACTACGATTTTTGCCTATATGGCTGCTTCAAAAACACCCAAAGAACTCCCTCCTCCTCGCGCTTAGTGTCAACATATTTTTCACCTTGTTGAGCACCCAAACAAGTGCATGCGCAGTTGTCACACAAAGATCAATGCCCATTAGTTTGTGTTTCACTCAAGAAACCAAGTAAAGACTGTGGTCGTTTCCTCACTGTGGCTCTGAGGGTCACGACCGTAGAGGGCCTTGAAGGGAGTACAACCAATGGTTGAATGGTGAGTTGTATTGTACCAAAACTTAGCCCAAGAAATCCATTTGGCCCATTGGCGAGGTTTGTTGGAGGAAAAGCAAACCAAGATGCTCTAAGCAACACTAACAACTTCGCTTGCTCATCTGGGCTGAGGATGGTAGGCGGTGCCGCTGCTTGAGACCGCCCCTGCGCCGAAATATCTCCTTCCAGAAATTACTAAGGAAAATCTTATCGCGATTTGAAATGATTGAGGCTGGCACATCGTGGAGTCTCACTATCTCCTTGATGAATAGTGAAACCATTGTTTAAGCCGAGTAGGGGTGTCTCAAACACAGAAAATGAGCATACTTACTCAAATGGTCGACCACAACCAAGAGAGAAGAATACCCCTCAGCTTTGGGCAGACCCTCAATAAAGTCCATGGTGACTTCATCCCATACTTGAAGAGGAAGGGGGATTGGTTGTAAAAGACCACAGAGTCAGGTCAGCCCCCTTGTTTTGATGGCATATGTCGCACTTAGCCACAAATTTAGTAATATTGGAACGCATGCCCACCCAATATAGTTATGAAGCAATCCTTGCACGCTTTGTTTCATTCCAGTGGCCTCCCAACAGCAGTGAAACTCAGCAAGAATCATGGGCACAAAGGAAGAAAAACGGGGTATCACCAACCTTCCCTTATAGAATAATAGGCCGTCCTTCTACTGAAAACCAACATGAGAAGTTGTACCCTGAGCTAAATCCGTCACAAGGTGAGTTAAAAAAACATCATGTTTTAATTCAGCCCTCGGCTTGTCCTAGTCCCGCCATCGAGGAATTAACAAGGAGCCGCACTCTATCCAATCTGGTCGGCGGGAGAGAGCATCGGCAGCGCCGTTCAACTGGCGAACCTTATAATGGATTTCAAAATCATAGCCCAACAATTTGCAAACCCACTTTTGGTATTTTAGACCAATCTCTCATTGTTCAAACAAAAATTTAAGGCTTTTCTGGTCTGTGCGGAAATTTTTTTTTCTCCCAAGAAGGTATGATCTCCATTTCAACACTGCAAACACAATCGCCATTAACTCCTTCTCATAAGTCACTGCGTTTCCTCAATCCCAGTGACTGACTATGAGGCCACCGGGGTTTGTCGCCTCGCGATAACACAGCCTCCCAATGCGAATCTGAGGCATCTGGCCATTAACAAACGCGAGAAATCCGGCATGGCTGTGGAACAGAACTTGAGTCATAGCAAAGCCAACCGTTGGAATGTCGTGCAAGCCTCCTCATTCCAAAGGTAACACCCCTTTTGAGTTGCCTGAGGGGCTTGCACGCCCCATACCCTTGGGTACAAACTTCCGTGAATAACCCCAGGAGACCTAGAAAACCCCTCAAATCTGTAAGGGTCCTCAACCGAGGCCAATCTAACATAGCCTGCACCTCATAGGGATCCACTGCCACTCCCTTAGCTGACACAGTGTGCCCCAAATTGGTCAATTGGGACTTCCCAAAATCACATTTCTTTTGGTTGACCTACAACTTATGCTCATTCATCAAGGACTGAAAAGTGGATGGGGCATTGGAGAGCCCAAAAGGCATGACCAAAAATTCATAATGCCCATCGTGGGTGAGGAATGCGGTCTTAGGCTCATCGCATGCCTTGATTCTAATTTGGTGGTATCCTGACTTAAGGTCCAACTTGGAAAATATTGTTGCACCATGTAGTTCATCCAAAAGCTCTTCGATGATCGGAATTGTGAAGCGATTTGGAATAGTTTCTTTGTTGAGGGCTCGATAGTCGACGTAGAAACGCCAACTTCTGTCTCTCTTCTTAACTAACAACACTGGGCTGGAATATGGACTAGTACTAGGTTGAATAATCCTAGCTTCTAGCATCTCTTTTATCAACCTTTCCACCTCATCTTTCTGAAATCGAGGATAGCAATAAGGCCGAACATTCACTGGTTCTGAGCCCTCCCTCACGATAATTGCATTTTCATGACCCCTAATCGGAGGCAAACCGCCTAAGGATTGAAAAGCTGCTGGAATTTGGTCTAACACCCCAAATCCTTCGTGGCGTCGCTAACAAGCTTTGTAATCGATCCGACCGCAAATGTCTTCTACTTGGCGCACTCCACTTATTCCCCTGCTTTTTTCTTTATGTCTGATAGTCCATATCATGGCCTTCAGGGACACCAAAGTCTTACCTAGAGTTGGATCCTCCCTTATCAAAACAGTCCGATTTCCTAGCCGAAACTTCATCAACCGTGTCTTCCACTTTATGTATGTGCCCCCAATGGTTTCTAGCCACTGGATGCCCAATATCATGTTGGTGCTCCCCAACTGAAGAGGGATAAAATCTTCAATAATTTCTACCCCTTGCAGATGTAGTTGCACACCCCGACAAATTCCGGCTGTGGGGATGTTGTCCCCATTTCCCAACTGAACCCCATAACCTACAGTGGTCATGATTGGGATCTTCATCTTCTCAGTCAGTTTGATGGAGTTAAATTTATGGGTCGCACCTGGGTTGATCAACACCACTACAGGTTGTTCCCCGACACACCCTTTGGCCCGAAGTGTTTTTGGGTTTGTGAGCCCTACCACCGAGTTCAATGAAATCTCAGCCAAAGGGATGGCTTCGGACAAAGTCAATTCATCTTCAATTTCTTCCTCAGCCATTTCTTCCTCTTGTACTACCATCACACTAAGCTCCTTACGCTTACAACGATGGCCAGGATAGAACTTCTCGTCGCAACGGTAGCATAGCCCTTTTTCATGGCGTTGCTATAACTCAGCATCGATAAGCCTCAAAATCTCATTTTTCACCCCAACTAGAGGCCCTAGGGTGGCGTTGGTCCGCAAAGGGAAACCTCTCTGCACGCTTTTGATTTCATTTCCCGTAGACGGCCGCCCCAAGGTGTCCCGATGCCCTAGTGTTGACCAATTCTTGTATAGAGATCAAATTTATGCTACTCTTACCCAAAGACTATATTACCTAATCCCCAGTAAAGGCACCAAAAACTTGTTTAGACCAAATATAAATTGTATGCTCATAATAAAAATGGATTTGTCAATGAATTCACTGAAGATTTAGTTTGGCCAATATGTCATAGTAAGTGCACAAGCTACAAGTAATAAAAGTGGACTTATAAGTCTGGATATCGTTCTCACAGAGATAAAAAAGAAATTAAAGTTCAACTACCCTAACTACTCAAGTTCCACACTATTTGAACTTCCATTTCATAAAATTTTCAGTAACCTAACTAGAATTCTAATATCTAAATTTCTACATCTATAATAAAAGGAAAATTTAAAATCTTAGACCTAATCGATCGTGAACCAGACATACCGGAAGCAGACATTGGGATTTCACTGCTGTGAAATTATCAATTCCTGCAACATAATCTAATTCTATTTTATCATGAATTGGAATCTGAAATTGTTAAAGAGGCAAGGTAGTATAGTTTGGATTTCTCCTTAACCATACATTTCACTGATTAGAGAGTCATGTTCATTTTTGAAACATGTGTCTAACCAATTACTTGTAATCAGATTTTCTTTGTAAGATCTGGGTATTTTTCTTTTCCAATACTTCATACACATTTCTTATAATTGCGTATTTCGTTTCCCAAGACAGCCATTGCCGCATTTCTACAAGATGAATAATACCATCCGAGATCTTAAAGAGCTCTCCATTTCCTTGATTAGATCTAAGCTAACACAGGATTAAGATCATTCTCCGCACTGCTGAGAGATCTCACCAAATTACCTCAAACCATGAGTAAATTTAAGGATTTATCTAAATAATTTTCTCAGAGCTCATTAGTTCTTCAATATTAGTTTAGTGATACCCCAAGTAATCGGCATCCATGCTCAGAATCTCCAACTCGTATCACCGTAGGCCTCCTCGAAATCGTGTTTATAATAACTTTATGGGTATAAGTTACTAATATTAGGAACAATTCACTTCATGAACAACACCATTCAAATAAACTCAAAATTCTCAATCCAAGAAATCTCTTTCTAATTATGCAGGAAAGACCATAACTAACATCATATCTTTCCCAGCGGAAGTTGTGTTTCCCGAAAACTGAATCACAGTAAACAATGAAATACTGATCAGGAAATTTCCAATGCAACTGTAATCAATTGAAAGAAATTAATTCCAGCTTTTTAGATTCAAACAAGACCGTAATTGATCTTCAAATAATTTAGGCTCAATCCGAAACTTCGAACAATTCATAATCGTTTTCAAGTCCAGTAAACAAATTGAAATTCTACGCTAATTCTAATCTACGAAGAAAAGAAAAAGAAAATAAAAGAAAAATATAATACAAAAGAGTCTTCAGCTCCCTAGATGCTTTGGTTTTTCTGCCGATTGACTACCTCGCTTTCCTCAAATGTTTCTATTTATAGAGTCCCAGAAGTTTGGGCCCTAAATTCGAGGCTGCATTGTGGATCCCCAAAATTTTGGCCCAGATTGTATTCTCTGTTGCGACCTAAAAGTGTGGTTGTGACAGAGTTTTAATTCTTTATTGCAGTCTCGTTACAAAGATGCGCAGTCCGTCGCGACCCGTCCCCCTCGTGCATCCTTCTGGAATTCGCCATACGCATCTTTCTTTTGGCTCTTTAACAACCTATCTTGCAAGGTTTGTCGTTTTATCCATTCTATGTCGCGACAATCTCATGTGTGCTTACTAGAACAGTTATGTTGCGACATTGACAATTGTGTTGCGACATTGTTTCTGTGCAGCTTCTTCAAATTTGTGTCACGACCCAGTTTTTATGTCGCGACAGTATTTCTGTTGGTTCTTGTTGCAACAATGTTTCTTGTATTGTTAGCATTTTTGTCGCGAGTAGGAAAGTCTCTGTCGTAATGCAGTCTTGTCTCCATTTAACCTCGATTGCTGCAACTCATTTTGATGCGACATAGCCCATCGGGTGTCAGATGTTTTCTGTCGTGACCAAGTTTTTATGTCGCGACAAGACTTTTTTTGTATTTAGCTCATCTTTGTGTCGTGACCCAGTTTGTTATGTCGAGACAAGGCCTCTCTCCTTGTGTTGGAATCTTTGTCGCGACATAGAAAAGTCTATCGTGACCTTGTTTATCTATGTTCAGCTTATTTGTATGCCGCGACCTTAATATCTTTGTCGCGACATCAAACCTTCTCTTCAGCTTGAAGTATGTCGCAACATTAAACTCTTGTTGCAAACTGTGTCGCTTACTAAGTCACATCACTATACGACTTTGTTTCTCCTGGTCAGTGACCAGGAATTCCATCTTCAGTTGTCGCGACATTCATTACCTTGTCGCGACAGAACTTCTTCATACAGTGTCGCAACATAGATTGCCTTGTCGCGAGAGAGGTCTTTCTTCTGCGAATTCTTACTGTCTCAATAGGCTTTTCCAAGTTGCAATAATCAGTGTCGCGACAGGAGAAGATTATGTCGCGACATAGATTATGCCTTATGTTTTTCATTATGTCGCAACATAAACCCATCTCTGTCAGTAAAGATTCTTCCCTACAGATTGTTTTAATTTCTTGTCATAAGATAGCATACCTTGTCGCGACAAGATTTATGTTTTCCCCTGCTTCAGTGTCGCGACAGAGCTTTATGCCGCTTTACGTGCCCTTCCCCGTGCTGACATCCAGTTGACAAACCTTGTCGCAACATTATATTTCTTTGTCTCAGCTGACTTGTTACATTCTTCCCATGTTCTGTTGCGACACGCTGTTTTTTGTCGCGACATAGCTCCTCTTCTATATTCAGTCATTTGTGTTGCGACAGAAGAAATATTGTTGTGACAGATTTCCTTAGCCATTTGCTTGGACGTTTGTCATGACACACGTAATCATTGCATGATAGATTGTCGTACTGCTTTTTTTCTCTTCTTCTGCCAAATTTTTTCCTTTTGAATTAAACCCGCAAAACATAAAGTTATGAATAATCCATAATTTAAAAGTATTAAAACAGATCCGAATATACCAAAAATGTTTAAAAATGGATTAAAAATAGATGAGTTTAAGACTCATCACCTAGCCTTAAGAGAAGATGGGCTGAGCTTCTCTTCTATCAATCAACAACCACTGTTTGGCCTGTACCCAACAGCCTAGCTCAACTCTCCTCCCCATCTCGGCCTTTAGCCCACTAATTTTTAACGAAGCAAACCTCTGAAACTTCATCTAATGGTGCGGAACGAGCTATTGTTGTCGACATAATTTTGGCGACTCTGCAGTTTTCTGTTCTCAATTCCATCCACTGTAGGCTTCCCTCCCACAGCCGCCGTACTGCTTCAATGTAGCCCCTGCAACTCAGTCCAAGATAGAATTACCCTTCTCTTGTTTTCCCATTGGTACTAAAGAGGAGCATCTCCTTCAAAGGCGATGATCGCTGCTTCTATTCGCTCGGCGTTGGAGTACTTATGGATGTCGAAAAATCATTCTGCCCTTAACAACCATCCATCGGGTTTTTCTCCGACGAATATCAGCATCTCCAGTCTTCTGTATTTGTGGTCAGGGCGTGATTATGTTGGCGACGAACTGGATTCTATGAGGGGTGAAGGTTGGGGCATCAGTAGTTCTTGTTGGATTGGGTATTTACACAGGGTGAGTCTTGATCCTGGGCATCTCCACGGTGATTTTCAAAATCACATTGCGGTGTATTCATGAGGTTGGCCATTTCCCCCTTTTAATTCCCAGTTCCCCATGTATCTTGAAATGACTTCTTCCATGGAGTCCGTTCGACCCCTGCGGTTTCAGTGTTCTTCTACGTCATCGTCCTTTGCTTTGATACCATATTTGATATGAGCAGGAGGAAGAATTGAATATTTACGGGAATAATATGGTTTTAAAATCAAAGAAGGTGTTTCTAGCATTGAGAGGCTAGACTCTCCCACACGAAGACAAAATATTCCGACAAATTGTTGGCTTGACCACCCACCTTTGTGCTCACGCACAAAACAAACTATCTCCCTCCTGACTAACAAGGAAACCCCAAAAAACCCCCCAAGCAACAAGGAGCGAAGAAGGAGAAACCCAAGGGCTAAAGTGACACCAAATTGGGTGTGCTGCTCACGTGGTTCTACGCCTGGAATAGGTGAAACGGATTTGTGGCTTAACATTCTCTTATAAAATGTTGGTCCACTTCCATATGCTTAGTTCAATCATGTTGCACAGGATTGTGTGCAATGTTGATCGCCGACTTGTTTTCATAGTAGAGTTTCATAGGTTTGTCCCAATTGATTCCAAGGTCACTTAGTATTATCTTAATCCAAAGAAGCTCATAGATTCCATGTTCCATGGCCCAGAATTCTGCTTCTGCACTAGACCTGCTACCACCTATTGCTTCTTATTTCTCCAAGTCACTAAGTTTCCTCCTAGAAATGTGCAATACCTTAATGTTGATCTTTAGTCTATTATTGACCCAGCCCAATCGGCATCCATGTTTGCTTCTAGGATTAGACTCCCTCTCCTTTTGAAATGAATGCCTTGGCTAGGTGAAGATTTTAGGTGCTTTAGCACTCTAAATACTGCTTCCATGTGGACTTCTCTAGGATCATGCATAAATTGACTTATCACACTCATTGCTTAAGCCATGTTGGGCCTTGTGTGAGCTAAGTATATCTTCCCTACTAGATTGCTTCATTTTCCTTCATTTAGTTTGTGAGATTGTTCTATTGGATTCTCTACCAGTTTGCAACCACTCATTTCTGTCTCCTTCAGTAGATCTAGAATGTATTTCTATTGTGAGATTACAATTCCTTCATTAGAGTGTGCAACCTCAATCCCTAGGAAGTGTTTGAGCTTCCTTAGGTCTTTGGTTTAAAATTCCTTAGCTACTTGCCTTTTCAATTTCTCCATTTCTATCTATACAATAAGGTATGTTACCTTGGTCACTTTCGTATGTTTGAAGAACAAGAAATGATTCCCTTGACTTTGGTTGTATCCTATATTCTTCATTGCCTTTGTAAATCTTCCAAACCAAGCTCTAGGTGACAGTTTAAGTCCATAAAGAGCCTTCTTGAGCTTGCATACTTTTTACGCTATTCAAAATTTTCTTCCAACCCAAGTGGCACTTCCATGTAAACTTCCTCTTCTAAGTTTCCGTGTATATAGGCATTCTTGACATCTACTGGTTGCAATTACCAATCAAAATTATTAGTCAAGGATAATAGAATCCAATGTTCATCTTTGCCACAGGTGCAAATATTTCATCTTTATCAACTCCATGAGTTTGAGTGTACTCTTTTTCCACTAATGTTGCTTCGTGCCTGTCCAATGTGTCATGCGCCTTAAACTTCATGGCAAATGCCCTTTTGTAAACACTTTCCTTTTTCCTGGTGAAGATCAGCAAACCTCTCTTATGTTATTTTTTTATTAGTGCATTGATTTCTTCTATCATTGCTTTCCTTCAATTGTCGTTTCTAAGTACCTCCTAATATTTGGTGTGTCTATAGAATTTAGTTTTGAGACAAAGGCTTGCTAAGAAGGTGATTGTAGGGTGTTGAGTGTATTATCTTTTTTGTTTCCTAAGGGAAATGGGCAAAGCAAGATCATTAAAATTAAGGAAATTAGTGCTCCTTTTTTCTGCATCCTGATCAATAGAAGTACTACCTTTTCCTGGTTGAATGGCTATGCCATGTGGAGTTTTTGGGGCCAGTTGCTTCCTTTGCTCTTAAAGATCCTTCCCCTCTGAACTTTGCATATAGGATTCAAATCTAGGTAACTCAGGGGCAGTTTCTGGTACATTTTCTGAGAGATTCTTTAGGGAAATTGCTTGGGTATTTTGTGGCATGATCGGTGTAATGTTCAAGGCATTTAGTGGGGATATTTTGTGATATTCTTTGGAGCGTCTGCATGGAAAAATCTGATCCCTTAGTTTGAACAGTTTCTGTGGAGTTCTCTAAAATAGGAAGAGTAGGTAGGCTAGGAAAGAATTCCTTATCTTCTGCAAAACTCTCACCTCCCACCCTCCTTGAAGATAACCATAGGAAAAAAAGGTTACTTTTTACAGAAGGATACATCCATAGTGACAAAAAAACCTTTTAGAAGTAGGGTGATAATAGTTATAACCCTTTTTGTTAGGAGAATAACCAATAAAGATGCATTTAAGGGCTCTTAGATCAAGTTTGATGCTTTGGTGAGCATGGATATGTACAAAGACCACACACCCAAAGGTCCTTGGTGTGAGCATATTGTCCGACCTTATTCCTATGACCTTGGCATGAAACTGATTTGATCATTTTATGAAAAATGGGGTAGATAGAACTAACCTCAGTTTTTTTTTTTTTTTTCATGAGATATACCCAGGTAAACTGAGTGCAATTATCAACAAACAAAACAAACCAGCTTACCCAAAAAAGCTATGAACTTTTGTAGGTCCCCAAACATCTATATGGATCAAACTAAATGAAGCGAAACTTTTCTTGTTAGTTTATGGAAAAGAAACTTGGTGATGTTTAACATACTCACAAACATCACAGTGGAAGTTTTGAAAATTCAGTTTTTCAAACATATCAGGAAATATTTTTTTTTAAGAGATAAAAAAGGTGGATGACCAAGACGAAAATGGGATAACCAAACTTGTACCTCAGCTGGAGCATGCTGTTGTGACAAATAAGTAGAGTAGGACATGTCATGCCACTTTTAGTTTCAAAGAGATACAATGCCCCTTCTTCTCTAGCATGCTATACCACTCTCCTTCTAAGAAGGTACTGAAAGAACATTCAGATTGTGTAAAGTTGATTGAGCAGTTTAGTCCTTATTAATTCGAGGGATAGACAATATACTGATGGTTTTGGAACATTTAAGACATTTCTTAAAGTTAAAGATGTTAAGAAGGCATCTCCTTGACCAGCCATAGTTACTAACCATCAGCAATTTTGATCTTTTCATTTGTTAGGCATGGAATATAACTGGAAAAACTTTTAAAGAATTGTTCATATGGTCCGAAGTACTTGAACCTATGATCTAAGGCTGGGAAACTGAATTTTAGAGGCACTCAAGGACAAGGAACACTTACCTGATTAAGCAAAATGACTGTGCCCCTCGGGATTTTCTAGCTTGGAAATGAATCTTTTATGTTAGTCAACTCCTTGATAAGCTCTATTTCTTGGCTGAAGCTTTCTTTCTATTGTTTTCCTCCTTCAGCAAGATTGACTTGTGATTTATAGCCAGAATTAACCCCTTTACTGCCATTCCCCTTTAAGAAATTTAGGGGCTTGCCATGGAACTTCCATCATGTCTCCCTTCTGTGCCTCTATTTTCTTGTAATAGCTGCAAATGATGGGTCTTTCTCATTAGTTTTCTTCCCTTCTACCAGAGTTTGCAACATTAGCCACAAAACTTCCTTCAATTCCACTTGGTTTTGAGATGGCTAAAGCAGATCTGTCCATGGTGCTTCCCTTTCCTAGCATCTTATTTCACCTTCCTTCTCCTCTAACAATTGCAAAGGCTTCATTTAGAGATGACAATGGCTCTTTCCTGAGAATTCGGACCCTTACTTGATCCAATTTCACATTTAGACCTGTTTGTTTGGCGGTGTGGATCCTTGTCTTTACTTCAGCTGCATCCCTTACCTTAGAATATGTATGAAACATGGACTCCTGAATTTCCTTAGCTATTGAGAGGAACATGCATGTGCGGCTTATTTTTTGGTTGCATAGAGTTCCAAAGTCATGACATGATCTAATGAGTCTTCTTCATTTCACCCAACAAACCTTTGATCATCCTTGCTCACCATGGGTCTAATGAGATGGTTTAACTTCCCTTTACCCTTAAGATAAGTTGTTGCCAACTGTGACCCACTCTAAATAATTTCCCTAATTGAGTTTGAAGGATCCTACTACATTCTGGAATTCAGCAAGTGGTGTGGATCGTTGGATTGTGGCCTGGGTCAAGATTGAAGAATCAGTCTCTGAAGCGTTTGACATTGTGGGGGGAAGGAGGGGATGTGGAGGTCAGAAAAAAATCAGGGCAATGAGAAGCAATGTTTCAAAGAAAAGATCAGAAACTAATGGGATATGATCTGTAAAAAACTTCCCTGGCATTGGAGGTACAGAACACTAAGAATACTAGTGATTGGACAGGAAATTCTATCCCCGGTACCATGTTTTCACTTAGATCTAGAAGCATATCTGAAACACTTTTGCTATGTTTTATTGAAGAGGATTACTTTTGAAGATATATTGAATGATTGTATAATAATAACCTAGGAAATAACTCTTATGATTATGCCATCAAAGATAAATAAAATTAGCGAAGAATGCTAAGAAGGGAAAAAGTTTTAGGAGATTTGATGTAAATTTACAATTGTCACAGCTCATACATGGGTTGAAAAAGTGTTCAATAATCTGCCGCTCAATCTGCCCAGGATTTCAACTATGAATTTTCTAACATAAGTTTAATGTAGCATCTTGATACTTTTATAAATCTGGAGCTATCTTCTTAGCCATTACGTTTTCAAGTGGGTGCCAAACCTATGATGAGATTAGATTTTCACATTCTCAATATATTTCTTTTTAGTGCAGTTTGATTTTATATCAATAGTGGTGTGTTGGCTGTAGTCCATATAGATCCTTGGTAGGGTGTCATGACTGTAGTCTGTAGATCCATGGTTGCCTAGTCTAATGCTGGTTCTACACACATTTTAAATGTAATGTAGTGTGGGTTTAACAAGTGTACTTTCACTATATATGCTGTTGAAGAGTAGAGTACCTTGCAATTTGATGATTTAAAGTTTTAGTCTATTAGAATTCTTACAAAAATTTTAATCCCGAGGGGTGTAGCTTAGTTGGTCTAAGGCCTTGGGGTCCAATGGTTACCGGTTCGAATCCTCTCAGGGCCACTAGAGGTTTACCTGGCCATTAAATTCAGTGCCCCATGGGATTAGTCGAGGTGTGCACAAGATGGCTCGGACAACCACTGTTATCAAAAAAAGGAATTCTTAGAAAATTTGAGGGAAAGAAACCAGAAGAGAAAAATATAAGGAAAAAGTTAAGGAAAATTTATAATATTTTTCTTTTGTTTTGTTGTCAACAAAAAAGATAATGGAAATAAAATAAATTATTGACTAATGCATAAATGAGTAGGAAATTTTTTTTTTTAGCATTTTCCCTCTTCTTTTTCTTAGTATTTTGTTTAAGAAAATAATTTATTTTTTACATTTTTTTTCCCTTTCTTAGAACTTTCTAGGGACCAAACATAGCCTTAAAATCTAGAGTTGAGAAGTAGAATGGAACACCAGGGCCTTTAAAATTGTTTATTAATTGAAAGCAGGTGACATGCTTCATTGTCTGCGTGCTACTCAAACTTCCTTGTCCCTGAAGATGGAAAAATTTATTTTGGGGCATGCTATTCTTTCTATTGTGCACAAGTGAAGCCTCTTTCCCATTACCGAACACGTGTAAGAATCAGTATCTGCAAACTGAAACATGAAGTGTTTGTTAGAAATTATGATTCACTGCTATATCATCCCTGTCAAGTGTTATTTGGTTTGCATAAACATCACCTATATTAGAACTGCTACTGCTGAAAGTTTTAAGCTTTTGACTTTCCATCTTTATTTCAGGCTGACCCTCGATTTGTTTGGAACAAAAATATTATAGAGGAGCTTATTGAGTGTAAGGTTAGATATCTGTTCTGTCTAGATCAGGGTGTTCTTTTTTTGTCACTTCCAATTTTTTTTTGAGTTTGCTGAAGAAAAGGATTTCATTTTTGCTTGCAATGAGGGCAGTTCTTGTACACATTATGTGTACTGTGGTGCTTCCTTTTTGAGGCACCTTTAATATATTTAATCCTTTTGCCTACCCTAATAAAAATAAAAATTAAAGAAAAAGAAAAAGGAAAAGAAAAGAAATAGTTGCAGAAGAAAAGATTGTTTTGATTTTTGCTTTATGTGGGGGAAAAAATTCTAAGGTCTAAACCACCATTAAAAGGTTGGATGTTTAAATATGATTGCAAGAAGATTTCCCCCACTGACATGTTATCTATTTTCTTTTTTGCAGCTTGACCGGTTCATCATTCCTCTATTACAAGGAAATATCCTGAATTTTTTCATGCCTTGTGCTCTTTTAGTTACATATATCTCTCTGTATGCATGTGTGTGCAGGCACATGCTTACATATGTGTGTGCAGGCACATGCTTACATATGTGTCTGCAAGTATACACATTAATGCAATGAAGTAACTTAGTTTCTTATACTGCTCTTCCAACAAACATTAATTAAAATGTTTTCATTTAACCAAAGATTAAGCTTTCAAACTGCACAGTTGAAGCTAAAGAAGTCACCTGCTACTATTACATTAATCTCAAGGAGGTGTACACGGCGTCTAGGTACAATGATGTGAAGATGAATGGGCCTTATTTTCTATGTTACTGTATACACTAACTTTTGAATGTATGCTTTTAATATGATACTATGGTGCTTTAGGGACAAGAATGTGGAGAAGAGGAGCTAACCTTGAAGGAGATACTGCTAATTTCATCGAAACCGAGCAATTGCTGGAGTTTGAAGGTTTTAAGACTTCATTTTTGCAGGTATTCTATTATACAAGGGGGAGTTTACATGATATGCATGCTTTGATATCTTTTTTGTCTCCAAAATTATTTATTGTTGGCTCATGCCAAATGGTGGGAGTTGTATCTCTTTAATGTACTACCATAAGAAAAGCTTAATCTATTTAGGAGCCCTATCAAAAAGTATCTGTCTAGCTTGTTTTTTACCTTCCTTTTTTTCTTTTCATGTTTATAATTGTTGTGTTTCCTTAGAAATTTAATGCATGTCCGCTTCAGATGGAAGAAACTTCTTACCTCTCCTTCTGTTCTGTCACTTAAATTTCTGATTATACTCTCACAGAGGC
Organism: Tetrastigma voinierianum; assembly: GCA_016808115.1. Taxonomy (NCBI): domain Eukaryota; kingdom Viridiplantae; phylum Streptophyta; class Magnoliopsida; order Vitales; family Vitaceae; genus Tetrastigma; species Tetrastigma voinierianum. The sequence goes on along the minus strand of JAEQBH010002685.1, from coordinate 431,647 downwards.
TTTATCAGTTGTTTCAATAATTAAACATCCTTCCAATTAGTAATTATAAAATTGTATGGAAATTTTTGTGCTTCTTAGTAAAATCAATAGTTATGTAATCAGACAAGAAGTTATAAGTTCTATAGTTCTGCTGCAGTCAATGTGATGATGCAACCACAAAAGATGCTCTAGGACCCCCATTGGTTTGCCAGAGAAGTTGGTTAGGTTTCTTGTCGTTGCTGGGCAGGATAATGGAATAAGGGGACTGGTTGTGCTGGGGAGGGGACCATTGTGAAATTTCTGATTTCTGAGAATAGAGGGCTCTGATCTGGGAGAGCACAGGCCTCTCGAATTGCCTTTCTTCCTACTACTTTTTTTTCTCTCTATTTTTTTTTTATCATTCAATGAAATCTGCACTTTTCTCCAGATTCTGGTTCCTGACTTAACTATTGCTATTTATACTGTTGTGTGGGTGATTTTATGTCTGTGCTTATCAGGTTCCTGTATTGAAATTTACCCACGATTCTTTCAGATTCTTGGTAAAAGAATCGTGGGTCAGCCTTGACAACAAAGGAAAAAAAAAAAAAAAAATTATATATATAGGTATATGGAGGAGAAATGAGATATATGTGGAGGAAAATTAATTGCTGATCTATTGGCCATATCTTCTAACTCTTTCCTTGTAACTGAAGTATTGTGGCTTCATTTGTACGGACTAGCTCTATGTGGCACTTTTTTTTTTTTTATTACTACTGAGGATACTCATAACAACATTTTACTCTTTCCTTCCATGCACTAGGTTCAATAAATGAATTTTGGAAAGTTATCAAGGATATACTAGTCATGCCCTCATTTGGAGTATCAGATTACTTTTACTCAGTTTGTGTAGATATATGGTAATTTCTTAGTTCTAATTTGGCAATTTAATTTAATTTCATTCAGTTGGAGGTTGTTCATCATCAGGAAAAATTAATAAGAATGCAGGAGAATTTCTTTATAGTCAACTGATTTTCCAGCTAAAGCCTAAATTGGTCTCTCATTTTTTAATTCAAGACAATAAATATGTTTCAACAGATGACAAGTAGTGTCTTATCTATTTCTCAGGTTCGAGGTTCAATTCCACTCCTCTGGGAGCAAATTGTTGATTTGAGCTACAAGCCACAATTGAGAATCGTCAATCATGTGCAAACTGTATGCTTTTATTCCGAGATGTAGTTTTCTAGGGTTTGAGTTTTTAGTTGCACAATTTGACCATTTATTAATGTTTGTGTTTGGTCCTCTGCATCCAGGCAGAAGTTGTTGAACGTCATTTTCATGATCTATCTCAAAGATATGGAGAAATTGTAGCTGTGGACCTAACTGATAAAGTATGAATTTCTTCTCTCCTTTCTTTCACCTTGTAGCATAAACCTGGCATATAATATTCATCTTTTCTGTTGGCCATTTGAAAAACAAGAATCTAGCTAGTTGCAAGTGGAATGAGATCTGTTTCCTTACAAACCTGTTTGGGTGGAATGCAAGATTACTGTATTGTTGTTCAGAAATCTGAAAACTCTCTGACCCATTTTTTTGTCCATTTTGAATTCATGAACATATTCTTGAACTTTTTTGATAGATAACAGTGCAAAGGTATATTATAAATAAAAAATAAAGGGTGCCCAAAGGACAATTTTAAACATACAGAAAGTTTACAACAATTTGTAGATGGCCTCTCTTTCTACAAAATGCAGCATTTTCCTTAGGGATGGTAGGAGGGTAAGCTTTTGGAAAGACATGTGGTGAGGTGACGAGGCGTTGAGCCTTACTTTCCCTACGCTGCTTAATCTGGTTGATCACAAAGATGCCATGGTAGCAGATGTGTGGGATGACACCAAGGAGGATGAGGGCTGGCTTCCAATTTTTATGAGGTCTCTTAATGATTGGGAGATGGAAATATTTCTTCATGCTCTTCATAGGCAGAAAATCAGCCCCTCGAATGTTGATAAGCTCCTGCTTAAGGGATCCAGGGACGAAGGCTTTTTTGTGGAGCGTATGTATTGTAGATTAGTCACATGGTATAGACTTCCCTTTTTGTTTGATTTGAAACCCAGTTGTGTTAGACAACCCATACGCTTGACTTACCAAAGGTGTAAAAGTAGTGGGGGTACAGTCAAGTGTGCTAAGGTGTAGAGCATGCTGTTGCAAGTTGTTAAAGTTTGTTAATCAGTTAGACAGTTTGGAGTTAGTTGAGGTTGGTATAAATAGGTTTGAGGAGATGGCATCAGCATTTTTTTGTGTAATTGAGCTTGGCTTCTTGGAGAGACCTAACCTCTAGGAAGTTAGGCAGAATCTGTGTAACATTCTTGCTACAAAGTAAAGGAAATCTTTTCTTTTTTTCAATTGCGTACTTGAAATTCTGGTAGGATCCTATCAATCTGGTATCAGAGCATCAATTCTTGAGGAGATGGTGACCATGGATAACTAGATTGAATCAAGTAGATGAGGGCTAGATACTACGCAAGAAAAACTCCATCGGGAAATTGGAACCCTAAAAGAGGAAATGTTGGCCATGAATAAACGATTTGACCAACGTTTTGATTAGTTGCTGAAGTTATAGGAAGAATTGGCTAGAACCCAGCCGCGGCGTCGACCTCGGGGAAAGGAAAAGCCTAAGCCCGAGAATGTGGGAAGCCTTTTGGAGGTCTTGATATGGAGGAAAGTGTAGGCGGTCTCAGGCTTCGCGAGAGATGCGATCTTCGGCCGGCACCAATCTAGATGGGTGGATTTTGAAAGTGGAAAGGTACTTCAGCTTCCATCGTTTTTCCAATGAAGAGAAGTTGGAAGCTGCTGTGATTGGGTTCAAGGGAGACACTCTTCTTTGGTATCGGTGGGAGACCAAGAAGAGACCCATCGTTCTTTGGGAGGAAATGAAACTCATCCTCCAGGCACATTTCGACGGCATAAAGCGGGATCTTTGCGCGAACAATTTCTCTCAGTTAAACGAGGATGGAGCGTGGGGAACATCAGCGACCAGTTCATCGAGTTATTGAAGCTCCCCTCGGCGGCGTTTATGAGGAGGTGGCTTTGGGTGCCTTCGTGTGGGCTCCCGACCCGATCCCTTGTCGTAGGACCATGGACTTAGCTAACGGGTTGAGGAGAAATTAGGTGGCTTGGCCCACCACATTCTCTCGACTCATTGGGTAATTGATCCCGGTTCGATTTGCGAACCAACTCCTGACCAGTGCCTGTCTGAGCAAACATAATGCTAGTAGCAACCATGATCATTAAGTTCCTTGGCGGTCGCGGTGTCTCCGCAGTTAGAACTTTGGGCAAGAGTGAGAAGGGGCACGAAGACCTTTGCCATAGAACTGCCACCACCCTTTGGGTTCCTTTGAATCCCTCATACTTTAACCACATTAGTTCAAGCGGAAGGAGAAGGACACATCACGATTAGGTCACTATCGACGGGATGGAAATGGTGATGACCATAGCGGTGCATCTACGAACGGTCTTCGCGAACTTACTTTCCCGATCAGCTGAGTCACCAAAAATCTATCCAATCGCGGGACATGGCTCTGGTTCAAACCTCCTCCATTGTAAGGGCCCCCTTGAAGCGGCAAGTCACGAAGGCCCAACTCATTGATAATATATGAAAACCTTCTCATAGTTGAAGAGATTCTACCACCTCTTGATCTCTCAGTAGGAAATAGGATCTCGTTAAAATCATCTAGCCTTGGGGCAGATTACTGAAACCTCTGTCGGCCCGAGCTCTTCCCATCAGATTTCTTTATGTCTAGCACTCAGCAGTTGTCCACCACCACTACCAGTATCCGGAAATCCTCCTCCACCATACGAACACCTGAGGAAAAAGAGGCATTTGCCAGGCTTCCGGACTCCACGGAGATAATCTTCTTTTATCCCGAACGGCCAAGACCACATAAACCCCTCGCGCCGAGAAACTTTCCAGGTCGAACCTACCCACACCAATCTTATGAACTGAGCTTTATTTCATCCCCGAATCTTGGTTTCTTGCAAACAAACCAAATCAACGCACTTTGGGACCCTAATAAAATTCACGATGACCTTCCTTTTCAAGGTCATTCACCTCTAACATTCGGAAAATTTTATATCTGTTTTTAGTAACTCATTCACCCCTTGTTTATGCCCCCTTCTTTTAATTTATCTCTCCCCTTATAATTAATGGAACTAACCAACTTCTTTAGTTCCCACTCGCATTTGGTGACTGTCACTATCCCCTTCTTCTTTTCATTTTGCTGCCTTGCCACCATTTTTCTCTGCAAACCAAGAATCTCCTTCTCGAAACTCACCGTAGAAAAACCCAAGCATTCACTAAATTTAGCCAAACAACTATCTTCCCAATTCTCATACACCGAACCCTTCGAAGACTGGGGTTGAACCTTCTCCGGTTGTTGCCTATCCTCCTCAAGACCCTCCTCTACTTTGACCATCGCTCCAGGGTTTTCTAGCCCCCATTCACTCCCATCAGCCGCCACCACCCTAAGTGGTTCCAAGTCGAAGTATCAAGGCCCAGGGCTTGAAGGCCCCTAAAAGTGGGAGCCCGTGAAATGAGAAAAAGTATAGAGTTATTGATCAAGGGCACCTCATACCCTAAGTGCGTCAGTTGACTCTCTACGATCTCTCCTTCTTCCCTCTCCTTACCTTGTTTCCTTCTTACATCTTTGCTTTTGATAGTATAGAGGCTGGAGCAATCGGACCTTCAGACCCGACCCGGAAATTCTTTAGAGGCTCTCGGGTTGGGCTTGCTAAAGTTAATAAGCTAGTGTAACAATTTAGAGGAACTACAAAAATTAAACCATGATGGCACAGTAATCATGAATCATCTGAGTTTGGCTTTGTCCACACTTCCCGCTGGGTAGGGCAGAAGTACCAAATCCCTGGTTGAACCGACCATGGATCCCGCCTTGTCGACATGGGATTGTGATCGGTCTACGAGATTTCTCACACCTTATAGTTGTCTCCCATCCATCAATCTTCTCAGATTTAGTACACCCGAACGCCACGCTCTCTCTCGTCTGCGTCGTCTTCCTCTTACGTCTTCCGGCTCGTTCCTGTACCATGTTGGTTAAGGCATTTGTAGATTTGACATAAGGTTGGATTTCCCACCACAATTGAATATTGTATCTACGCTGTCCTTCGAACACTTCTACGTATGGAGACGGAGTTTTCCTGTTCCGTTTCACCTGGATTCTAGCCCAACATAGGTCGGACAAAAATGCCGTATCTTCATCCATGGCCAGAAAACCACCGCAGCGATCACCGATTCTTCTCAGGATGGGGCGACTCCATAAGTGTGCTGGTAACCCTATCAGTCTGACCCAGGCCATCTCCTCAAAATTTCTCTCTGTTTCGCATCTGTCTTCTTTGGCCCATTCTTGAAGTATAACCTCCCCAAATTTCTTGTACCCGACCTTAAATCCTTTCATTCATTTTTTATCAAATTCGAATAACCAAAGCCCTTTTCCCATTTCCACAACATTTAAACTGCCTCTGACTCCCCAAGTGTACCATACTCATCTCTTAATGGACTTTAACTCCTGCATCGACAAGGTTCCTTTGCCCCACCATCCCACCAGGAAGCAGGATAATCTTCTTAGTCTCTCTGTGGTTTCTTCTTCTCCCACAGTTACCCTGATTGCCTCAGTAGAAGCTCCATGCTCTTTCCCCATTACCACTTTTGCAAAGGATTTCGTATCTGGAGAGCTTTTCTTCTTAAGTCTGATCGGTGGTGCCATTTTTTCTGTGGTTTTTCATAGTCCCCTCCTTGAGTCCCACTCCTAAACTTCTAAATTTCTCTGATAACAACTTTTAGCCCTTCAAAAGACATTTGCCTTCCAGAAGGCACAAATAGAACCATTTTGCTCCCATGTCCCTGACTGTACATCGGATGAAAGATCCAGCGTTGTTCGACCTTCTCTCTAGCTTGTAACTAGCTGGTCTCTCCATTTGTGAACCATTCTTGGTTGTGAAACCAAATATTTTACCTGTCTTCTAGGCAGGGAGTAAATGTTGTAAGTTCTTTGTCTCCCAGACTTGATCACGCGTCGCTCCCTTGCCTCTCCCTCTGCAGCCCCTTTGGTTCTTGCCCTTCTCTTATCACAATCTCAGGCTGGCCTCTGGAAATCCAAGCTTTGCCCCCTCTGCAGGAATATACTTGGGCAGCAATGAAGTGTGGCTCATGATCTATTAGGAAGCGATTGTCTTGGCTTCTTTGGACATGAGAGGGAGTTAATTAACATGCTAAGAAACTTGAATGAGAAGAAAAGCCCTTGTGAAAGTAGAGGACGGTTAGGCCTTTCAAAGCGTGAATGTGAACTGAGAAAGCTGGAATGTACCATCAATTATTACGAGTAGGGATGTGGAAAAGTGTCTGGCAGAGACAAGGAGAACTCACTTCTGAATCTTTAATGAAGCTGAAAATCCTGTCTTGGAATGTTCGTGGGGCTAATGATAGGGATAAAAGAAAGGTTATGTCAAACCTTGAAGGAGTTTCCAAACTGGCTAAAGTTGTTCATTTTGGCTACTAATTAAAAGAAGGAGCAATCAATGAGAGAAGACGAAAGAAATGGAAACCGGTTTGCAGTTGAGTCAAAATCTTTTGAGTTTAAGATGGGAAAATTATAGGAAAAAGCAAAAAATGTTCTATCAGACGGAGTAGAGGAGTATAGTATCGTGGATGGGTTTGGAGTGGGGATGAGCAACTCTTGTTAGGAGTTGAAGAGTTGTAGGGTCTTTGTTCTGCTAGAACCCTTTGAATGGAGGAGAATGGAAGATTTTCGAGCGGAGAGTAAAGGAAAACACCCAGCTGGAAGTTCCTTCATTTAGTTATTGATCTTAGAAGGAAAAAAGCATAAATTTTGGTCTTCCGGAAGAAGGGGGTTCTTAAATGTTTGGACTATCTTTGGCGAAAAATTAGAGGATTGGGTTTGAAGCTTTTAGGAGAGCAAACCAGCGAGATTAAAGGCGAAGCGTGAAAGGGGATCTGAAAAGTGAACAGAGTCAAAGCAAAATGTAGGTACTTGGGGGAGGTGGCGCGGCATTGGGAAGAGGATGTAGTGGGCGGTATGGAAGTGCGGTGTGGATGGATCATTGGTATGTGTCTATGGGAAGGAGTTGGGGTCCCTGCAGTTCTGTTTGATTGGAAAATGGAAGATAAAACCAGATCCTTATCCTGCGGCAAAGGTGATGGAGGTCTGGTTTAAAGATGCTGGGGCTAAGCGAGGAAGTAATGTTGCGATCATAAGCGAACCTTTTAATCTTTGGAGTTCGACTCGCCGGGGGAGAGTAGTGGGTCCTTAGTCGGAATTGAAGAAGCTTGAGGAGGTGTTTCACAATTTGGAGGCGGGTGAAGTCGGAAGCTGTGGGTGTGAAATGAAAGGTCAGTGTCTGAAAGTTTGGATTAGGGTGGTGGGACACTAACTTCATGCATGGAAGCAGAAATCCTAAGAAAATTAAGTGATGCGTGTGGAGGTTTCGTGGCTTTAGACAAGAATACAGAGATGAAAACGGAGGTGAAGTGGGCCAGAATGTTGATAAAGGTGGTAGGTAAGTCCAGGCCTAGCGTCATGACATCCTACAGAAGGTCGAGGTGCGAGCTGCGGTCGGTGGGAGATCTGTCACTGGCGAGATACACCTTGTAAGCTCAAGAGATGAAGCGAAAAATTCAGAGGAAGAAGATGATGGCGGGCGCGGTCGAGGTGGGATTCCACCGGGCGAATGGCAATCATGTGGGACGGAGGCGACACGCCGAGCGAAGTGGGGAAAGAGCTGAATTTGTTGAGGGCGTCAGTCCTCTTAGCGTCAGTGCATTTATGAATGGCGGAGGTGGGACTGCTCGAGAAGATTGTTGAACAAGCAGAGCCCAGACTTGTGTTTGGGAGTGCTAGAACTGTCAATGGCCGCGATGTTGGAGTCAAAACGGGCGCTCGTTTCCTCCCAGGGTGAAGTGAGTTCAGCAGACGGGGCTGAATGGGTAGGAATCGGGGATGTTTAAAGAGGGTGGAGAGTGGGTTGAAAGAGGGGTTAAAGTGGCGGGTTAGGAGCCCACAAGATTTCTAGATGGAAATTCTTCAGTTTGGTTGGTTGATTAAGGGGCAGGAGTTACAGGATGCGGCCAGGCTGTCAGCGTATAAGGAATTAAGGGTGGTAAAGAAGAGGGAGATTTTGGAAATTTGAATAAGGTTTTTAAAGTGGCCCGGTCTGGCCCTTCGGGTGATGTTACTGGCTCAAAAGAAATGCGGAGGATGGAGGAGGGGGGTGCTAGCCCTGGCGTGGAGGGCTCTTCGGACCTTCTGGTCGATCCGGCGTGGATTTGTGCGAGGGGACCTCTTCTGCATGCCATAGAAGGTTCACTTGGTCCGGGGGGAACTCCCAGTTTTGAGAGTTGTTGGGAGAAAGGGTTGTGGATGGTGCCCAACCGAGTGCCCGATGGTGGAGAGTTGGAACGAGAATCTGACAAAGGATTTCGGATGGTAGTTCTTCTGCTTTAGTGGAGACGGTACCTAAGAGTCCCGAGGTGGATGACCACAAAGCGCTCCGAATCCATCTGCGATGGGGACCCGGGTTTGAAACTTTTGTCCTCGATTGGTGTTCTTCTCTTATTTATTCTGTTTTTGGCGGCCCCTTCTTCGAGTTCTTCAGGCTTGGGGGACTTCCTTGAGAATGAAACCTTGGGGGATATGGAACCGTTGAGGGTGGTGTCAGTTGATGGTAGAGAGTGGGGGAAGGGGATAGCGATAGCTAATGGAAGGTATTTAATGATAGTGAAAGGCAGCTAAAATCGTCCAGGTGTATGGGATTATAATGAAGTGGGAAGGAACAACATTTAATTCAAATTTAGTAATTTCTAGGGTCCTAGCGGTGGGTTTTTTGAAGAGAGATTATGAAATTGATGCGAAAATTGGAGGCTTAGTAGGAAGGAGATAAGAGGAAGGGCTACCTCTTGGCAGGACTAGATGTAGGAGGAGACTTAGAAAGTTGGAATGCCTTGTAAATTACGGTGGAAGAGTCGGGGCAGAGGTGGAAGAGACAGGGGGAATATCTTGTTAAAGTTGAAGCAGGCTTCATTTGTTTTAGAGTGGAATGTCGAGAGAGTGAACAATCAAAGCAAGAGGAATGTTATTAGAAACTTTATTAGATTGAGGATGGGTGGTGTGTACTACACAAAAATAGAATCCAGGGTTGTCCCAGGTTGTTGCCCGCAGTCTTGGGGTGGGTAGATTGTCTGAGTGGAGGGTAGACGAGAGGAGCTGGCGGGGGTATCCTGGTGTTTTAGGATCAAAGCGGGCTGGTGGAGACCCGGAAATAAGCCATTTTTACGTAACATGTATGTTCCAAAAATGTGGGGATGGTCTTATGTAGGCCTTCATAGGGAGTCCTATGGTCAGGTGAAGAGCAAGGGAATTGTTTTGGGAAGAATTGGGGGCTTTGAAAGGCTTGTGGGAGGGCCACAGTGCATTGGTGGTGACAACATGGTTCTTTCTCCCGATAGCGGCTTCAGGTTGTGGGATCTCGCGTCATATGAGAAGCGACAATGAAGTTATTAATGGTACAGGGCTTAGAGATCTCCTCCGCAAGGCCCTACGTGGAGGGTCAGCCTGATAATCGGCGTATGTCACTTTGGGCTAGTTACCCAGTGTCAGTTGATTGGGAAAGCGGTTTAGCAATGTGATTCCAAGGAGCTCTTAGAGACACAGCCGACCATTTGCCGTGTTAGGCGGTGATGGGATAAATCAGAACTCAGCATAGGTTTGAGAATATGGTTGAAGTTTTGAGGCTTTAGGATCTTCTTAAGTTGGGTGGCAAGCACTTCATTTTACGGTTCCTTCGGGTTTTTGTTCTAACCGAAATTAAAAAGACTGAAAGGTATTTTGAAAGATTTGGAATAAAGAGTTTAGTAGTGGAGTTAAAAGGCCTTGAGAGGTTATTTTTGGGACCAGTGGAAAAGATAAGGAGTTGTCCTTGGCAGAAGTAGAGGAGAGGGAGAAGGCAAGAGATAATTATAAGGAGTGGGTTGATGCGGAGGGTCTGGGGCAATCCAGGAAGGGAATTTGGGCGAAAGAGGAGACGAAACCTGGGGTTCTTTCATAGATGGCCAATTCTCATGGAGGGAGGAATTCCTATCTTCTTTATCGAATCAATGACTGAAGATTAATTGAGAGGATGAGGTTAAAGAAGGCACAGTTAGTGCTTTCAGTCTCCTCTCATTGTCCGATTGGAATTTCTTTCCAGCTCTCTATTTCAATTGGTTGGTGAAGATCATTTGCTAAGTTGGAAGAAATGTCTTCGCGAGAAGGAGGAAGTCTGAAAATGCTTGGTCTAAAGGCTTAATGATGATAAAGCCTGGCCACGATGGCTTTCAGTGGCTTTACGAATCTTCAGGTTGGGATTAGTAGAAGAGGAGGTTATAAGGTTTCTTCAGAATTCTTCAGAGTGATCAGTTTGTAGTCACGAATGCTACTGCTTGGTTACGGTTCCCACGAGGGAAGATGTCGAGGATCTAAAGGACTGAACCCGTCAATTTAATTGGGTAGTCTTTATAAAATTTGTCGAAAGTGTTGGCGACAATTAAAAGGTTTGAGTTTAATTTATTTGGAGTCTCGAGAATAAGTTCGTGAAGGAGGCAGATTCTTGACAGTGCTAGCTAATGGCATGGACTCCGTTAGAAGGGGGAAAGAAAGGGATTCTTTGTAAGTTAGACATTGAAAAGGAAACTACGATCACATCGGGTGGGACTTTGATCGCGGTCTGCTAGAGAGAATGGGGTTTGGTTCTAAATGGATTAGATGAATTAATGATTGCTCTCTGACTTCATTTTCAGTCATGATTAATGGTTCTCCTTCGAGTTCTCCGGAGTTTCGAGGCGGGAGTGAGGATCCTTTATCGCCACCCCATTTGTTTGTTAGCATCGGTATGGAATTCTGGGTTACATGCGCTAAAGAGAAGCGGTGGAAGGCAATTTTATTTACGGATGCGGGTTTGGGGTAGAGATGGTGGGAGAGATTGTCGTTTCTCATCTTTATATGCGATGATAATATCGTTTTAATGGCCGATGGAGCTGAGTTGATGTATATTTGAGATGGACATAATGCATGGTTTTGTGCCACGGGTTTGAAAGTGCTGAACAGGCAGTTATCCCGCTTTGGGTAGAGATTGGACAATGTGGAGGTTAATGGTGAGGCTTGGTTGTGGGGTTCGTTCCCTCCCAGCAAGTACTAGATTACACCCCCTTGGAGCTCCTCACAGGGCTTTGGGAGTTTGGGATTCTATTGAAGAAAGATTTAGAAATAGATTGTCCTCTTGGAAAAGACAATATATCTCAAAGGGTGGGAGACTTACCCTCATTCGAGTCTGTTTTATCAGCGCTTTCTATTTACTTCCTCTCTGCATTCAGAATCTGCCAAAGATTGTTTGGGCTAGGTGGAGAAGATTGAAGAGACTTCCTTTGGGGTGGTGCGATTTAGGCGTAAACCTCACTGGTCCAAGTGGAATCTTGTTTGTGAGAAAATGAGGTGGGTTAGGGGTGAGAGGCCTTTCCTTGATGAATCAAGCATTGCTTTGCAAGTGGTGTTGGCGGTTTGCTAATGAGAGGGACTCTCTCGGGGCCCCAGTGATCGGCCTGAGTTCGACAAAGGAAGTTGGGGTTGGAACTCCTAGGGATATCGGGGAGGCTTTAGTGCGCTTATGGAAGACATCGAGAGAAAAGAATGGCACACCTTCTCCCAAAATTCGTTTCCTCATAGGTAGCCGTGGGAGAAATTTGGAAGCTTTTGGAAGGACCCTTGGTGTGATAAGCTGTCTTGTGCGATGCCTTCCCGCCTTGTTGATTTGGCGGCTCATAAGGATCTTGGGGTGGAGATGTTTGGGATTCTCGAGGGAGGATGGGGTTGGTCAGGTCTTCATAGAACCTCTTAATGATTGAGAGGTGGAAGAGGTGGAAAGATTCCTTCACTTCTGCTATGAAAAAATTAGGCCCTTCAAGAGGATCGGTTGTTAAGGAGACTTTGACTAATGGTTTTGTTAGTCTTATGTATCGTAGGCCCCGAGTATTCTCTTCCTACGATTCCATGACAATCATAGAACCAGTGATGCCCCGAGTTGAACTTTTGCTTGGGAAGCTTCGCAGGGTAAAGTCTTTCTGGACAGCTAAAGGAGGGGGATCCCAGTAAGCGGTGTTGTTTATGAAGAGAATGAGGAAGCGATAGGCCCAGCTTGCTACTTTATCAGATTCGAAACGAGATATTATGGGATCTTCTTTTAGTATGGTTCCCCCAACTGGTGTTTCCAGTTCGGTTCGTCAACTTCTCTTTGCATGGCAAAGTGTTAGTGTCGGAAAAAAACGGAAGAGAGTTTGGTTGGCGGCTCCTCTTTGTATTTTATGGACGCTGTGGATGGAAAGGAATAGGGTGGTTTAGAGATGAAAGAGCCTGCGCTCACGAGGATGAAATCATTTGTTTCTGACTTTCCTTTGTGGTGGAGTGAAATTTAAGTTGTATAGTGTTGATAACTTAGATTCGTTGGTGGGTTTTGTCTTGGATGGGGTGCCCGGTGAGAGGGTCGGTATTCCTTGCTCCCTCCTTTTGTACTCTTTGAGCACCTTGTGCTCTTTTTCATATCTGTGATTTCTCTGCACTACCGTCAAAAGAAAAAAAGAAAAAAAAAGAAAGGTTATAAAGGCCTTTTAAATTCTAAAAGAGCAGAGTTGGTGTCTCTCTAAGAGACCAAAATCTAGAATCTGGATGATGGGTTGGTGCGTAGTTTGAGACGATGGGTTTCGTAGTGGGGGGCGTTGGATGTAGGTCTTGTAGGAACATCCTTCTTTTTGGGATGCGAGTTCTCAGGTTAATGGGCATGGTGATTGGGATGTTCTCTCTATCTCTTGTGGTTGAATTGTGAGGTGGTCTTCGATGGACTTTTTCGGGGAGTTTATGGGCTGATTCTGGGTGTAATAAGGATTCATACCATGGATAAGACTAGGGTGTGTCGGGGGTTTATGGGAGGGCCCATGGTGTGTTGGGGGTGATTTTAATATGATTCGCTTTCCTTGCGAACGTAGGAGAGGGGGAAGGATTTCGTTTGCCATGAGAAGGTTTTCTAAAGTTATTGAAGATTTGGGCTTAAGAGACATTCCTTTAAAAGGGGGATCCTTTTACACGGAGTGAAGCAATGGTTCGATGTCGAACTTGACCCTTTTATTCACGATGATTGGGAGGGTATTTGGTGTGTGGTTCAATCAACTTTGGCCAGACTTGTTTCGATCACTTCACGATTCTGCTCCCTAATGTTACAGAGTTAGTAGGGGCCTTCTCCTTTTCGGTTTGAGATTATGTGGCTAGAGTTGAGGGTTTCAAGGATCTATTGAAGAATTGGTGGCAAAGTTTGAACTTCTCTGGTACTTTCAGCCTTATTCTTGCTTCCAAGTTGAAGGCCTTTTTAAAGTCCTGGAACACGGATGTTTTTGGTAGAGTGGAGGTGAATAAGTGTAATGCTTTGCAGAGGGTGAATTACTAGGATGAGCTAGAGAGGGACAAGCCGCTGTCTTTGGAGGATTTTGAGGAGCGGAACTTAGCCAAGGAGGACTTTAAATATCGATCCTTGTTTGAGGAAGTTTCGTGGAGACAAAAATCCAGGGAGTTGTGACTAAGAAAGGGGGATAGGAATACCTGTTTTTTCCACATAATGGCTAACGCCCATAGAAGGATGAATTGTTTGACAAAAATAAGAATAAATGAGAGTTGGTATGAGGAATGAGACTGTTGTTAAGAAAGGAATTGTTGATGCCTTTCATGTTTTGCTCTCAAATTCGAGTGGATGGCACCTTGGTTTGGAGGGTTTAAGCTTCAAGCAAATTGGGGGGGAGGTGGCTGCTAGGCTTGTTTCTCTGAGAGGAAGTTTTCTGGCGGAGTTTAGAAATTAAATGGGGGCAAAGCTCTTGAGTGGGATGGTTTCCACTAAACTTGGCAATTCACCTAGGATTTTGTTAAAGAGGAAGTGATGGGTTTTTTCTCTGATTTCTATGAGCATAATAGGTTTGTTCGAAGCTTAAACTCCTGTTTTTGGTTTTGATCCCTAAAAAAGGGGATGCGGTGGACATCAAAGACTTTAAGCCTATAAGTCTGGTGGGTGGCCTGTACAAAATTTTGGCTAAGGTTCTTGCTAATAGACTTAAAAGGGTCGTGGGTCAGGTGGTCTCAAAGGCTCAAAATGCCTTTGTGGATGGTAGGAAAATTCTTGATGCAACTTTGATTGCTAATGAGGCTGTTGATGTGTTGCTTTGGAGGAAAAAGAGTGGGGTTTTTTGCAAGCTCGACATTGAGAAGGCGTATGACAATCTTGATTGGGATTTTTTCTTTTGAAGGTGATGTCGAAGATGGGTTTTGGAACAAAGTGGACTAGTTGGATCAGTTGGTGTATTTCTTCGGTGACCTTTTCTGTCATGGTGAATGGCTCCCCTTTTGGCTTTTTTCAGAGTTCTAGAGGTTTGAGGCTGGGCGACCCTCTCTCCCCTAACCTCTTTGTTTTAGGGATGGAAGCCTTAAGCTGTCTCATTGCTAAAGTTGTAGAGTGGGGCTCTCTCTCTGGGTGCAATTTTAGTGGCAGAGGGAGGGGTGAGCTTACTATTTCTCGCTTATTGTATGCGGATGACACTATTTTGTTTTGTGAGCCTAAGTAGGAAGTTAGCTTATCTCAGTTGGTTATTGATGTGGTTTGAGGCTATTTTAGGCTATTTAAGGAGTTAGTTTTTGAGTTAGGGTGCAAGATTGGGGCCCTTCCTTCTTCCTATCTTGGTCTTCCTTTGGGGACTTAGCACAATTTGATAGTTGTATGGGATGTTATAGCATAAAGGTTTCAAAAAAGGCTGGCTTTGTGGAAGAGGCAGTATATCTCAAAAGGGGGGAGACTCACTCTCCTTCGCAGTCCTTTCTCTGGCTTACCAATTTACTACATGTCAATGTTGGGTCAACTTGTATAGTGTTGAGAAACCAAGGTCTTTGGTAGATTTTTTGACGTGGGTGGGCTGTAAATGATCTCTTTGCTTTTGTTGAGGGCTAGTAGGTGTGCTCTTTTCTTTGCTTTCCCCTTGGGGGCCCTTTTGTATATCTCCTGTATACTTTGAGTTTTCCCCGGTTTCTTTTGGTGGTTTAATTTATTTTGCTTTTATCCATAAACAAAAAAAACAAACAACAAATACAAAACCTCTACTCCACCTAATTCTAAAGAGCCATAGATTTTATGTAGAGTAGACCTTGAGGCTTGGCTCAAATGATAATGGATAGGATGGGTTTATTGGAGGTTACAAGTTCGAGTCCCAATGTGGACCAAAAAAGGAGAAAAAAAATTATTTACCTATAAAAAAAATGATTTCTGTAGAGCACCCAAGGGAAGCCCAAACTAAGTGGAAGGAACCATTTCCACCTTGCAACCAAGCTCAAGGGCTAACCTCTAAATTCTCAACCCTCCCCATGGTAAAATCTCACTTTTGTCCCATTTAATTTTCAACCTTAAGTTAGCTTCAAACCATATTAACCAGTAGCTCGAGTAAGCCATCTTATTCTAAGAAGCCTCACAAAAGACAAGCTATCACCAGCAAACAACAAATGCTAGATTCGAATCCCATCTCCACCCATTCCCTTCGCTTTGCAATTCAACAAAAATCCTCCACTCAGTGCTCTATTGGTAAGGCTGCTCAAAGCCTCCATCCCAATCACATATAAATAGGGGAGAAGATTCCTTACCTCAAACCCCTATTGCTGTCATAGAAACCGATGGAGTGCCTTTGCCTCAAACCCCTAATGCAATCAATTCATATTCTTCAATTGATTTCCTCTTATTTCTCTTGATACCAATTTTATAGGATTTCCCACCATCCCTTAATATAATGTTTACTCTTTTATGCTTGGCTAATACTGTTTCATAATCTTCCATATACTGGAGTAATTTCTCTTTTATTTGTTTTACTACTGCAGCACGGTGATGAAGGTCAACTGAGTAGAGCATATGCTAATGAAATGCAAAATCTGCCAAATATTAGGTGACTTTCTTGATAATATTTGTATATGCATTTTTGTGTGTGTGTGTTTTAATGTGAAGATATGATGACTTTGAACAAGTGCCCAAAGTATATGCATTAGTTGTAAAATTTTGTAGGACATGGACTTTTGTGGTATTGACCCATAATCGTTACTCCATTCAGGGTATTATATTCCACTTTGGCACTAGCTTGCTATCTGATTAAAGGATAGTGCTTTGAATTTTGGTTCTAGATGCCTTTTTGATCTATAAGAGGAAGTCAGGTTTTGTTTAGAACAATTTTAATTTGTCCATAACTTCATTAATTTTTTTAATTTGTTGCAGATACATTTCATTTGATTTTCATCGGATTTGTGGTGGCTCAAACTTTGACAACCTACAAATTCTCTATGATCAAATCTCAGATGAATTTGAAAACCAAGGGTAAAAAAAATAGATGGAATAATATATTTGAACTTGTATTGAATAAGTATGCCACAATCCAGGTATGCTGTTTATCCATAATTCTGTGTTTAATCATTACTATTCCAGCTGAGCAGATACTTCTTAGTAGATGCAGAAAGAAAGATACTGGAGGAGCAGAAAGGAATTATTAGATCTAACTGCATTGATTGTCTTGATCGAACGAATGTAACCCAGGTTTGAAGAAAATGTACCTAGTATAGCTTTGTGTACTTTGTGCACTACAGATTCTGGGCCTGTTTTTTGTTAACTGTTTTCTGTTCTCAAAAACAAGGAGAACAAGGAAAACAAGAACTCGTTTGGTTCCCAGTTTTTTTTGTTCTGAAAAAACACAGAGAACACAAAAAACATTAAGGGTCTATTTGGTTACAGTTTTTTAAAACTGTTTTCTGTTCTCAAAAACAATCAGAACAAGGAAAACAAAGAAAACACATTTGGTCCCCAGCCTTTTTGTTCTGAAAAACACTGAATTCAAATAACAAGAACAGTTTTCAGAGAACACCAAAATGACATTCTCTATGTTTTCAAAAACTGTTCTCAAGATCAGTTTTAGAAAACAAGAACCAAACAACCCTTGAAAGTAGAGAACAAGAACAGTTTTTAGAGAAGAACAAAATGGTGTTCTCTGTGTTTTCAAAAACCGTTCTCAAGAACAGTTTGCAAAAACAAGAACCAAACAGGCCCTAATATGCTGTTTCCTTATTTCATTGAGATGTGAGATTTACTATGTTTCTCTGCATTTTTTTTTTTTTGCTGCAGAATTACTTTGGTCGGAAATCTTTAAATGCACAACTGCACAGGATTGGAGTGCTTTCTTCTACTGAGTGCATTTCTATGTTTGGTGAAGTCTATGAAATATTCAAAACTTGTATGGACTTTTTTGTACTGTTGCTTCTATCTTCTCTTGTTTGATGTGTCTGATGTAAATTATGTATTTCTATTTCTCACTGTAAATTTCATGTAATTTCTGGCAGTGTGGGTTGAGCAAGGTGATGAGATAAGCCTCGAATATTCTGGGACACATGCTCTAAAACGGGATCTGGTCAAGTAAATCTCTTCTGAAATTATGATTCCAAGAAATACTCTCTAGGTACATATATAACCCAGTATAATGCAATTTGGATTAATGATATTGCAGATATGGAAAACAGACTATATCAGGACTCATTAAAGATGGTATGAGTGCTCTTTCAAGATATTATTTAAACAATTTCCAAGATGGGATTCGACAGGCAAGCTGCCTAACAATATTTCTTTGCAATTATTTACTTTTCTCATTTGAATGAAAGTGAACCAGGGTGAAATTTTGTGCTAACAAACTGCTTATAAATTTATGTTTTTTCAGGATGCAATTGATCTTATAAGTGGCCATTATACTGTCAACAGGAATGGTCCTTCCCCGTTCCAGCTAAACGGATTCGAATCATTCTCTGTAAGCAATGTCAATACCTATCAATAAATGTCCATTTCATGAGATTTCTAGTGGTTGCAACTTTCCACACACACAAAAGAAAAAAGAGTGAAGTGAAAATTGATGCCAAGTATTGTCAAACAACAAGAGATGTTTCTTTTTTCTCATTCTAATAGGTGAAGATCCTATGATTCTTTTCAATGGCCGTAAGGAGTTAGATTTCAGGAAAATTTGGGGTCACATTAAATGAAGGTCAATTTTTTAAGTGTGGAAGATAGAATGAAAAGGTTGTTTGAGGTTTCTATTGGAAATGATTATGATAGAGACCTGGTTTTGTCAATTGCATTATCTCTTAAAAACAAATGAAAAATCAACCCCAGGATTTTACATCTTCACACCTATTGAGAATCATAGAATATTCTTAGAATATTCTCTTGTTTATCTCCTTCATTTCTTGTTCATTATTTTCCTTCCTTTTTGTATTTTATTTTGTTTCCTTTTTGTTCCATTCTTTTGTATATATATAGGTGTCTACATCTTATGTAATGTTCGTTCATTTCGATTCGATAAAGAAAAGTATTATTTTCTTCTTTCATTTCACAACACCCTCCCTCCCTCATGCGATTGGAGTCAAACCCTCATGGTCAGCCCAATTCCTGAAATAGGATCCAATCTTGGAAATTACAGGAGGGAGGGATGGAGCAGGCATAGGACCTCTTTCAAGTGGAAGCATTGATACCATATTAAACGACCAACCCTCCTAAACGCTCAAACATTTAGGATTTGGGGTTTAATATGAATATCATCATGCTTCACAATATTCAACCAAACCCAGCCTGGTCAGCTAATGTGGATCTAGTTTTCACAGTCGGCAAGTCAGACTAGTCCGCTTAATTTTTTTGTTGGGTAAATGAGAAAATTTGTGACATTTCTTCAAGTAAGTATATTGTTAACATAGAAATTCAATATTTGCAGTATCTCCCAATTGCATCGGCTTTGCTTATAGGAGGTTTGACACTCACATCATTCACTCTGAAACAAGGTGTTTACTGCTTTTAATAACTCTTTTTTAGGTCTATTGTTCCAACCAACCATAATGAAATTAACATATATGTTTATTCTCAGCGGGGAAAAACATGCATCATTGTGTTTCTACAGTATTGTGGGCTGGTTTGACTGCTGGAGTAATGGCTGTGGTCAAAACTAATGGTAGGCTGTTCTGTTCTAGGCCTCTCTTGTGCCGTCTTATGTAGATAATTTCACCTTCTTCATACACAACCCTTTCTAGATTTATTTATTTTTTTACTGACTGTACAAAAATCTTAGTAAGAATATATTTGTTCCAATAACTTATATATTATATGATAAATATTGTATAATATCTTGTAATTGTAGTGTACGATTCAAGGGTTGTAGTATGATAAATAATGTATAATATCTTGTGTTTGTAGTGCACGATTCAAGGGTTGTAAGTTTTTTTTTTTTTTTAAACTTCTATTCCTTTTGTATATTAGTTGTAGTACTCTGTTTCTGTTTTTACGAGGATTCAGGTTGTGGTTAAGAGACAATTGGGGTCGTAGTTAAAAGACTATTGGGGGATTTTCTTACAATTGAGTGGGAAGTACACATTGTTTTTGATGGATTTATGGGGAAATATATGTTGATATTTTCGAAAAAAAAAATGGTAAAACAAATACCAATTGAAACCCATCAATATAAAATTGATAATAGACATATTGAAATTCTTTCTTAAAAATTTGATATATCATATGTGTATGATATAATTTGTTTTAATCAATGATAATATTGGTACATCAATAAAAAAAAAAATTAAAGGAGTCAATAAAAAATTATGAAATTTATAAATGTATATTTATAATTAAGCTATATCGAATATTACTTGTAAATAATATTATAATATTTGTTCTAATATATGTAACTTTAAATCATATTTAAGTTAATAAATTCAATGATATATGTATGATTTTTAATATATATATATTTAATTAATATATATAATGATACGAAAAGGCATATTAAAAATTATTGTATGATAATTTTTATACCTTGATAATCATTTAAATTAAATTTAAAAATAAAATAATTAATTCGGGAATTCTGTTTTAGGGGTAGATGGATTCAAAATTAGACTAGATAACCTTCAAATTTTGATTTAACATTCATCAATGTTTTGAAAAAGAAAAAAAAAATATTGATATTCGAAAATGTCTAGTTGGAAATTCAATTAAAAAATATAATATGACATAGTTGGAAATTCACTTAAAAAGTATTGGTATTATACTTATTATTTTAATTTTATTTTAATTTCTTCTATTATTAAACGTATAAATTAAAAAATAAATAAGGTGATAATTAACTATAAGTTTGTGCAAATATTAAGGTTTTATTTAAAATCATTTTAGTTTTTGCAAATTAAGGTGATAAATAAGGTGATAATTAACTATAAGTTTGTGCAAGTTAAAAAGTTTTAAAGCATTTTGATGTTTGATAAAAAAATATTTATAATTTGAAAATGTTTTAATTTAATATTTTCTTATATTTTAAAATATTTTTTTGAGAGAATTTTAAAATAATTTATATTCATGCCCTTCATGTCATGTCTCAAGCGGTAAAGAGAAGATGTGTAAGGAAGTGCAATCTTGAGTCTCTATACAATAGTCTAGAATAATGCTTATGAAGTGAATAGATGTAAACTTTATTAAATGATATTTATTTTTAATCCATTTTTATTTATATAAATGTTTTTCAAATAAGTGAAAATCATACTTTTTTAATCATTTTATTTTATATTATTTCTTTTAAAAATCAATCTCTTAAGATGGTGATCTTACTTTATTTGACTTTTATTTTTATTTTTATTTTTAAAGTATCTTATATGACAATTTTTAAGGATACATTTTTCCTTTATAAATTCGAAAATTTTACAATAATTTTAATGAAATTTGACTAAAGAATATAGATTTCTAATGAACAAATCTACCTTTTAAAGCTGCCACACGAAGGTATTTTTCCAAAGAAAAAAAAAAAGAAACTTCTAATGTGGCAATGGTCTAAAAAATATTCAAATAAAAACCCTGAAATTTTGATTAAATTATATTATCAGAAAATTCTTCCAAATTTTTAGATTTATTTTTAAAAACAACGATATAAATATAAATTATGATTAAAAATAAAATATTATGAAAATAGGTATTCTTAAAAAATATTTAGAAATATAAAATACATTAAATTAAGAAAATTTCAAATTACAAACATTTTATTTTATCAAACATCAAAACTACTACAACTTCCATTAAAGTACTTTTTAAAATAAGACTTTAATATTTCTACAAGTTGTCCTAAATTATCATTTGAGCTTTTATTGGATTTTTTTATTTATATATATTTTTTTGAAAAGAAAGATAATTTTATTAATTTAAACTAGTAATACATTGCTAGAAACTCATAATCAAATTCATTAAAGCGCTTAAAATAATGAAGCAACGTCACAATTAATAATATAAAATTAGACTAATGTACTATTATTTGATATTATTATAATAAATGAATTTTTAATATTCCCGGTTTTATAATATATCGGTGGCGTGATTTGATTTGTTGGGCTCTGTCGAATATAGTTTCACTTATTTAGATCCTTTCACGATATGAATAATCGTAAGAAAACGATGAAAAGCAAAATCGTGTCAAGGCAACTAGTAACCTAGAATAGCGATGGCGGATCGTAAAAACAAATGAAAACTCAAATCAGTGTGAAATAATCATTTTATTGAAATAGAAAATGATAAAATATATATAGACGGGTGATTTTATGCAAAAAAATGATAAAAAAAATTCTCATCTTAACTAAGGAAAAATGAAATAACATATATTTAATAATAAAAGTAGAAGAAAATTAAAGTAATGTATATAATATTAAATTTTTAATTGAATTTTAACTCAGTTAAAATTATTTAGGTATTCCTTTCAAAAAAATAAAAATTAATTTAGGTATTTTGATATATTAATATTTAATATCGTTTATATTAATTTTAAAACTTTCATAAGGTTGGACTGAGATTTAATGTTTTAAAAACCGGACTGGTGATTGAATTAGAAAAATTACCGGTTCACGATTCACTGATCGAATCGACTGTCGAACCGCGGTTGAATCGGTGATGTAATAAATATATTATTTATATTTTATTTAAATTTTAAAATATATATTACAATTTTAAAATATTACTATTACTTTTGTATAAATGTTATTTAAAATTTATTTTGAAATATGTATAATGTTTAAAATATAAAACATATTAAAACAAAATGTGTTATTATATAAATATATACTAATTTATAGAATATATAATTTCATAATATTTAAAATAATCATAATAAGAATAATGTTATGTCGCTTCTTCGTGAATTTTTCTCTTACGTTCTAATTGCTATTACAATATTCGATCAATTTTCTTGGGCTTATGTTTTCTAATCCTAAGAAATGACGCTGCTTTAATTTTTTAAAAAATTACGTAAAGCAAACTGCTCGACATCGATCAATCGATTCAAATGATTCTCATCCAATTTTTTATCACCGATCGAGCGATCCGATCCGATCCGAATTTCAAAAGATTTGACCAAGCAAATACTTCTTCTTAGGCGATCGGATCTAGAATCAGGTGTGAATGGTAAATATACGTTCTGAATTCCTTTTGCTATCCAAGTCAAAGGATCAGCTACTTATAACTCATGAAATTGGGCAAAGCATATACGATTATACCAACGTCGGAGTAGGGAAAGATCGACGTTCAAAGAATTATATGTAAGGATCTGTCTTTTTTTTCTATGTATTTTTAATTTCATTATCATAATTGCTCTGATTTTTGCCTTAATTCTTGTACGTTTTAATTTAGGGATTTATTATGTGATCCTATATTGACCAAACAATGGTTTGTTCAAATTCACTTTCACTCTGTTTGTTTTGACGGAAAATAGTTCTTGAAATATTTATTTTCCCGGAGTTCTAATTTATGCTACCAAAACACTGGGTTTGAATTTTAAAGAGTTGTAACCAATTTTCAAGGATTAAGTGTGATTTTTTTTACCTAATAGGCTGGAAGAAAAGCCAAATTTGAAACTTGGTTTGACTGATAAAGGATCTGCTTAAGTAATTCTGAATTACGATAGGATTAGTTTGCATTTCTTTTCACTTAGGGAAAAAAGCTTCAATGACCTGTTCTATTTCTTGTCTGCCCTTTTTCTATGAAGCCAAACAAAATCTTATTCTAATTCGGTATACTTAACTTATTGACTCTATATTTTAACAAGACTTGACTCTATATGTTAACAAGAATAGGGGTATAAACACTCGTGAGCTACCCGAGTCCGTAGAATACTTGAATTTGACTCGGAGTTCATCGAGTCAAGTTGAAGAAGCTCGAGTAGCTTGTCAAGTTTGCTCGAGCTACTCACAAGCTTAATCGAGTCAATTTTGAGTTGAACTTGAGTCGATTTTAAGTCTAAGTAGAGTTCAAATATAATTATTTATTAATTTTTTAATTTATTCGAGCTTTGTCTAGTTGGGTTTGAGTAGCTCGGCAATTTTTTCGAATCTGAGTTTTGAATATCTAAAAAGGTGTTAGATTGAGTTCGAGTCGGGCTTGAGATATTGACTTGTTTACACCCCTGAACAAGACTCCTTGATTGTTTTACTTTAGAGTCCGTTTGGCATTTTATCTCAGAAAACACTTTTAACATGAAAAGCAAATTTGAAGAAAGGAGGTGTTTGGCAAAATTTAGAATATATTTTTTTAAAGTTGAAAAATTATTTGTATATTAATAATTTTCTATATTCTTTGTATTTTAAATATAAAGAAGATTGGTATTTCCTACTTGCTCTTTGATCTTTGTAGAAAATCGAAAATTGGTCAAATTTGAAATGATCCATGCTCTAGACAGGGGATTACCATTGATTATTTCTATGGAATGTGCTGCTGCAAAATAACAGTACATTGGAAGAAAAAATAAATAAGAAGGTCTGCCATCGTGACCTATGTCCACGGACAAAAAGTCTTTTGTTGATTGCGGTTTTCAAGTACATATCTAAAACCCTAAATCAAATCGGGTCATTCAACTCGGATCAAGTCCATACCGCAGGGGTGCACCTCCACGAGATCAGTGTTGGGCTTCCAGGTCCAGGCCTTGCGGCCCTCACCCTTCATCACCACCACACATCTCACAAAAATCTCCTTTTGGGTTGAGCTCCCAAAATATTTTGGGTTGGGTCATAATTCGGACCACAAAATTCTAACAGAATGTACTGTAGGAAACCATTGCTTCTCTTGATAACACTGAGGTCTATCGACTGAAACTTTAACTCTAAGCTTCAGTTTTTCCCTATTGTTGTTGAAATGTCATCATTTATCGCTGAATCAGAGTATACTTTATGCTGAAAAGAGTACAACATAAAGAACAATTTCAGAATTCATGATTTGGGTTGAAACTGGTACAAGTTCACGCTACTTCGTGTTTTATCCCAAAATAATATATATTTAAAAAAAAAATACCAATCTGATACATTTTTGAAAAAAAAATGTTCAAACTAATATGTCATCATCAAAACCAATCGGTTTTAAATTTTTTCAAGTTAAACCGTAGTTGTTAACTATGGTTTTAAGCTTGAAGTTAAAACCATAGTCTCAAATTATGGTTTTAAGCACTAGTTTGGACATTATTTTAAAAAACGCATTAGATTAATATTTAAAAAAAAAACGTATTATTTTGGGACAAAACTCTGCTACTTCCTTACTGCTGTCAACTCAGTAGTTATATTTGTTGTCATGTTCATGATTTATGAGCTGGGATGTTGCTTTTTGTATAATTGTCTTCAGAAAACAACATACCGGGAAAACTAATGGTATTTTCAAGAATTTCCGTAGAAACAGGAACTTTACGCTGCAAAAGATATGGCTACATAACTCCGACGAAGTTATGTGCGGTAAGCTACCAGGAATTGCTGTTGGACGAGTATGCGACAAATGTGATGGTAAGTGTGTAATCTGTGATTCTATGGTGCATCCTTGCACCTCTGTTCGGGTTTGTGATCAATGTAGTTATGGTTCTTTCCAGGGTGGCTGTGTTGTCTGTGGAAAAGCCGGGGTTTCTGATGCCTATTACTGCAAAGAGTGTACACAGCTGGAGAAAGACAGAGATGGGTGTCCAAAAATTATCAATCTGGGAAGCGCCAGAACTGGTTTATTCTACGAAAGAAAGAAATATGGTTTCAGAAAAAGATGAAAATAAGTAATCCTTTTTTCCACTGCCTGCTTGAGATCATTCCTTGTGATTTAGATGTGATGGCAGCCTACTTGAAGTATGGTAGTCTTAGGGGTAAAACTGCATTGCTTATGGTAGTCTTCTTTACTAGATTTAATGGTTGCTGAGGCTTTATGTAATCGAAGGAATGTTCCATCATTCTCCCACCTTCTATTGTCATCGGTAATGTTCTTGGCTCCTTGTCATTGAATTATGGCTCTTTACAATGTTTATGATCTTACCTATAATGTAACTTGAGTTATCTATTTTGGTAGCTAATCCATGATCTGAATATTTTCCATGAGCAAGGTCCTTTGTCTGTCCCATGTCAACTATAATGCTTGGACATTCTTCTAATTTTATAATTCAGTTGCATGTTTTGCTGTTCCTTGTGTTCTTTCAGGTCATACAATAGAAATCATTTAGTGTCATTTGTCTTTGGATGGTTTCATCAATTCCATAATCAAAACATAAATTATGTCCAGAATAGAGAATTAGAATAAGGAATCAATTCTATTCTCTCATTCATGTGAGGATTGGTTGCTACTTGAGCGCCTCTGGTTTTTATTATTATTATTGACATTTATTCACTTTGCAATACGTTTAGCGCTCTTTGTATTTGTAGGAACTTCAGCTTGAACCTCTTGGACACTCACCCCTTTTACCACTTGAGTTAGGCCTCAAGACTTCAACGCATCTTTTTTAATATACTTTATTACTTATGAATAGAAAAAAGAAAGAAATCCACCTCCATTCTCATCCTATTTACATTTCCATGATACCTCAAAGTGATCCATATATTCTTTTTGAATCTTGATTGTTGAAGAAGAGATGCTTGCCTTCTTGTGGTTTTATTTATAATGTCAATAATCCTGAAGCAGGAGTATTTTGCACTGTTGGATATGAGCAAATATATCCGTTATCCATCTCCGCCCTTGTGGACAAAATGCGTGGGATACAGATTCCAGCAAATCAATTTATCTCATCAAATTGGTAGTTTAGGTGATTAAGTTCGATCTGATAGAGTCATGAGACTAAATCATGTCTAAGCCAACATGTTGTGATCTTGTATTCTACGATTTTGATTATCAAACGCATAAGACGGAAAGATATCTTTGATGTTAACTTGGGATGTCACACATCTTCTAAAAGCTTTTTAACACTTTGACATGTGATTACAATTGATTTTGTGTTTCTATCGATTGAATTGTTAACTTGAATTAATAAATTTATCATTTTTCAAAAAAAATAGAGAATGGATATTATTTCATCTTAAATAGCAATCAGTTAATGATTTCAATTCTTGTGTTACAATGCCTAGAATATAAGGTTGAAGTGATTATTTGTTTCATTTGAATATTTGATTACAATTGGATGAGAATATTTGATATGACCCTAGGAATATAAGGTTGAAGTGATTATTTTATATGTGTCTAGCATTTGGTAGCAATGGGAAGAGGCAGAGAAAAATAAGTTGATAATAATATTCTTCCTTATTTTAATTTTTTTATTTAATGATTTTTTTTTTTTTGAAAAGATAGTAAGAATAAAAAATAATATTTATTCAACAAATAAAATTAATTAAAAAATTCATACAAATAATGCCAATGAAAGGGAGTAAAATTAATGGAACATGGTCTGCATCATTTCTAAGTTGAGGAAAGCAAACTGTTTAAATTGTACATAAATGTTACTTTTAAATGAGATTTTATTTTTTTTCTAGAATCTAATTGTCACTTGAGTCATCGGACATGAATAAATGAAACATCTATTCTCACTTCTTACTGTCACCTACCATATTAATTGTTGCCAACTTCTCACGTTTGATATTTACTCTTTATGTTTTAGAGCTAGAAGAAAATTTTCTAGGAAAGTTATATAAACGATAATTTAACAATTTCTTTCCCTTTCCCTTTCCTTAAATGAGGTTGACTTAGTTCTCATTCACTCGTATTGACAGTTTCAACAAACTCTCTCTTGGGATCAACTTTATTTAACTACGTGGCTATTTTAAGGAAACATTGATAATTATAGTTTTCAAGTGGTATAGCGTTGATCGTTTCAAATTTCGAGTCTAGGTGACTTTAATACATTGAAATTAAAGTATAATAATAATAAAAAAAAGAAGAAGATAACTGTACCTTTATTTTTCTTTGATTGTTTTATGGAAAGTAAAGGGTGCACAAAGGTAATAACTTATGAATTCCTATTTATCCATTAGAAAACTTCTAATAACATCTAAATAACGATTCTCGTTATAAAATGAAACTAACGGAGACCAAGTTTTAGAGTAATTTAAGTAGTTAAAAGGAATTGAAAGAGAAGAAAGAAAGAAAAAAAGAAATGGAGGAGAAGAAAGACAGGGAAATAGTATTTTCTCAGCATGCATAATTGGAGTATGGATGACTTATAAGTAATGTCGCAAATATCTATTTCACTTCCGATATATTTCCAGATTCGATTTTACTGATATATCGTGGCTGATATTTTTACATTATCGAGAGTATTTGAAATTAATAAAAATACTTTAAAATTCATAAAATATTTTTAAAATTGTAAAATGATATTAATAATCAAATATACATTGAAATTTATATCAGAATGAACCTTTAAAATCAAACAAGATCAATGTAGCTCTATTATTTAATTTATAGATCCCATCTCAGAAGACAATACCAACACGACGAAGCTTCGATAATATCACATCAACATATTACGATAAACGCTCTAATTGTATTCACAATTTTACTGACAGAAATTTGAGGTTTAATCACATGCTCGTTTCAAATATTAATTAACATGAAAAATTAATATATTATTACTAAATTAAAATAATTTAAAATACAAAAACTTCATATAATACTATAAATTTACAATCTGCATACATAATATTAACTAAATAACTTGATTTCAAATATTAACTAACATGAAATGTTAATTTATTAATATATTATTACTAAATCAACTAATTTAAAATATGAAAGTATCATATAAACTATCACAAAAAAAAAAAAAATGTGAAATGAAGATTAGATATGAGTATAGAGAATTTGTGATCAAATTGAATGATTTTAGAGGTATTTATAGATTTTTTTTTTGGGTCAAAATAGCTATTGGATGGTCAAAAAATCTTTGTAATTTAATTATAGTTGTTGGATTTAATTTTGGTACAAATCTCCATTGTTATGAGTTCTTAAATCATGATCAATCAATAACCGCTGATCAATAGCGTCGACTTCAAATTGATCATTTGGATATATTTACGATATATTGTCGATATATCTCGATATATCTTCGATATTTTATCAAAAATTTAACTAACGCTGCGCTACGTAATCCTACATTTTCCAATGTGATACTCCGGTCAAACATCGATATATCACGATATATCGCCGAGCATATCAATTTTTCTCAATTTTTCGTTCAACAGATTATCGATGGTCGATATCATTTCGATCCTTACCGATATCCGATATATTGGATATTTTAAACATTGCTTTTAAGTATCGCATAAAGGCATATTAGGAATTTCTTATCCACATGGCAAATAGAAAATGGGTAGTTGAAAAGGGGTGATTTTTTGGTTATTTTGGCCTTAAATCACCTCTCTACATCACTCTTTATCATTTTATTCTTAATAAAGTGATTCTTTTAAATAGATCTAAGTTTTTTTTTTTTTTTTGTGAATTTATCGTCGACATGTTGTGGCGTATGGTTTTATTATTGATTTGTTGTGGCGTATGGTTTTATTATTGATTTGTCAGGGCGTGCTGGTCAGATCGCCTCGCAGACAGAACGACAGCGATTCGTAATAACAAAACATGAGCTCGATTGTAATGTTACATCAAATCACGATCATTAATATACTATGAACCCGAATTATGCGGCTATAGTCATTAGATTATCAAAATATGTGAGGCTTGAATCGATTATTTATGCTATTACTTGATGTTAAGGCCATTCTTTAAAATTTTTAATGAATTTGATTTACGTTTGTTGAAAGAATGTGCCGGAGATAATAATTTAAATGTATCTGTTAAAATTATATCGGGGTCCCACAAAGCTTTTTAGCCCACACATGGGAATGTGTTCTCCTCCATGATGACTTTCCATGAGTAGAGATAAATATTATATATCAAATGTTTAAACCATATTGGGGCGAGCCGAATTAGAAATTGCTTCCCTAAACATCACCCCTGAAAACTGCAATTGTGTCAGTTTAAGCCGCGAAAAGCTTGTGTCCCATGATCTAATATAATAAGACTTTAAAGTGGTATAAATACCCACCTTGTAGTTGGCTCAGCCCTGGCAGCACCCCATTTGCCGGCGGGGATGATCTACATGCTTGCTCACCACACACATGTGTATCGCTTCGGCCTACCGTCAGGCCGTTTGAGCTTAGCTGAACCCCTCACCCTTTTTCTGGGCACTCAAAAATCGTTGTCGCTTTTTTGCGAGCACGCCGGATCACAAGGTTTTCTCCAAAGAGACTGACCGTGTTCTGCTCACTCATGAATGCACACTAATTCTCTCCAAGCTTTCATGATTATTTCGCTTGGTCGTATATGACCTTCTAAGCTTTCATGATCACTTTCACCCCAATATATATTAATCTCTTCCAGTTTCATGATCGTGACTCAATGGGCCACGAAGAGTGCCTATATAAAGCCACCCTTTCTCTCATTTGACATATATTGAAATATTCATTCATTCATTTCCAAGAGGTTAGAAAGAGATCAGTTCGTGATTACGCCGTTCTGACAACCAACAAAAAAGAAGTGCTTTCAGGCTGGGAGAGATCATTTTATCCCGGGAGACGACTGTTTAGCCAACTCGAAGCACCACCGCGAGGGCAATAATTTGTCTTAAGGATGTCCAACACAAGACTTGATCAGTCTACAGACTTGCAAACAGGTTCTGACTTGATTCTGGTTTTTCTGCAAATTATTTTCTATTAAACGTTTTATGTTCATCTTCCTCGTTTGTTCATTCTCGATTTAGTGGAGGCTACCAATAATCTTAGTTATTTATTTTTGGTTTTGCTGCTTACATAAATCTTACAAATGTAATCGCTCGCTATGTTTGAATCTCGCATTGTGTTTTTTTTTACATACAAAACTGCTTTGTATTTTTTTTACATTAATCGCTGTGTTTTTTTACATACGTAACTCGTTAAACCTTCATTTATGCTAATTTTTGTTTGCACAAAACATTCTCAGGTTTATGTTAATTTATTTTTTATTTTTGTTTCATATATCAGCTATAAACGAAACAAGATTCTTTTTTATCGCATATACGCCTTTGTAAAACGAAAAACAATATTTTTTTTTTTCACTGGGCAAAGGTCATTCACACACTGGTTTACATTGTTTTATAGATTTTGAACTACAATTCTCGCTTTGAACTACGATTCTACAAACGAAAATCAGATTTTAACAGATTGTGGTTTTTTATTCTACATATAGACAACACTCTTTTACTCATAATTTACATATAAGTTGATATATCATTATATATAAGTTTACTAATGTATCTCTAAGCTCGATATTTCGCTTTTCATCAATTTTAATATTGTTTTATCGATCATTTCCAGAAACGAAAAATCGGTTTCAAGTTGTAATATATTTTATTTCATTTGGTTTTAATTTGCACAAGCATTTTTTTTTGATATTGTATTCTACAAAAACATTTATTTGTGTCGTGAATATGGCTAAGTCACATTTGTTAATTTAAGATACTCTGCTTTCATGGAACAAAGAGCCACCCTTATTCAAACTGTTTTATTTAACATTTAATGTTTATTTATTAATTATACCGGTTCTCGAAATGTGTATCTCGCCCGCAGAATGACTACCGATTCTACCCTATCAGGGTGCCTCCTCCAACACTGCCACGCCAATGACCGTGGGAGTCATGGAGAGAAACCTAAAAGTTCAATGGAACTCAATCTTAAAAGGTGCAACAAAAGATGTCGTTTACTTCAATTCACCTTGAATTTGGCTCAAGCTTCCTTCAAGAGGATGCTCCCGCATTAGCCGAAGATGAAACCACAGCAAGCGGTCGCTGCCAGGAAGCATGGAAGCATGCCGATTTCAGTCGCAACTACGCCCCCGAACGCCCTGACAACACTATATAATGTATTGCTCCTCAATACCGCAGAAGATAATCGTGGGAATCCTCGACAAAAAGTACAAGACTCCAGGATGCAGTGCCCAAGAAGCTCAGAGGGAAAATTCCAGACTACAAGATGCTTGATTCCAAGACAGATCACCAAGTTCAGCATGACTATATGACTCTGCACACATGGCATGCAGATAGATGTTCTCAAGACCTTCATACAATTATCAAAATCAAGTACCGCTTATGGAAAGAATCAAGAATTACCTAAAGATAAGCTTTAAGGAAATGAGACTTGAAGACTTGATAAAGGAGGGGCCGAGAATAGAGGAAGACAATCGTGCATCTGAGAAGAAGGCGCAAGGGCTTCATGGAATCCAAGGCCAATGTTGTGGAACAAGGTCAACCTCACAATCACAAGAAGAGGGAAGCACAATGACAACGATCCTAAGTGTCCACAATAGAAGTTCCACAAGTGCTTTCAGGTGTAACAAAGGCGGCACCGTGCTAAGGACTCCACGTAGTCGCAAGGAACATGAAACTGGAAGAAACGCCTGCCACAGGACTGAAGAACGATGTTCTACATGAACCTCTCAAAATTAGTCTCCGAGGTGAACTTCATTGGCAAAGAATACCAAGGAGTGGTGCGTGGACACAGGCCACTGCCATGTTTGCTCAG
Organism: Tetrastigma voinierianum; assembly: GCA_016808115.1. Lineage (NCBI taxonomy): Eukaryota > Viridiplantae > Streptophyta > Magnoliopsida > Vitales > Vitaceae > Tetrastigma > Tetrastigma voinierianum. The sequence continues at coordinate 399,641 of JAEQBH010002685.1, read as the reverse complement.
ACAAGAAGATATTTCATCATATCAAACCATGTGACACAGAGAACAACCCTTACGGGCAACTCCTCTTCTTCCAAGGTTGAAGGCCAAGGGAAGGTAGTTTTGAAGATGACATTCCGCAAGGAATCTGGCCTAATATTTGCAGGCAGCGAAATTCATAACCTATAGTGTCCGGATCATTGTTGTTAAGAAGGGCTTCAAGTTGGTGTTTGTCTCAGATAACCCCATCCTCACCAAAATTGGGATGTATGTGGGAAAGGGGTACAAGGAGCAATGGGCCTCAAAAATGGAATGTAATGACCGGTTGTAAATTCCTATTAAGAATATCAATAAAATAGCACGTCTTTCCGCTTATGCTTGAACTTCAAATGTGGTATGGCAGACTAGACATGTTAATTATGATACATTGCGCAGATTAATTAATATGGAATGTTTGCCTAATTTAAAATAGATCCAAATCATAAATGAGATTTGGCAGAATATAAACTTACAAGAACTTCTTCCAATCACCGAAGAAGTAGCTTAACCCTAGAATTAATACATCCGCATATCCGTGACCAAATTTATTCAAACGCGAGGTGGTAAGAAATATTTTCTTACATTAATCGATGATCGTACAAGATATCATATGTTTACTTATTGAGAAGTAAAGAGGAGGCATTGGAAATGCTTCAATATCAAGAATGAGGTGGAGAACCAACTTGATAGAAATATCGCGTGATAAGCAAGGATAGAGGTATATGAAGGCACCTCTTTTGGTGATTTTTGTTCACAAAATGATATAAATACACCAAACGATCGCATTCTATTCACCTCAAAGAAATGGGGTCATTGAACGTAAGAACGTAACTTAAAAGAAAGACAACGCATTACTATTAAGTTCGACTACTCTCGTACCTATAAAGAAGTAATTATTTCCGAATTATATTCTCAACCAAATACCTCACAAGAAAACCAATAAATCCCTATGAGTCAGTGGGAAAGGTCAAGACCTTCTGGCAATACCAAAAGGTGGTGTTCAGCGTAAAGTGGCTGCATCTATACCTAAAAAGGTTAAAATAGAACCAAAAATAGTTGATTGTGTTTTCATTGGTTATACACATAATAGTAGTGCATATCGTTTTCTGATTCATAAATCAGAAATTATTGATATGCATGCCAATACTATTATCGAATCAAGGGATGCATCTTTCTTTGAAAATGTATTTCCCTACAAATCCACACAGGAGTCAAACTCAAGTAAAAGGACTCCATGATACCGCACAGGCGCAGTCGGGCGCCAACAAGATGACGGCGAACCAGATTTGTTAAAGAATCCTGAACGCCAAAATCTTTCGTCCGCATTTTCTAATGCATCTGTTAAGATGAGCCTCAAAAGCTTTATGAAGGCGTGTCGAGCCTCCCTAAGCTCCATATCGAAAGAGGCTATAAATCCACCTAAGTAGAATCCATCTTGCAAAATCATATGTGGGAACTAGTGGATCTTCCACCAGTTCAAACCCTAGATATAAATTGGATATTCAAGAAGAAAATGAAAAGTAGATGGATCTATTGATAAATATAAAGCTAGATCGGTTATCAAAGGTTACAAGCAAAAAGAAGGTTTGACCATTTCGATACCTATTCACCAAGAATAAGAATATCATCCATTCAATGTTAATAGCTATTATGTTCTATACACAATCTCGAGGTGATACAATCAAATGGATGTAAAGATGCCTTTCTAAATGGTGATTCGATGAAGAAATCTACATGGAACAAATCCTAAGGGTTATGGTTCCAGTCAAGAAAAGAAAGTTTGTCGACTTGTTAAATCCCTTTATGGATTAAAGCAAGCACCAATGTAGTGGCATGAGAAATTTGATGCTGCATTGATGATAAAAATGGATTCAAAATCTAATCAGTGTGATAAAATGTGTATATGTCAAGAAACACCCAATTCGGATTTTAAAAAACAATATGTTTAATCTCTGCAAACATGATATAAAGTTTCATCATGGGTAGCAATAATGAAATCACAAACTACCAAGGATATGTTCAACAATAAGTTTGACATGAAAAGACTTAGGTGTTGGCGATGTTATACTTAGATAAAGATCTCCAAAACATCAGATGACTAATATTATCTCAATTCACATTACATTGAGAAAATTCCTCAAGAAATTTAAACAAATGATATAGGGTCCAATGAGAACACTCAGACAAATTTACATCTATTCAAAAATAATGGCAAAGCCTTTCACAACAAGAATATGCACAAGCAATTCTAAGTGCTCTAATGTATGTCATGAATTGTACCCATTCCGCATACTTGCAAATACGCCAAGAAATTGAGTAGATACACAAAGAATCCAGTCCGCATCTACTGAAGGCAATAGTTGTATTTGAGATATTTAGTACACCCAAAACTATGGATTGCACTACTCAAATATCCAAATACACTTGAAGGATACCGTGATGCGACCGATATCCGACCAAAGACTCAAGTCCACAAGGGCTATCTATTTACACTGGGCGCGGAGCTGTCTTGAAATCTTCTAAGCAAACGTGCATTGCTAGGATCCATCATGGAATCCGAGTTTATTGCATCGATAAAGTCAGAAGCACAGTGGCTTCGCCATTTCTAGAAGATATTCAATATGGCCACAACTCAGTGTCTGCTATCCGCATTCATTGCGTATAGTTAATCGCCACTGGAAGAGCACACAAATATATTAATCCAGAAGTCTCTATTATTATTCGTCGAAGACATAATAATCGTAAGACAACTTCTCTCTAATGGTATTATGACCATTGAATACATGGTTAAAAGAATACGCGGATCCAAGTAATCCACAAAGGTTTGACCGTATATAAGTAAGTAAATCGCCTATGTGGAATGGGGTTTAAAGCTTATACACTAAAGAGTCGGCAGAATTGCAACCCAACCTAGCTGACTGGAGATCCCAAGATCTAGGTTCAAAGGGACAACCTAATTTTGTGTGACTCATTGAAGATCACTATGGAGAACAAATCTCCTACTCATTCCTATAATCAGAATAATGATGCCCGGGGCAGTCATGGATCGTGGTAAGCTACGCTTTAACGATTCTAAATCTTGTTAAAGACAAGTGTATAGCGTATCACCTTCCATATAAGAAGTCACCTATGTGAGTGAGAACCGGGTCATCGCGAGAATGATAAAGGCGCACATTCTTTAGGAGCACTCATGAAATCGAATTGTTCGCAGCCAAAATGACAACCCAGGAACTAACTATCAGAGTGATCTCAGCAGAATGCTACGCCTTCAGTTTCATGAAATGATTTGTCAAATTAAGACATCATGTTCACTGATCAATCAGTAACCCCGGTAGCATTTCACAAGGGAAGGTTCAAGCCCACAAGCCACTCTATACGTAAAATTTCCAACCGAACTCTCTTAGTGTCGTGATGTCATTCGTGATTAATCTCACCACTTCATTCATGGGATCATGGGAAAAATGGGTTTCGAAAGCATAATAATTTAGCTTATCTTTGAGCTAAAATTACATTGGGTCCCACAAAGCTGCTGGTGCACATGAGAATGTGTTCTCCTCCATGAGGAGAGATGAATATTATATATTGAGTTGCTCAAACCATTATGAGCAAATTAGAACATTCCCAAACATCACCCATTGAAACCCAGAATCAGTTTGCCAGGAAAGCCAGGTCCCACATCTGATAGAGCAAGACTTTTAAAGGGTATAAATACACCTACCTTGGTAGTTGGGCCTGGCCCCAAGGCACCCGCTTTGTGGTGGGGAGGACTTCAGATGGTCGTTTTGGTCGACTACACACACGCTGCCTGGGCCGCTCGCCCCACCCCACGCCAGCCGTTCTGAGCTAGCTTAAACTCACCTTTGGCATCAAACGCTGGGCTGCTTTTTTGCGAGGTTATCATGGATCGACGCGTTTCTCCAACGACGCGATCGTGGTTCTGCTCACCATGAATGCATTACCACCCTTCCTGGGCTTCATGATTATTCAATGAACGTACATGACCCTTCCAAGCTTCATGACTGTTCACCGAACAGACATGACCCTCCCAGCTTCAAGGACTGCATCTCCAATGTGCTCATGAGCAGTGTCTATAAAGGCCAATCTCTTTCTCATTTGACATACATTGAAATATTCATTCATTCATTTCATACGCAGGAAAGAGATCGAAGCTCCCGTACGCCAGCCGACAGCTCAACAAAAAGGCTTTTCTTCTGTGTTTGGAGACTATTTTATCCCGAGACGAATTGTCACAACTCGAAGCACCACCGTGAGGGCACACTGTCTTAAGGAGATTGTGTCCAACACGGTATTCTGATCATTCCCATTCCCGCAAATGTGTTCGACTTTGACTCGTTTTCTAAATTGTTTTTATTAAACGCTTTATGTTCATTTTCCTGCTCTGCTCATTCGATATGAGTGTCGCTAACAATGTTTCTATCGAATGTATTGTTAATTTGAATCAATAAAATTATTTTTTTTTTCAAAAAAAAAAAAAAAAAAACAAGAAGAAGAAGAAGAAAATGGCTAGTTGAAGAATGAGAAAAAGGCTAGCCATGATGAAACACTCTAACATCCCCTTAAAGTGTGTAGGGTGAGGACAAGATTTGTAGTTAATTTCAACTAAAGGAGTGAACTTAACTTTTGGCATTTTATTAAGAATATTGCTTGTACAAAATGGTAGTCATTCTCAATGTATTCCGTTCTTGCATGTAAGACAAGATTTGTAGCCAAATGAAAAGCACTAATGTTATGAGGAAGTAGGAACGCAAAGTTCATGAAGGAGGGTTCGAAGCTGTAACACTTCAATTCTTGCATTTGCAAGACTATTTGTAATGATCTGATCCAATCTATAGATATTGTCCGTTTCTAGCTCAAGAGCCCTCAAGAGTCCATATATTTATCTAGTGCCAGGCAGTTTCTTCCACCTTTTTCTTTTATATAGACATAACGTCCTCGTTGTGTTTTATAGGATTGTAGGGCCAAATAGAATAGACCCCTACATCGAGGTTGGGAGTCGACTCTGATACCTTTTGTAACGACTCGATTAAATCATGTAGATATTGCTCGTTTTGGGCCCAGAGGCTCACGACTTTAAAATGCATTTATTAGGTTAAGAGGAGTCCATACTTATATAGTGTCAGAAAGTTTCTCTCTTATCCGATATGGGATGTGACACCATAATACCTCAATTTTGTGCTACTTCACATGATAATTTGAATATTTTATGGATGACATAGATGGATGAAATCCTCCAAAGTAAGTCTTCGTATGTATTCTTTTGACATAGATGGATGAAGGTATATACTTCAATACTACTAGGAAATAACTAAGGGCTTGATGTTTGAGGTCATTAAAAGAAAAGTTGTAGGCTCCGTTTGGAACCCAGAAAGTATTAGGAAAAGAAGAAAAAAATACTGAAGAAAATGATTTTTTAATGTTGAATTTCACTGTGAAATATAAAAAATAAAATAAAATCAAATCAAAATTCATAAATTTTTTACATATTTTAAAATTTCTTAGTCTTTATATAATAGAGAAAAACAAATGAAATGAGTTTGAACAACATATAAAATTAATTTATTAAGTTTAAACCTATTTTTTTATTTTCCTTCAAAATTTATTTCCTCTAACGGAGCCGTAGTGAAAATACTTAATGAGTCGAATGATCAAATTAGTTGAGAAGAGATGCTTGTAACACAAGAATTTCATTGAACGTAAACTAGATCAATAAGTATGGATCGAACAATTGGTAAATTAACAGAAATATATATGGATGAATAAGCCTTCAATAAAGATGTGTGATGAGATAGATGTCCTAGACACTCACTAACCAAAATTTCCCTCAAAATCATTATGAAGAGCAATCAAGAATTGAACAAGGCATTGCCCCTCTTAGCATTGCTTTGAAAAGATGTGGGGTTAAAAAAATCTTTGTAATTTAATTATAACCATTGGATTTCTTTTATTACACTGTTTAAATATCAAACTCCCAACTTTTATTATGTCAAAAAACTCCAGCTTATATTGTTTCACATGTATCCAATCATGCCAAATGACTCCACACTTGTTTTACAGTTTCATTTGTTGTCAATGTGTATGCCAATTGATATTTTTCATCCTAATCATATGTAAGTTTGCCAATTGAAATCATTTTAAAAGGAAACAAATATTTGAAACGTTGAACGTTCTACCACATGAGTTAGACATGATTGTCATCTGAATTGTCCGATATGAAATGGTGTGTAGCACTTGAGTCAAGGAACCAAGGAGTGTCAATGTATTTGTTGTAGAATTACCCAAAATGCTTATCATGGCTGCAAAGGCATTAAGTGGATAAGTTGTTTAGACCTCTGAATGAGACATTAAGGTTGAATCTTTGTGAAGGCCATGGTTAGTACTGAAGGTTCGGTCAATGATAAGTAAACCAAATTGAATGGAATTCTGACATTGCAGAGGAGCTGGTTTATCTTGCACCGACTAGGGATAACTAGGTGCAAATTCTACTTTCCCTAAGGATACCAATTGATTATTTGGAAAGAAGGTTGTGTATTTCTCCATAGAGGGCCTCTTTGGTCTATCATTGACGGTAGAAACTAGTGTTTTAAAAATCGGACCAGTCGGATCGTCGATCGGTGACCTTTTTGGTCATCGGTTTAATTCGATTCGATTTTAGTTCGACCATCGGTTTCGTCCCTAAATCGTAAATCGATAACTTTTTCGGTTTAGTTACTGATCCGGTTTTTAAAACATTGAGAAAAACCATATTTAGGTCTAAGGCCATGAAGATATGAATTACCTTGTCTTTATAACACAATGGTTCCTCAAATGGTAGGAAAAATCATTAAAAATGGTCTTAAAGGGATCAAGATAATCAATTATGGTAAGTCATCATCATTTTTTTTTTTAACATCTAATCACTTTGCATTACAATTTTATATTATTATCTTCTTAGAGGGACTTGAATTCGTCCCTTTCTTATGCCCTATTAGGGGTGTAATCGAAGTGAGTCGAGTCATACAGAGTCAAGTTTGAACTCGACTTGATTAAAAAATTGGAAATGTGAACTCCATCGAGCTTTTTTTTTTTTTTTTTTTTAGATGTTCAAAACTCAACTCAAAAAACAGTTGAGCTACTCTAATTTGACTCGATCAAACTCAAATCAATTAAAAAAATTGATAAATAATTATAAACTCGACTTGACTCGAAATTGACTCGAGTTCAACTCGATTAATTAAATAGTAAAACTCGATTAAGCTCGTGAGCAGCTTGACCTCGACTCAATAAGCTCAAAGTCGAATTCGAGGATTCTACGAGTCGACTTCGAGTAGCTTGACTCGTTTACACCCCTATGCCCCACTCAACTCTTAACCACTAAGCTATGCCTCATTGGCGGTAACAGGGACAGATTCAAGATTTTATATTTGGGGTGTCAATATTATAATAGACTAATAGTATACAAGAAAAAAAATTTGCATAATTCATAAATTAACACATTTTACCATTTGACAGGTCATAAAAATTAAAAATAAAATAAAATCAAAGTTGAAAATATTTGTTATTCTTTGAATTTGAATTTGTAGTAGATCCCACTATGTAAATACTTACAGGATTTAAATCTTGGTGTTCTGGATCCAAGAATACTGATAAGGGGAAAGATTAGGCCATCAATATAGCCTTGAAGACCATCTGCACGATCATTACACTCATCATGTTTGCCAAATCAAATAATCGCTGTGATAGGCAATTAATCCCAAAATGGTGAGCTTAAACCTAAAAGACGGCTTCCAGGTAAGAGAACTTTTCAAGCTTTAGTATTACTCCATAATGTTATGTGGAGCCGATATGAGATCATATCATCCACTTCTGTATAAGATGCTTATGACTCCATCGTATTCTGTATAACTTTCACTCCAAACCCTTTCGGGGGAGGAATCGAAAGAGCCAACCCTCTCTTCTCTAAGAAGATTCCAACCCACTCTCTATTTCTTCTTTTAGCCCACTTTACCAACCCAAACACAAAAAAATTCTCTCCAACCCACCTCTCATTCCACTCTTTATTTCCTACTTTGATCTAAACGGGTTTCACTCAAAATGCGAGCCATTTGAGCCTCTCTAAATTCTCTCTCTACCTTTTTTCTCTATCTCTCTATATATGTTTTACTTTTTTTAAATACAGTTAGGTGTAAAATAGAGAGTGGTTGGAGTGTATTTTAAAAAGTTGCTAGCTAAAGTAGCGAGTGAATTTAATATTTAAATATATTTTGAGTAGCCATTTTGTTAAGCGTGGTCGAGACGCTTCAGTGATTCATTCTTCTACTGCACACCCCACTGCATCACAATGATAAGTACTCAAGTCTAATATGAGAGCTTAACCAAAAAAACCGACCTCATAGAAGGAGAACCTCTCAAGCTTAAATACCACTGAAAAATTGTATCAAGTTGTGTCTAACTTCATTGAGAATGATGAAAGTAGATAGAGAATAATGTAAGTAGAGAACATCTTTAAAGAAACCTCAAAATAGAGAACATCTTTAAAGAAAGTAGTTGGTTTCACCATTTTTTAGGAACAAACTAATACTAGAAATTAATGGCTCTAATTGGTACAGAAAGACTTTTTTATTTATGTTTATATAAAATTCTTATTTCCAATTTTTTTTTTTCACTGGACAAGTAAACTCCAAATTAATAAGACTTAATATACTAAATTCTTAATAAGTCTAATATTTTTTAAAGTAATTTAAAACTTAAATAATAAGCTTATTAATACCATAAATCTGCAAACAAAAATTGGTTTTACAATCATTCAAGTATTTATTTTTAATAGATAAATATATTTTTACAAATTTTTTCATTAGAAAAATGACAGTTAAATTAAGTGATAATCACTGTTATTTATTTAAAAAAAAAAGATAGAATAAAATTACAAAGATATTAATATCCTCGCTTTTCTAATAATATATAATAATATATTAGAATTTACTAAAAATATGATGCGTGGTTTCACTATAATATTATAACTGAACGAAAAATTGCATAATTGGTGTTTAAATTTTTTTGACTTTTAATAATTTTAGTGTTTTTTTTCTTTTTTCTTTTTTCTGACTTAGCTGAAACTTTATTTGTCCCAATAAGAAGATTATCTTTAGATAAGATTAACTATAAAATTAGATTTACATTTATTGAGGCTGTCAAAATGTATATGAAACGCAAAATATCATTCATTGATCTAAAATTAATAAGGTCTTGCTTGGTTGAGTTGATTAAAAGAACTGATAATTTATTTATCCTCGATCACACTCCATAACTAATTAGGACTAAAGAGCTCCTCGTAGAAAAAAGCTACAACCTACATATAGTATCTTTTTTTGAACCGCTCTTATTAATATTAAAAATTCATTTTTTTTCCTTGTCTCAATATTTATGTAAAACACAATTCATTGTCTTGAAATATCCAAGAAAATATTATTTTAATTATTTTAAATAGTTGATGGCTCTCATTATTTATTAAACTATAAATTAATATTGACATGATCTTCACCTCCTTTTATTAAAAAATCGTCTATCATGATCATTTTTATTTAAATTTTGAATTTTAGGAATATTAAAGATTATGAGATATTTTAGGCTTTATTATGGTAATTAAAATTTGTTAATTTTATTATTAATTAAAATCCTGTATTTTATAGATGATGAAATAAAATAAATACTCTTTTAATAAAAGGAGAATAGTATAAAAAATCCTGAACCCTAGACTCCCCTTCTTTTAATTTTTTCTTTGTTAGCCTATTTTCTTTAAGTAAAGATGAGTGATTTTTTGGTTATTTTTGGCCTAAAATCACTCATCTATACCTCTTTTCCATCTTCTTTTTTTCTCAATAAAGTCAAGTTATTCCACATGTAGAGCATGTGATTTTTATACTGCTTTTTTACATTAATACATTTCAATGTATGTGATGATTGTCTGGCTGCTTACGCGCATGCCAAGCATTCGCTGTCTCGCGCTACAGGTGACGGTCGCCTTATTACATCTGGGCTTGTTTTTGCCACATTTATTCGCTGGCTTATTCAACGGAAGAAAGATATAATGATCGAACAAAAATCAAATCAATTCACACAAGATAATCAGAGTAACTTAAGTCAGCGTATTTTAACAAATTCAGAATATCAAACGCTAGTAGACCAATTAATAACATGCGCTTTCGAAGACTTTATTACGCCATTAACCTCGAATCGCCGTTTTTATCTTTGGCCATTTTTAATGGCCATTCTATGTTTTTATCAATGTATTGATAGTTGGAATCAATAAAATTATTTTTCTTTTTTTAAAAAAAAAAATCCTGAATTAAGCTTGGACTTTGAAAATAGCATAAAAAACCCTAAACTTTAACTCTTTATTGCAAATGGAGTCCCAACAACCCGAATCTGACCTCCATTTGCAATAAAAAAAATAAAATAAAAATCAAAGTTTAGAGTTTTTTATGCTATTTTCAAGGTTATTGCTTAATATGCCAAAAATTTGGAAGGTTAGGGTTTTATTTTATGCTATTTTCCCCTTAATAAATTCGATATTTATGTAAATATCATGTCTAAATATTTATTCATGTAATAAATATTCTTTAACATTTCATGTGCAATTATGTGGTATAAACTAAATCAATCACTTGAAATTCATTTAAAAAAATCAAATCAATTACTAGAAATAAAACTTTAGAACATAAGGTAATGTTTATCTTTTTTTTTTCTTTTTTTTAATGCCTCTTTTTCTATGTATTCGTGCTGAGAATCCCTCAAATGTAAAAGTTATAGAATTAGTATCTGATTTGGCCAATTTTTTATTTATTTATTTTGACATCTATATACATTATACATTCAGTTACTATTTTTTTTCCTTATTTACTAATTATAAATAATCAGTTCCTTATTTACTAATTATAAATAAGGAAACGATAACGGTGTCTTTTCCTCTACTTCATCAAAGATCATTTAAGAAATTTTATACTTTTGATATGATTTGGCTTGTTACGTGTTTTGTTCCAAAATAATATATTTAAAAAAACATATCAATCTAATACGTTTTTGAAAAAAAAAAAAATTCAAATTAATGTGTCCTCATCAAAATCATAGTTAATGACTATGATTTCAAAAATTTTAAGTTAAACTCCAGAATGCTAACTACGTTTTAAATTTTTTTAAGTTAAAATCATAGTAATTAATTACGGTTTTAAGCTTGAAATTAAAATCGTAATTCTTGACTACGGTTTTAAGTTTGAAGTTAAACCTATAATTACCAATTATGATTTTAAGCATTAGTTTGGACAATATTTTTAAAAACTTATTAAATTGGTATTTAAAAAAAAAAGTAATATTTTGAGACAAAAATCGCTTGTCATCTCATTAAATAATGATTCTTTTTTTTTTCTGCATCTCAATAACTTGATGGTCAAAAGAATTAAGTATTGCATTAGACAAAAAAAATTAAGAATTCGAGCTTTTAATTGAAGAAAAAAAAGTTCAGAGACCAAAATAGAAAAACTTCAAAAGTGATAGACCATTTATGTAATTAATCATAACTAAGAACTATTTATTTATTTATAATGTATTTGTAATACTTTCTTCACCAAGTAATTCAATAATAAAAAATAAATGAATTAGTTTTAACCATTTCTCATTGTCTTTACCAAAGTAATTCGATAATAAAAACAAATGAAATAGTTTTAATTTTTATGTTCCCTAGAATGAAAAGCAATAAATATCATTTATATAATTATTTCTATCTTAATCCATCGTTTTATTTACTAAGATATAAAAAATATACAAAAACTGTCTTCAAAATAATAGTGCTTCCCTTAAAAAAGAAAGAACATTATTCTTCGGAAATAAAGTTTTATTCATATCTTATCGTAATGCACAAAATATATAACATATGTTTGTAAAATATTGTAACGAAGAAAATTAAAATAATTTAATGTTACAAAAATTCTCTCTCGAAACCTTAGCCACGTTTTCCTCTGTTTTCTCTTTCAAACCCTTGTTTCTTAGAGACGAAGGATGATTTTTTTACCTTTCTTGGTCTGAAATCATCTATTCCATAGTTTTCTTTCCTAATTTGGGTTTGTTTTTGCTGCCGAGCATGCTGCAAACGGTCAACTATGCTGTCGATAAGCAATGCTTTCTACGAAGCTTTCACGAGAATTACCAAAGGTTGGGGATTCGACAGCTTATCGTGATCAAATCACGATCGCCAATATATCAGAAATATAAAATCTTAAGATATGTATATTTTTGGATCACAAACGATGTAATTTCGAATCGATCATTTTTGCTATTAACCTGAATACTGCATCATCTTATAAAGTTTTATCACTTTTGATTATATATATATATATATATCTATTAATTGTATTTACTAAAATGAATCAATAAATTTATCTATTTTTTTTTTTAAAAACTAAAAGTAATTCTTTTGATATTTTAAAAATAGAATAAATAAATAAATATTATCTTCTTGATCTTTTTTAAAGGCAAAATTTGACTGGTCAACGCAGTCTGACCATTGGTGATATTTTTGGGGCGGGACATGGACTTTACCAGATTTCATTTAGGCGGTTTATTTACAACTGTCGTTGTTGTCTGGTCTCTAAGGATCCTATTCACCAAATGCTTCTCAGTTCTCACACATCATTTGTACAATTTGATATGAGTTTTGTCGTACTTTTAAAATTAAAAAAAAAAATTTATGTAGGTTTGAAAAAAAAAAGTTCAAATTAATGTGTCCTCATCAATACCGTAATTAATAACTATAGTTTTAATTTTTTTTTAAGTAAAAAGTATAATCGATGACTATAGTTTTAAGTATTAAGTTAAAAATGTAGTTATAAACTATGATTTTAAATGCTAGTTTGGGTATTTTTTTTAAACATATACTAGACTGATATATATATTTTTTTATTTTAAAGGCATTATGATGGGACAAAACTCATATGATATATCACATATAAGAATCTAGTATTGTAAAATCCAATCCCAACCCGTCTCACAAGTCTCTCACCGACTGCATGCAGGATTTCGAGTCGGTCGCTTGTTTCTCCAGTTGGTCACTTGACTACTTGGCCAAACCGCTGACGCTTATCACATTCACACCAGCTTTTTTGTAAATTCCCCCGCCCTTCTCGATCTTTCATTCATTCTCCTTTATAATGAACTGAAATACCAGTTTCGATTTAGTCTGTCTGTCTGTTTGTCTGTGTTGTCTGTGTGAGTGGGGGAAAATGGGGGAGAGTAGTAATAATAATGATAGAGTGGTTTTTTCAAGGGTGGATCCTTTGGAGTCAGGGCAGTAGCTGGACGAGCTTGGTAGCGATGGAGCAGCGGCGATGATGGGATTGGAGGAAGGTGGTAGCAGTTTGGTTTCGCGGCTGCTGATGCACTACCAGCTCTACTACGAGGAGAAGTCCAGAGTCCAGGCCTCAGAGTGGTGGAGAAGGACGTCTTTGTAGTTTGTGGTGCTCTCCCCAGTCCCCACCCTGGCTCACCCCTGTGGGTCGGCGGTTTCAAGCCCGGTTTAGCCTTCCGGATCGTGGACGCCGCCGTCAGGGAGTTAGGCCTGTTGCAGGAAAGACCAGGACGGAGGAGAGGGCGGGCGACAGCGCCAGGATTCAAGAGAGTGGCGGCGCCGCCGCCTCTGGCTCTGTGAAGCTGGCGCTGCAAGCGGGTAGGACATGTAGCCACAGCCTTATGTGTATGCCACATTGTGTGTGTATTGTGATTACAGCCTTACCACGTTCCAGTGTAAGTTGGGGTGGTGAGGAATCTGGTTTGGAGAAGCTGTGGCGAAGGAATGGGTTGTTGAGGACGACTACGGCGTTGAAAGTGGTGGATATATATATATACTCACTCCCTGTCAGAACGTCAGGTTCTTTGAGGCGGTTCGTCGGCTAGCTTCATATGAAGATTAGGACTGGGGGCTTGCAAAGAAACACTGAGGAAGACTGAGAGATCAGAATTGACTGTTTTGGTTAGTAGTAGTAGTTAATTAGGATCTTCTTTCCAATCCATCAACAAATATTTGTTGGAAATGAGTGTTTTAGTTTGAGTTAGGTATTTTAGGTCAACGGGTCTCTCACCCTATATTACTACTAGAATACAATAATAGTACATTAGGGCGTTGTGATGTTTCTAGGACAGGCCTGCTTCACTTGTTTGACTTACTGCACTGTATGAGCTTCTTCATACATTGCAATGTATGTCTCTGTTTCTTTCTTATCTAATGCATTATATCCTGCCTCTCCTAGAGGTATTATTCTATTTGTACGTACGGCAGTACAGATATTATACTTACTTAGGCTCAACAGTGGTTGGGACAGTCTTGAATCCAGGTTCGACTGCGAGTCTTTCGTCTTTGTACAAAATACTAAAAACAAAAAAAAAAAACTCAAAAGAAAATTGTGGCCTTTTAGGATAAAAAGGAAGGATATATTTAAATCAAATACTTCAAAGTGTTTAACATATCTAAACGCAATCCATATAACTAATTCTCCTGACCAATATGCCTAGACACTGTCCAACTCTTGATGTTGGCCCACAACACCAGCACGCTCAGCCACCAAAAAATGGAACCAGAGCAACTAGCCAGTCAAATGGAAGCAAAGACAAATAGGTCTACGTCGTGGAGAGCGCAAATTTTCTTTTCTTTTTCTTTTTGTCGGCCGGACATGATTTATCATACAAGGTATGAACACAAAAAAAAGCATGCTAAATCATTATTATTGCTTTATTAATCCTTATCTGATAAAGCGCTTAATGATAAAATTTAATAGCATACTTGATTACATTCTCGAAATTCAAACTTGAATACTTATACTTCGTTAGTTAGCATAACCATTAACAAATTAGCCACAAGGAAGGTAATCTACTAATGATTCATAAAAGGTAGTCTTTTATAATTAAAATATTTCTGGTACAATATCCATGGGGTAAGAGATCTCATCAGTGGCACCTTTATTTCATTTCATGTGATTTACAACTAACACAGGTGAAATCCATCCATCTATAATTTGTGCTTTCTGTCCCCACGATTATTTCCTCAATAACTGATAATAGCTATCAGCTGATGGTGCAGGTTACAGGCGCTACGCGGTTCAACTCTGCAGGCCTGACTGGCAAGACCAGTGATTTCCCTACCTGCCACCAAGGTGTTGATGTCATATGTGCCTTCATATGTATAGATTGGCTCCAAATCGCAGAATGCCTGCAGCCCCACCAAAAAATAGGCAAAATGAGATTATTTTTTTTTTGAACAATTATGCACTTGGGATTATAACATTGTAGTAAAATGCTCTTAAAAAGTTTCTAACATTAATTACTTTATTAGATTCTCATTGAATCTGCGGAGATAATTTCAGAACTCATGAGATCATTCAGATTCAATCAGTGTCAGAATATTCAAATCACTGGATATATGGTGTGGGATTAAGTTCAAGTGCATCATGATTTACCACACATGATTCATTCAGTAACTATAGCAATATGGAATATTTTAATATTCATTTGCAATCAGACAATTCTAAATACTAGATCTCGCCGTCAATATCCCTCTATCAGCTCATTAAAAATCAGCATAATATGATAGGTCTTTGCCGCCTGTGAAATCTGCAGATGTCATTTATCTCTTGTGCTCATCAAATGTCCACCTTCAGATATTATACCTGGCCGCTAGATCAGACAACATTGATATCAGTAAAATGGAGTTTGTATCTCCAGATTTCATATTCACCTTTCCCATGCTGGCTTGACCTGGAGTCATTGTACCCTTCTCGTACAACTTGCAAAGTCGCCAACCAACAAGAGTCATTGCTTGGATGTTAGCCAGCATTTCAACAAGTTTCTGTTGGTTGATCTGGAAAGCTGCCAAGGGTGCTCCAAACTGTTCTCTCTTTCCAGGTACCTTCAAGCAAAGCACAAATCAGATCAACATACTGATGGCTGAATCTGAAATAATGGTCAAATTACGGAAGCAACATGCATTACATCAAACCAATACCTGTGACACATATCATAGGCTCCCATTGAAATGCCTATAGTTTGCCCCAGGCAACCATGACGTGAAACAGCAAGCACCTGACAATGGTAATTTACTTAGATAGACAATGGAAAAATTAAGCAATAGATATGGATAAAAGGAAAAAAAATACACTGAGAGGAAAGCATCAGAAGCAAACGTTGCAGGATACAGGCAGATCCATGCACAATCAGCTTTGCAAAAGAACTATGGGTACAGGAAAGCTATTGTAAGTTCATAAAACAATCCACTTCTAACAAGAAACAGCTGTTTTATTCAATCAATCTACTGCATTATACTGCTCACATGAAACCAACATAAAGTCTAGAATCCAAGAATCTGTAGCTAAAACCATATCATCTTGTTCAGTCATTTTCATTTTATTTTATTTTATTATCCCTTAGTTTTATATTATTTTGTAGAAAATCCAGTCATTCCTGAGGCGTGGGCACAAAAACACCATCCAACCAATCAACTACTCAAGAATTACCTTGTTGCTTGGCAGTTCTAATATGTTATACAGTTTATCACGTACAAATGGGCAAGAAGCACCTAAGCTATCTCCAGCAAGAAGAGATACTACTGAGGTAGATGTTTAGTCCCTCTACATGAGCTTCTAAAATTATGTCATGATGAAAAATCCATGGGAGGAAAAAATATTCAAATTTGGATTTTTGCTTCTTAAATTACATTACCAAGGAAGGAAGAAAGGAGTTGGGTTGGGGAGGCGGTAGTCGGGTAGAACGTCAAATCAACTGCGCATTTTCTAGAATTGTTTCATAACTCACTAAGAAATACAACACAAGCATACAGAAAATGCAACAACTTAATGCCAACAAGAAGATGAATGAATATGGAGAGAGGTAGAACACACAAAATAAAATAAAACAATGACAGCCACTTCCTCAATCTAATAATGAACAAGGTTGGGAGATAAGAGAGAAGAAAGCACAGAATATAACAGAATGAAAGCCACTCCCTCATTGTGATAATGGGCATCTTTCTATGTGAAGAAGCCAACAGAAGGGTACCACGCCAATAAATCCTCTCTCAAAGATACAAGTGTCTTTTTGTGTGTGTTTGTATGTACATATACTTGCGATTATGGGAATTCTAAAAGGTGCTTTGGTAAAGCAGCTTTCCTACAAAGCTGTCAGCAAGTATAAAGCAATTATGTGTCATCAACAGCTTGTGGATGAGCGTTGCTTAGCACACTCTTCTTGTACAATAATAAGATTCTTGGATGCTCTATATTCAAAGAAATTTCAACAGCTCTTGTTATATCATCATGATGCTTGTACAAGAATCTTATTATTATTATTATTATTATTATTTTGATGGATAAAAATAGCATTGTGTGTCATATGACAAAAATTTACTGTGATCTGTTGGGAGTATCTGGTATGACCAGAGTTAAAATATAGGAGAACCCACCAGAAGCCAAAATTATCTATACCCCATCCATGTTAAATTCAATAAACTCTAATCTCTGTCCCCACTAGACACATTAGACGGGATGAAATTACAAATAAAGGAATTCTTTAATCTATACGAGAGAAGGCTCATTATTAAAGACTTCTCTATTTCTGCTTTCTGCTTGTCTAAAGAGGCAAGGGCTGCCCTCCACTTTCTTAGCTTCTTGCCCACTTTGGTTCCTTGCGAAGCAAGTAGGACTGCTTGAAAAGGAAAGACCCGCCCGAGCCTAGTTGCAAAATAAACTCCCGAACATTCGGCCTTCGAGCGTGTACCAGAAGATGGATTGAGGGTTTCTCCTGTCCTCCTCACAAAGGAAGCATCTGTTTGCTAAGGGTCTTATCTCTTTGAAGTTGGTCCCGGAGTCATCACCTTTCCCCGAGGCGCTTCCCCGAAGCAAAGAAACCCACCTTTAAGGGACGAGGGTTCCAAAGCGATAAAGTAGGAAAAGACCTTGGCTCGACGGTAGTGCGGTTCAACCTCCTGCTTCAACTGAATAAAGCTGGAGCTACCTTTTAAGACCGGCTTGTCTTCCTATTTGAGACCACTCTCCAAGGTTGGATAAGTAAGCGAAAATTCTCCACCTCACATTTAGTTCCTAATCATTAAAAGGGCCTACTAAGCGGGGGTCCATCACTTCATTCAATGGTTCAAACCTCCGGATCGGCATCTTTGGATCGCCAAGCTAAGCAGTCGGGGCAGCTGCACTTACAAGCCTTCTCTCCACCCGATACGTCTTCAAAAATGAACCCTCTTACCATCACGATGCAAAATTGGCATTTGAAGGACAACCTCCCGGCCTTTCTAATTTCTTTCCTGGCTTGTCTAAACTATTCCTGGACTCCCGAGGCACCATCCCCACTGCGTTTCCCCAAACTCTTGATAGCCTCCTCACGGAGGAATTCTATCGGCTTGCGAAAGCGCAGAATCCACTTACCTAACGAGGCTTTGTTTTGTAGTGTAAACCTTTAACCCCAGGCCACCTGAGCCTTTTTATACGTGCGGATCATGGCCCACTTCACTAAATGGCTTCTTCTCTCACGTTCCCCCTCCCCAGCCCCTACGAATTTTTCCGACCTTACGCGCCTTGACTCGGGATGCGGAAAGAACCTTGCAGTAGATAGGAAGATTTGACAGGGTGCTTCGGATAAGTGTAACTCTTTCCCCTTTGTAGATATATTGGCGGCTTCCAGAGTGGCCATCCCTCCCTAAACCTTTCCTCGATAGGGATCCCCAGTCTAATTGAAGCTTGTGCAGGCCCCGGTGGGAGGCCCCAATACGTGATGGGAAAGCGAGCTAGCTGTGACCCGGCTCACGTAGATCAAAGCCTCAGCGTTCTCCCTCCCTCCTATAGGGAAAATCTCGTTTCTACCCAAATTGATTTTCAGCCTGAGGGCCTCAAACCACACGAGATCCACCCCAGACAAGCGAATGGTTAGGATTATCTTTCTGAAACGGTAGTATCATCGGCATAGAAGATTAACTGACAACTCCAGCTCCTCTCCCACACACCTCCGATCTTGCATCGGACAAGAATTCCCTTCCATAGCCTTGTTTATCAAGCGACTTAAAATATCATTCCCCGAGAGACAAAGAGATATAGGGATAGGGTCCCCCTGTAGAGACCCTCGCCGAGGAAAAAACCCTGTGGAAGCCCATTGATAAGGATTGAAAATTTGTAGACATGCACCGGGAGATCAGAGACAACCATCTTTAGCCCAAAACCCTCTCCCTCTGACCTCAAGCACAAACTCCCAATTTAAATGGTCATAAGCCTTTTCAATGTCTAGCTTACAAACCACCCCGCCATCATTCCTTCTTAACATGGAGTCCACAACCTCATTTGCAATTAGGGCAGCATCAAGGATTTGCCTTCCTTCCACGAAAGCATTTTGGGATGGGGAGATCACTTTGTCCATAACTCTTCTCAACCTATTAGCCAAGACCTTGGCAAGGATCTTATACAGTCCTCCTAGCAGACTAATGGGCATGTAATCCTTGATATCCTCTACATTTCCTTTTTTGGGAATCAACACCAGGAAGGTAACATTTAAGCTTCTCTAGGCTTTACTATAAAAGAACATGAAAAATCCATCACTTCATCCTTAACAAACTCCCAGGCTAAAAGACGAGGAGAGGCGATGAGACCATCGCCGGGGCCTTCTCGTAAGGAGCCGGTAATGGGCTGCGGGCTATTCTCGAAAATCGACTGGCTACACTTGACATCCTTGGTTCCTAGAACCTCGAGGGGATATTAGGAAGCGGGCCCGCCATCCCACAGGCTCCAGCAGAGGCCTTTAAGCAGCATCTACAATCCTCACTGAATGGCATTATCTTCGTAGACCATTTGCATTTAATTTAATTTTATTTGTGCATTTCTCATACATGCGAGTTGGTCATTTATGGAAGAATCGGTGTTTCTATCCCCCCTCTTTAAGCCCTGACTCTCTTGACTTTTGTCACGAGACCTCCTACAACAAGACCACCTTTTGTAGTCATCCTTTAGTTTTGCTCCTCTCCTCATATTCCTCTGAGAGCTCCATCTCCTTCTCTAAAGTTATCCCATCCGCTCTGTGGGCCCTCGAGCCTTTCTAGTTCCCGTGCCAAAACCTCCTTATTCCACACCTTGACTTGCCTTTTAAACCCTTGACTTTCGACTAAGTTAAACTCCAGGAACGCTGAAGCAACCCTTGCCACCGCTAGGAGATCTTTAAAACCTTAATTTTGACCATAATTTCAAGCCGAAGGGGAGGGACACGTCGATATCTCCTCCATCCCAATAGGATAGGGAAGTAGTCAGAAAGCCGATACGGGAAGTACTTTAGATTCACCTCTTGAAATAACTTTCCCAATCAAAACTAAGAACACAATCGATCTTATTATTTAATACTGAGAAAGTGCTGCGACTTAACTATCCCAGCTTGTTGATGACATAATTATTTGAGAACTATCGACTTGTTTTACAACATTGGAAAGTTTTTCGAAGTTTGATACTTGTCTTACATGGTATCAAACAAGCTCGAGATCTTGAGATCTAGTCTTACTATGGTAAAGCGTCGACAAAGAGAAAAAGATAGAAGACATTGGTTAGATTCAAATTTCAATTGACTCTGGAAAATCATTAAAATTTAAGATTTAGTTTTTTTCAAGTTGAGAGGAATTGCTAAAGATGAATGTTCAAAATATGCATGAAAAAAGGTTTTTTTTTTTTTTTTTTGATAGGTGAAAAAAGTGATTTGAATCCTTTGTAATTAAAGTAAGAGTAATTAGATGGAATTAAATTAAGATTAATATTTATTAGAGTAAAATTAAGAATATATAAGGAGATTATAGGAGAATAGAATTAAAGTCATATTAGGTTACTAGAATCCTGTTAGACTTTAGATGTCTTAGACTCTTAGAGACACTAATAAATAAGGTTTATTGAAGTAAAGCACATTAAAGATTGATTATTAATGATGTCATGTTTTCTTGCATACTTCGCAATTTTCAATGATGAGATTTCATTGATTTTCTTCTAGGTAAGACTCCTAACAAGCCTGATTGAAACTCTTAAGGTTGTCATCTTTTTTTCTTCATATATTCTTTAGCCCCTGTTCTCCTAAAAATAAAAACTCTAACCCAGCTATGTGGTAATTGGCAACCATCTTAGGCTTGTCCTACATCACATAGTTTTGGGTTAATGGCATAAAATTGTCATTATCTGATTCTATTATACCCCATTTTAATTTTGGCAATTGAATATAATCAAATAAAATGCATGAGGAGATTATCCTACACAAAACTATATGTAGGGACCATCTTTATCCCCTGTTCCTCTCCTAAAAATATAGACCCTAACCCAGCTATTTGGTTATTGACAACCATCTTACCTAGTTTTGGGTTAATGGCATAAAATTTTCATTATACAGAAGTTCCTCACTTATCCGCCATTTTAATTTTGGCAGTGGGCCATAATCAAATACAATGCATGAAGAGATTGTCCCTACAAAACTATATGTAGGAAAGGCAAACATCTCATCAAACTTTAGACAATCTACCTTTAAGTTATACCAAAATGTCAGTCTCAAATGAACCATCAAATGATGGATGATATAATAGAACTGCTATGCCAAACAGGAGGACAAACAAAGACTCAGTAGGTGCAACCAGATAAGATACTGTATTTTCAGATGATGATCAACTGAAAAAATTACAAAGCAGTTGGGATAAGAAATGAATCAAAGTTTAAAGAAACCTGTAACACCTTGTTTTATATCTGAAAGAATTGACACTGGTAGTCTGTCTGTCAATTTTCAAGTATTCTTAAATTGAATATCTCCATTTTGAACAATTCGTAGACCAATTTTATTTTGTATTTTTGTAGCAGTTAGCCCAGGGGCATTCTTCTTTACTATGTATCTGAAGTAGAAAAAACAAAGAGAGCCTTTGCATGTGAAGAAATGAGCTCGATGAAACAGGATAAGAACTAACACAAGCATGTCAGCATAGAGAACATTCTAACATAGTTAGGCGTATGAGGCTATAAGTAAATTGATATTCATGAATAAATTCCAACATAATAAAAATTTGATTCCATTAAAAAAATTCCTAATACACAAATCTATGGAACTAATGGCCCCAATCACTCTTGCTCACTTTTTGGTTCACTATTTCTATGGTTCCTCTTTTTGGTCTCCTTTTCTTCCAAACTGTGATGCTGTGGACCATGACCCTTGATTACACACATCTCCAACCACACCCCCCCATATCTTTTGTGGTGTGCTCTGTCACCTCTAATCCATGTGTTCCAGTTTGTTTAATGTCTCATTTCAGTGTCTGAATCTTTTCATCGAGGCATTGCAGGTACCCTTGGGCTCACTAAACACATGCTTAACTATCCTCTTTTGTGGAACACAGAATGCCTGAGAGGAGAAAGAAACTCATATTAAGCTTACCCATTTATCTGATTGGTGGTGTATTCCTAGCCAAAATAATCAGCATCATAAAAGGTGCTGTGCCTATCAACAGCTTTTGGCTGAGTATCCAACTCCTTCCACCTAACCGTAAGTATACAGAAGAGGATGACGATTCTGAAACAGATAGGATAAGCAAAAGTAACAAGTCTATTACAACGAAACTGATTGGACCTTCTTTGTGCTGTTGTGTTGAGACTTGCATGCTAATGGTCAGGTTCAGTTGAAGGCAGGTGTGCGCGTTTCAAGTGATTCAAGGATGGGACATATCAACCATGCATCAGAATCTATAAAATGCAAGATAAATCTGCTCACCCAGCAACCACAGTGTTGGAATAGTGCTAAGGAAGGTAGATATTTCTGCTTTTGTGCCTCTGAACATACAATGCTATACTTGTCATCAAAACAAGTTTGCACAATTGTCATGATTCATAAACCAGCAATGAATGAACTATCAACGATTAAAGAATCAACCTGTAACCAGATCTTACCAATATTAAGCATTGCTAGAAGAATGGACCAAAATGAAAGTAGAACAACGCATCAGCCTTGCTACTTCTCCATTAGCAATGGCACTCATGATTATGGAAAGACCTGACTTACATTAACCTGATAGCCTAAGTTGATTAAACATCCATTCTCCTGTTTTTATTCCCAGATAAAAAGAAAAAGAACATGGGTGTATAAAGTACTGTGATTGTTATAACTTGTCGTAGGGCACTAAGTTTTTGGAACAACATGAAATGGAAACTCTACTTTACTCCCAGTACTGAACATTATGAAGTATAGAATGAACCTCATTAATCCACTAGAAATCAAATATCGAACCAACTAATTGGAAAAACATCAAGTCAGGGAATTTGTATACTTTTAAATAACCTTTTAAACAGTATGTGTATTTTAGTAGCATAGCATGACAAGAAATCCAGAAAATTGTTCCATCTGTCATTACATCATCTTGATTCTATATTCACCAAGAAACTCTATCTAATCTTCTACTAGGTTTTGGAACAAAAGTAGGAGAATACCTCTGTAATTATTGAACAATTTTCTTTTTTTCATGCTCTCACTGTCATCCGGATGGCTTGCTCTTCAGAGTGCAGATCATCAAAGTGATAATAGTCTGAAGCTGTAATTTTAAAGATCAAAGCATTAGAATAAATGAAGATAATGGTGTGTAAATTACGTACAGTGATATCTTGGAAAATTAAAAAAACATTGGGAAAACAAATTAATTCACTTTTTTCCTATAGGCAATGAATAGAATCTTGCTCTCTACCAACATTTTCCAGATATATTAATCTGTTCGTTCTAGCAACTGTGAAATCTTAAAAATTTGAGATTGGTAAAAGGTCAATAAACATGTATAAGTATCTTGAATTGCTTAAAAAGTCATGATCATCAAACTTACCAGAGGGAAATGGACGCCAGGTTAGCAGAGGAATGGGACAAAAACATCCAAGGATGGTAAACCAAAATAAAACTCCTTTCAGCCTTTTCGTCATCTATTTTTGAATTGAAGAGCATGTTCATTTGAATGAAGGTGGAATTCCACCAATACTATGACAGAATGCTAAGTATGGCGAAACTAGCTAATAATATTGTAGAATAAGCTGGATCAAACTAGGTTCAAAACAGAAGAATAGAGCTTACTCCACCTCAAGATTAAATAGAACATAGATCCACTTTATACAGATCCACCTGGCCATAAACAATGGTATGAATACACTGGGAGTCAGGTGATTGAAAACATAGTATGTATCCAACAGTAATTTAATAATATCAAACCACTCTGTTCCTCTAGCGCTTTGATTTTCGTGCTTTAGGAGCTAAGATTCATACTATTTGGATCTCAAACTAAATGAACACCAGTGAATACAAACACAGTCATTCTGTTAATTCGACAACACAAGTCCTCCATCGAATTTGAGAACAAACCAAAATTATTATTTGAAAACACTTGATTAGCACATGTGATCCTGAAACGAATAACAAAAAACGTAAAAATGAATCTATCGACAGGAAATACCAAAGATACATTGGTACAATCAGCTACCATCAGATATCTCTTAACAGAAAACCCAAATTAATCAACTCAAGAGAGTTCAAGGGCTTTGAACTCCAAATTCATTTTTCTTTCTTCCCTTATTCTCCCAGGAGCCGTAGAGAAATCCAAAGATCAGAGAAAAAAAAGACCTGGAATGTTGGATGAATCAATCGTCATTGGGGATTGAGGAAGGATCGAGAGAAATGCAAGATCAGGTGAAGCTAGGGTTTTCGAAGGGAAGAAGGGAGTCTGACTTAGATTTAACGGCGTTGAATGTGTAGAGATATCAGATATCAGATACAGCACGCATGTACGGAAATATCTCACATCATTTTCTCAGCGTCATCACTGCGTGTGACGTGTTGCCTAATGAATAGATGTTAAGTTATCGTTAAAACTGAAAAGAAAAAGTGAACATATATTTAATCAGATAACAGCATCAGAATAAATGGATGTATAATGTCAGTGTTTGCTTGTGATGTTTTTTGGTCCTTTAATTCTTTGGTGAGGTTGTCACCATCATATATTAATTCAAGCGTATTTTGTCCACATGAGACTTTCTTTTATCAAATAAGTTTTGGGAAGGAAAAGAAATAAAATAACTTATAATGTGAATTTATAAATATTTATAATTATGTTATTAAGTATTGAATAACCATGGTTCATGATATCATTAGAAAAAATATTTATAATTTGTATAAAAAATATAATTACGAAAGTAGAAATTGGAAATGTCTTTCATTAGCCACTAAATTTAATATATATATATATATATATATATATATATATATATATATATATATATATATATATATATATATATATATATATATATATAATTTTAATGTTCTTCTTCATCCCCTTTCTCCTCTTTTTTTATTGGTCACTTGGATAATCGACTTTCGAGGCGTAAATACTTGTAGTGATAAACTGTGAAAAAAAAGAGGGAATTCGAGTTGTAGCAATTTTAAAATGAGTACTTAGTCGTTTCGGCGTGTTTAGGGTATTTTGTAAGCGTAATTTGAAATTGTTTAGGTAGGTTAAATGTGGCTTAGGAAATGAGAGGCCGGAAAGATTCTGGCTTGGGACTGATTTTGAAATTGGTCTAAGAGGGAGTATAAGTCATTAGTTCGCAAATTAGAGACGAGTATAATATGGCTTCATGCTTTCAGAATAGAATGAGTTATGGAGCTTAAAAAAGCAAATAATAAACTTAACTAAAAATGGGTTTTGATGGCTAAACAAGGCCTTAGCAAAGATGGAATTAAGACGAAATTGGTCTCATTTGGAGGAGAACAAATCGTGAAGAGAGAAGAAGAGAGGAGGAAGAGAAGAAGAGAGGAGGAAGGAAGAAGCCAGAATCGAAGCCCCTGCAATTATGGAAAGCTGAATTATGTATGGATTATGAGATTATGTATAATTTCCATGCTTTGATGGTTATAATCTTGCCCAATCCCAGGGTTTCTGAGGTTTCATTTTAACCCAAAATTTATGTCAAGTAAGGTGGGTAAACCCCACATGGCACCAAGATGGGTATGGATCCCAACCTTGGATATAGGCTACATTATGAATCACGTGGATTTTTGTATGGGATTACAGAGGTTTATGAGTTAAATCTTAGGGTTTGTTAGGATTTCTTCCTAATCAAAGATTTATTGAAGGTAGGGTTGGTAAATACTCTAAATCCGCGAAAAATGAGGAATCCTCTCTTTGAGGTTGGATTCGTGGTTAAATAGCAATTGAGTTAGGTTTAGAATTAGCCTAACAAATCCTTGAGTTTAGCTTGTGTATGGGTTAAGACCATATTTGAAATGATTTTGGAGGAAATTCATGGAAAGGTTTGAAAGAAGATAAGAAATGAAGATGAATTGAATAGAAAAGTGATTCACGAGGTGAATTGGAATGGTTTTGAGTGTAGGAAGTGTGGGAGTGATCCATGGATTAAGTGAAGGAAAAATGTGAGAAAATACCCATTATGGGCATTCTCGGGTGTCTTCTACGGTAGAAGTTAAGTTCTACCGGTAGAGCTTGTTCTGGTCATTTTTGGCTGAGTCCTCTGGTGAAGTTAAGTTCTCTTAGGTAGAACCTGTTCCCCAGTTTTCGGTTTGACCGGTTTTGTATTTTGGCATAACTTTCTCATTTCTTATCCAGGTTGGGTGATTCAAGTGGCCACTTAAAATAGACTTCAAGGAGAACCAAACTTAAAGAAAGTATTGTCAAATTCTGAATCTGAAATTCGAAATATTCACTCAAGTAGAGAGTATGTAAAAGCCCATTTTCACCATCGTTAATCTAGAAGTCAGGGTAGTTTGGACATAAACTCAGTTCGGTCGCCCGATTTGGGTGATTCCAATTGGAAATGACCCTTATCACCTTAGATTTAAAGGATCACAAATAACCAGTGTCAAATATGGAGAAAATGTACTGGAAAAATTAATATATAAACTATCTCGGTAAAATCGAGTGCAAGCTAGTTGGCATGAAATGCCATAACGAAGTTTAGACGATCAGATTGGATGATTCAATTCTGATGCGTAGATTCATAGAGAGAATAAGAATACATGATTAAAAGGTGTTTGATTACATGCTCATCCTTATACCCGGTATTTGGAATCGACGATCGCGACGTATAATGTGGCTAATAATGCTCTAACATAAGATAGTAAGTTATTGAACTCATATAATTGTTAAAATTGCCTAAGACGATTTAATTGGAATAAACCGACCGCTCTGATCGTGTGGCTACATTAGTACTTCGGTACTCTCGATTAGTCACGGCGACACTCTCACGGCCGTGCTTGGCACATTAGGTAGCAGTACTCTCACAGGGTCAGTCTTTGTGACACTCTCACGGCGAGTCTTGGCCTTTAGTCTTCGGTCTTCTCTGATTGTGCGACGGCGCTCTACGTGCATCTGTACCTTCGGGTGCTTGACCCAATGTGTGTCCTCTCATTCAGGTGATGCGGTCTAGGTAATCCTAACTGGTGTATTGAAACTCAGATAATGAATAAAGTAGATATAGTAACGATCTGAGATGTACCTACAGTGCCTCTTGTATATATTGCAGATGTACCTCTGGTGCATCTGTATATGTGCATGGTACCCTCTGGTGCCTGCGTATTTCTTTCTGTGAGTACACAACGGGTACTTTTGTATACTGATAACATCTCTTTGTGAGTACCTACGGGTGCTTTGTATACTAAGAACTCACGTAACTCTATAGGAGATCAGGACGTGTCAGTCCCAGTAGTACTACGAACCATGTCGAGTAACACCGGTGGAGTGTTTACAAGATTTTCTCGTATCAATAATATGAAAATTATAGGATTACGTACCTAAGGGGTGCTCTGTTATCGGAAAATAAATTATAAGTTACGTAAAATGAAAAGTATAAATCCAGTCTCGGTACTTCCGTCTAATGAATCCGTGATCTGTACCTACGAAAGACTAATGTTCGTATCTGTATAAGTCGATCCAGGCCTTGTAAAATGCTATGAGTCTGATACATTCGGAGCTTATCGCCTCACAGAGTGCCTTCGTAAAAAAGAATAGATCAAGTACAAGAATCAGTTACGTAACAAGTATAAGATGTAAGATAAGAATAAGTCCTGTACACAACTATAAGTTAAGTAGGATAAATATAAGTTAAGTAATATGCATGTAAGAATCTGAAATACATATAGGATACATCTTACGTATAAAGATCAGAAATACCGAGTATAAGTTAAAGTAAGACAGTATAAGTTACTGTAAGACAGTATATACTCGGTAATACATGTATAAAATCTGAAATACATGTATAGTACAGAGAATACATGTCTGAATCAGAAATACATGTATGCCAGTAATACCGGGATAAGATCAGAAATACGAGAATAAACTCGTAATACAGTAGAAGATCCAGTAAAATGAGATAGGTTACAATGACATAAGTATAAGATCACAGTACTAATATAAGTTACGAGAAGTACCTACAGACACTCCATGCTCCCGATTAGTTACATAGTACCTCTGGTATCTCAGTATAAGCTCCCGGGATAAGGATAAACTCCGTAGTACCTACGAGATGCCGATATGAAGTATGGGGTATCGTTAAACTAAGGACTTGTTGGGATATGATACCAGCACAAGTTGTTATCGGAAACCGGACATTTGAACAAGTAGTACTTACAGGTACCTCCGTATAAGATTAAGTTCCATAAATCCAGTATACGTTCCGTAATCTACGTGACCTACCTACGGGAACCCCGAACAAGTGTAAACTCCATTAGGATAAGTATAAGTTCACCAATAAGCTCTACGGGAGATCGGAGATATAAGCTCGATGCAGTATCACAATCGAATAAGAATAAGATCCAGAATAATTTATAAGTATAAGACACGGATAAAGAATAAGTTTGTCATGAGTATAAGATCCAATAAGGATAAGTCTGCCATAAGTGTAATTCCTGAGTAAGTATAAGATTGTTATAAGTATAAGTTCAGTACCGTTTATAAGGAATCAGAATAAGCATAAATATGGATCCTATGGGAGACATAAGCATTCTGTTAAAAGTCACAAGGTACAAGTTGACAGAATTATTTTTGATGACACAAATAGGAACCCGACCTGAAATCCTGAGAAAATCATGAGTTATGTAAAAGAGATGAATTGGATGCCTTGCCATTGCATATGTCTAAGTTTGCTCTGAATATGATCTGACCTGTTATATATTGGTTTATATGATTCATGATGATTTTGATATTTGTTTCTGTTATAAGTTTATCATGATTCAGTATAAATGCATGTGCATCAGTATAAGTTATAAGAATATGCTTCAGCTAAAGCGTAAAAACAGCGCGGGTTTTAATCAGTGTAGGTGCGAGAGAAGACATCGGCAAACATCAGCATCTGGTAGGCGACAAAGCAGTAGGGTTTACTACATGTAGGTTCCTTTCGGCTTGTAAATGTGAAAAATTATAGTTTTGTATTTGTAAATGGGACTCGATTATATGTGTCTAGATTTGATGGACACCACTCCGTTATTAGTTCTTTTGAGATGATTTTGGATATTATAAGTTGTGGGCCATACCCACGGGTATAATTGGCTTTTAAAAAAAAAAATCGGAATTAAGAGTCCGTATTTGGTCTCGCGTCCCGGAAATCGGGGCGTGACACAAGTAGCGGTGTGCTGACCGCTTTTTTGATGATTAAGTCAGCAAAAGAGTGGAGAAGAGAATGAATGGAGTTAGCACAGTTGGAGTTGCTTATCTTTCCCTCGTGGGGAGCCTTCACTTTATACTCGAATTTCTTCTTGATTATAGGAAAAATGATCTCGTAATTTTAGTGATAAGACATCTCTTTCCTTATCAAAGACTAATTATCCCTTATTAAGGATTTATGTTTTTGAGACGTATTGGATTTGGATACTAGGAGATCCGTGGATAAATATTTTTTTTTTATTATCCATAATGACATTTCCATATGCGGTAGGATGGTCAGTTGGGGGGACCTGGGATCCCATTACAAGTTCCCCAGGAGTACGTCGATAAATTTAGTTCTGTATGTGGTTTAGTATAGTGGGGTACGCCTTAGGTTGCTTTATGAGTTGGGCCGGAGCGTGAGCCTGCGTGTTTATTTGAGCCTATTAAGTAGTGAGTTTGAGCCCCGAGGCCGTAATCACTCGCAATGCTGATTTTCTTTGACTGAAGTTATGCTCTCTTTGTTAGTCAGGGAAAAATACTGTGTTTCGGGATCCCAAGTACGGAGAATTGTAGATTATTAATGCGCATATGTTCCAATGCGTCAGTGGCATGTGATGTCCCGATGGTGCATTCAATGCGCCTTCTGAGGTTCTACCTTTATATATATGGGGTTGATCCTCTGAAGTCTATGAAGTTGTCAATGGATTCCTCTTTTGTTATACGAAGCCTCTTTTCCCTATTATGATTTCTTCCCCCACCCTTGTCTATAAGTCGGCGAAGGTGGAGAAGTTATGGGGGGAGGCTTTTAGAAGTTTCTACAGCTATTCGTCGTTAATGGATATTGTGTGTTTGAAGATGACGTCTGTGTTGAGCCTATCGGGGATATCTGAGATGGGAGGCTGGCACTGGCGTCCCATTTCAGGAAGCTCTTTGCTAGGCCTTGCGTAGATCGTCCGAAGGTCATGGACGAGGGGCCTGATTATGCTACTACCCTTCTTTCAGAGTTATGTGCTAAGGCTAGGTGTGTAAAACCCGGGAAAATTAAAAATTTTCAAAAATGGAAAAATGATAATAATAATAATAAATAGCCAGAATTGTTCAGGGAAGCCTAGAAAATTCTCTAGATCTCGGATGACAAAATGGACTGCGTAGTTAAATTCGTCTCGCGAAATCTAGTGACCCACAAAAATTTCGTCGAATTCTGAGACAGTCAAAATATTTTTATGATTTTCTAGGTGATAAGTCACCCAGTGACTCTGAGGCAGGGTGCTGCGAAAATATCGGGTCGGGAAATGGGTTGAGCTAAGTTCAGTTAAAATAAATTGAACTAAAAAGAAATAAATTGTTTCGGGATAGAAACGGACCTGAATAAGTGATAGACACATGGCGCAATATGAACCATGTGTCCAAATTTAAAAAAGAAAGAAAGAAAAGGAATAAAGAAAAAAAAAAGAATATAAGGGAAGGAAAAAGAAAAGTCAAACAGAAGGAGGGCCACATTTTGGAGCAAACGGGAGGTGCATGAAAGGGGAAGAAAAAAAAAAGTTTTAGAAAGAGAAGTTCTAGTTTCTCTCTAAGATTTACAGAAATCGGACTATAGGTTTTAGTCGGAGCAAAAGGTAAAGTCGGTCCACACATCAGAAGATATATTAAGAATGCAAAATGGAGTTAAAATTATTCCATTTGAGTAGGGAATTTTCTCTTGGGTTATTCCCAGCGCATGGTAGATTTTAATGACTTGGGGTTTCTTAGAGGCCGTGAGAGGCCGTCATTTCGATCCCAAATTTTTGGGACCGGGTGTAAATTTTATGAATTTTCGGTGTTTCGGACAATCGTTTGAATTTTCCCAGGCCCATTTTTCGGACAATGCAGACGGGATTTTGAGCTGTTTTCGAGCTTGATCTGGACTATGTTGGGTGGTTTAATCACAGGATTGATGTTTGGATTTTGTTGAGTTTTCGGTATCAACATGTAATTTGTTGAATGAAACCAAAAATGGTTCATAACCGTGAAGGGACCGAGAGGTGCCCTGTTTATGTGGGTTCGAGATTTGGGTCATTTTGTGTGTTATTGTTGGAAAAATAAATAACATATTGTTGTGTGTAAAAAATCATGTTAATATGTGCTTGCGTGATGTATTAACATGGAAATTGTAATGAATGGAAATTATATGTAGGAAATATAATTATCCGGAATTTATAAATGTTGCATGTAGCATGACATAGCATGAAATAATATGATTGCGTTTCATATGCACGGTCACATCACGTCGAGTCGGGTGTGTGTGCATGGTGTTGGTTATTCACCTTTCTTGGTGAATGTGTGGTGAGCTCCGAAATGGGACAACGTCCAAAATCAAGACTCACGGTTGTGTAAAACAATAATAATACTAAATCCCGTGTGTTTTGGTGAAGCAGATGAGGCGAGATCCCCCGGGGTGAAAAGACCAAAATTGTATTCAGTTAGACATATCGTCAGAAGACGATGTAAGTTCGAAAGTGTCGGAAGGCGTCGCGGCTGCGGTGAGACACGATTAGCCACCCACGAAAACACAAGGGATTTGATAAATTAAAATTGGAGGGTTGTCCAATGGTTTAAGTCATTGGGTGAAACATGGTTTTTCACACTTGGCGTTGTATGTGTGAGAGAGTCGATTGGGACTCGGGTTGTGGGCATGAGAAGTCTCATCTCATGTATGACACGGAACATTCTATATAGGATTGCATTATTTATATGGAATATGATTTGATGTTTTATGTACGCCATTGCATGTGCATTTTAGGCAGGGAGTAGCCCTTGTAGGAGAATTTTCTACTAGGCATTGCTCACCCCGTCGTGGGACCCCACTTCCCGGGTATAGGGGGTGTACAAGAGACGGCAGCTCTGAGCCGTGATTATGAGTGAGGCCGATGTGTCGCTATGACTGTGCATAAAAGTATTTTGTATAAAAGAATTGTAATTTAATTCTTTTGGGACTATTGTCTAAATAGTTGGGTATGTAATTATGGTAAGAGGGCCATGATGGGACTCTTACGGGTTGTAATTAAGTGTTTTACTTTCATATTTTATATTTAAATGTGAATGAATGGATCCTGGTAAAGGGATGTATTGGTGGTCTGAGTGCTCGATGTCAGCAGTAGTTGTGATATAGTTGTATGTGGGGATATGGACGAGATGGACCTGTGTGGTCATTACTACTTATGTTGAGACCTTGAATGGGTTATGGTTATACAAATTGTGTTGGGTAGAGCTCCCGAGACAAGGAGACTACTGCCCCGATTTTTGTGGCTATGGATCACAGATAAATGGGACATAACAGTGTGGTATCGGGTCACCTGAAATCTATAGGAATTTCGCGGGTTGACGGGTTGTCAACGGGACCGCCGAATTTGGGGTGTCATAAGGTGCCCCCCTGTGCTGATGCCCTTTGGAAGTGCAGCGGTCAAGGTGTATGACTAAGAGAAGGAAGAGCCTTAATAGCTGGACTACTCTTTTCTTCCTTTGTTCTTTTTTGTCAATCAGTTGGTAGGGTTGCTTTGACGTATTTGTAATGTGTCTATCATGGTTGTTTGGGCATTTTTGTTTTGTGCAACCACTAATGCCTATTGACGTATTTTAATAAGATTTGGTTTTTGGCATACTTATGCATCGAACTTTCTATCTTTCATTCTTTTTGTGTATGCTGGCTAGGGGAGCAGTCATCCTTAGGATGGCTTATGAGAAGCCTTTACTGGTTGTGAATGCGTTTTCGGATTTCCCAGCCTATTGTATTCTTCACGGTTAGTAGGCTTGGGGCCGTCTTCAAAGGAAAATTGTGGGGCCTAGCATCCAGGTAGACCTAGGCCCATAAAGCTTTGGGCTTCAGTGCTCGATAAATCCAAAGGGTGGGGTGCTTTGATGTCCTGGAAGACGAAATGTGTTGTGAATATCAGGCGTGGGAGAAGAGGTGCATGTCTCCTGATATTGTGGTTAACCTGTCGGTGCATTTAATGCGCCTGTTCCTGCCTTGCCCTATATAGGGATAGGGGTGCAAACGTTATTTACTTTGTCATTATTCAAAAACTTTTCGCCCAAGAATCCTTTGAGCTTCTGCAACTCTCCTAAAGATTTTGGTGAAGGAGCTGCTGAAGAGTTAAGACCATTTTCAATCTCCTGGTGGGTTTTTACTTTCAATTTCATTTGTAAGGATTGTTTTGAATGCGCGCTTTTTAGTCGTCTGTAAGGTTCCGGCAACGGAACTGTATGCAACATTTTGGGACATACCCATTCCTAGGTGCGTCCCACTAGTTTTCGGGAAGCTCCTTAGTCTAAGGTGTTGGTCCTGCTTAGCGTTTTGCAAAGAGATCCTCTAGTTGATCCCCGTTCTTTGTTTGCCTGTAGAATGATGAGAGGTCAAGAGGAGACTTCCACCGGTCAGGTTGGGCATAGGAAGGGATCCAGCTAGGAGTCGCTTACTACGAGCAGACTTATGGCTTTTATGTCCATAGAGGAACTGAGGTCCTTTTGCTGAGTCCTTGAATACATCAGCTTAGAATTGTCGGGCCAGGTGTTGGCTGTTGTAGGACAAGCGGATAATATCGTCCCCATTTCACTGGGGCTTGATTGCGATTGGACTGCCTTCCTAGTTTCGTCACTAGTGAAGCAATTCTTACATGTCGCCCGGGCTCCTCCCTCGCTTGATCATCCAAATGTTTTTCGGATTTTAATGGGTTGTAGCGTGCTTAACTTTCTCTACCCGGTTGGATTTTTCTTCCGGTAGAGATATGTTGCCTATCACGTTTGGCCCGGGGATTGGGGGCCGGCTGTCCATATCGACCCATAGTCCCTGGTTACAATTTGCTTGGGCTCCCGACTCCTCAAGACAAAAGTCCGAAGGGGTTGTCACGGATGACCAGTGTGCAGAGGCGCTGTCTACAGGGCTCCCTTTTAATGTGAACCAATCTCTCACATTCCCAGGTTGGTCTTAGTTTGGTTGTAAATCATGTTCTGCTAGATGATTCGTGTTTATGACACACGCTTGTTTTCCTGATGCTATCCAAGTAAGCGCAGGAGAGGCCAGCTAGTCAACTAGATAGAGAAGGTTAGCCTAGAGAACATCAGACGACTACCTGAGATAATAGAGGCATAGCGCAGTCATGAGCTTCCATTGACGGTGAGGAACTTACGAGAGTTGGCTGCTTAAGCCTTTCCTTACATCATCCCCATCGTTTCCCGCTCGTTGCCCATAGTGCTCATTGAGGGAGTGCACTTTGTTTTCTCCGACCTTTGTAAGTCGGTGAATAAACTCTTCTAGGGTAGTTCTTTGCTCAGGGAAGACCAAGCGGAGGTACGCCATAGGGACCTGAGTGGTCTCTTTGGGTCACAGCCCGAAGTCCATGACACCTTGGGCTGAAAGAAGGAACGAGATAGGAAGAGGGCCCGCCAAACTAAAGTAGTAGGCGTCGGGTTGGAAGGCTTCGTGGATTGGACAGGCATACTTGCCAATGAGTCTACCGAGAAAGAGAAGATGTATATGGTTGCTGTCGGGTTTGCTGCATGGATGCGAAAGCGGGTTGTGGACTCGGAGGATGAGTCCACCCCCATATCTGATGGGAAGCGTCCAAGGCGGTCTTTGCCAGATGAAGAGACCTAGAAGGACTGGGCAATAATTCCAATGGACTCCCCTGACCGAGCTATAAATGATCAGTCGATTTTGGAAGGCGCCCTTAGTGGGGTTAGTGCGCCTCTGGAGGAGGGGATCCTTGCTGGGGGTCCTTCTAATGTTGACGAAATTGGGGAGGGTTCCCCCTAAGGGGTAGCTGCTGCTCCGCTACCCCCGCCCATGCACGCATATCTTGTATCTACTTGTTAGAAGGCGCTGACCGTGCGTTCCTCCTTATGAGAGGATCCACCCCCTAGTGGGCATGGTTGCCTTGATCTAAAAGAGATTGCTTGAAGTCATTCACGGCTGGAGCCCTTTAACCAAGCGGAGCCTCCGTTCTTGTATCGCCTCTATCTAATTACTTGATCTGGGTGTGGCTTGCATAGAAGCGATGTTCATCGTGTTCCTTGTCTATATGAATAAGGAGGCTTTCCAGTCGATGGCCGAGGACGGGATGTTCATTCGCAACCATTATTTTCACTAGTCAGCCGAACTGGTACATGTTGCTTTACTTGGTTACTATTTCTGTTTAGTAATTTCGTTCTAACTTCTCTTTTACAGGCTATGACCGGCCATCCAGAATATGGCCCACCAGCATAGGGAATTTCAGTCTCGGCTAAATGACTTCGAGAGATTGTGGCTTTACGCTAATGTGGTTCAGCACGAGCCTTTGGTGCTTCGCAGCGAGTACAGGGTCAAGTTGCAACATTGGAAGCGGAGGTAAAGATGGTCTGAAGAAGATTGAATTGAGGAAAAAGGGACGAGGCCAAGTAGGAGGCTAAGGTGGCCCGACTGGCAGCTATGGTAGCAAGTGAGGCTAAGGCAAGGGCAGAGGATGAATTGACTAGGGCTTGAGATGCCTTGGTGGCTGCGGAGGAAGACGGGTGCGGGTTGGAGGTTGAGGTTGCTCGTCTATCGGTTGAATGAACGTCACTCTTCTGGGCTGAGGGCATCCCGAGAGATGAGGTGTTGCTCTTGCCCCCCGTTTCAGTGGGCAGGGCCAAGGAAGCCATGGTAGAAGATTACTAAAAAGCCTTGGAGCAGATTTTCGCTTATGGCTACAGATGCTGCGTGTTCAAACATGGCATCTGCGGTGACAAACCAAGGATTCTGGATGGCATGCCTGACTCTGCCGACCCACTTCCTTTAAATTTTTTTGCAAATCTGGGGTGCCACCTAAGTCCCAACACTCGTCCAGGCTGAGGCCGCGGAGGTATATCTGGTTGAAACAACGTAGGATCCGGTGGAGGGCATCGTTGTTGAGGAGCAGGGCTGACTCTTTCCCTTATATTAGTTTTGGGTTATTTTTAGGAGATTTTTGTAAGGGGCGTCATTTTACCACCAGAATGCACACTATTCCTTGTAACCCTTGGCATTCTTTAGCGCATTTTAATGAAATCTGGCGTGTTAGAATGAGTCATGTTTTGATAAGCCAGCGCCCAGTTCACTTTCTTTTATTTTGAAAATGCCAGCAGGGCAACAACCATATTTGGACATTCTTATATGCCAGTAGAACATCAACCATGCAGTTTTTTATGTGCCCAGTGGGATATCGCCCGTGTTTGTATATTTTTATGCGCCCGGTAGTATCAACCATGTATGGATTTTTTTATGTGCCAGCAGGACATCAACTATGTCTTGATTTTTTTATGTGCCAGCAAGACATCAACCATGTCTGGATTTTATGTGCTAGTAGGACATCAACCATGTCTAGACTTTTTTATATGCCAACAGGACAACAACTATATCTAGACTTTTTAGATTCCAGCAGGACATCAACCATGTATGGACTTTTTTATATGTCAGCAGAACAATAATCATATCTAGACTTTTTTAGATGCCAATAGGACAATAACCATATATGGACTTTTTGAGAGAAGCAATTATAAGTTTTCATAGGAAATGTCTAAAAGATAATCTTTATTGATAATGGTATCCTCAAAGAAAACGACCGTGTGCTTTTAAGGTGCCGGCCGTTCCACATTAAGACGCATAGTCTCGTCACGGCACCTTAACGCATAAGACCGGGTGTCCCCCTTGAACTGCGGTGTGATACTTCTAATTGAGGCTGAAACTTCCGTCTGTTTGGGTTGGGTTTTGTGTTTTCAAGACCACTTCTTAAGGGCTAATTCTCCGGGTAGGAATGTATGAGGCTTTACTAGCCAGTTGTGCAAGTTTGCCAATCTTTGCTGGTATGACGCTATCGCGCTAGCGCAGCTTCGGAGTTAAAACCAATTGTGTTTGAGTTATTGACTAGGGCTTCGGCATTTAGCACCGAGTTTACGCTTTCGTGCTGTGGCGCCCTAACTTCGGCACACGGTGTCAGCGAGGTGTCATTTTTCTTTTATAAACTTATAACCTTTAAGCTTGTTCATTCATATAATGTTAAACATTTAACTTGTACTATGATGCAGTAGCGTTGGATTACAAAATATATACAAGCTCCATATATGGAAGTGTTCAACATTTGTCTTTACATTGTTCTGAAGCAAAACATATACAAAAATAGACCAAATGGTCTTTAGTGGGCACCTAGTAGTGTGTTGGCCTTAGTTGCTGATGTGGAGTGTCTGGACTTCTCGTTTTTGCTTCTCCTATACCAACACGGATGAAACACCCATGCTCAGCTTATAGCTTAGTGGGAATGAATACATATGGATGACCTCTAATAAGGGTCATCACACTTCTATACACATGCATACACATCTAACATATCATATCATTTAAACATGTTTATACATATTTCATATTTACTTATTATACCATGTTTCATTTCTTATCATTTACACTTTGCTTCATGTTCTTGTCGGAGCTCATACTTGTCATCGCATAACGATTGCTATGCTTCTCTTATCATATCATATCATTTCATATGTCATATTCAAGTCATTTGTTTTATATTTCATGCTTTCGCATAAACCTTAGAAAGTGAATAAAGAAACTATAAGGGACGAAAACGTACTCATTATCTGAAGCTTGATGATACATGGACCGAAAACCTTGTTATCATTAATGCGAGACAATGACTTATCTATAAGGAGTCGAAGGCGTTATGACCAATGACTTAAACGGGGCCAATTGATCGGTATCTTTGCATACTTGTTTTCCTAATAGGCATGCCCGTCTATCCACTACCCGGGTTCTAAGTAGACAATCCATGTGTATTTTATGTTGATACATATCTCATATTCTAGGAATAATTATTGTCATCCGGTGATCATATGCGATGTTACAATTATTTATTCGTATCTTTTTTCATATCTCATTATATGCATGAATAAGCATAGTTACCATGTATGCTTGGGCTGTTACTATCATTCCAATTTCATCAAAAATTTATACATGGATGGATTCTAGACTCAAAGGGATTTCCATAGAGGTCAAGACATCAGCCGAGGAGTTCGGATGAAGAAATTATGATCGTTCGAAGTTGAAGGCTTCCTATGAACAATATTCTGACGCAGCCAGCGGGGCCTACTGTTTTCATGATTTCTGGACTGTCTGAGTTCGATTTTATCAATCTATATATGTATGGATTCTAGACTCAAAGGGCTTTCCATAGAGTCCAAGACCATCTGAAACGGAGTTCCGACGAAGAAATTATGACCGTCCGAAGTTCAAGGCTTCCTATGAACAGTGACTACGACCATAACCAGCAGGGCCTACTATTTTTGTGATTTACAGGCGCAATATGAGTTCGATTTTAATATTTATAAATGGATGGATTAGACTCAAAGGCTTTCCTTGAAATCTAAAACATCGAAGCAGTCGAGACGAAGAAGAAATTATGACCGTTCAAAGTTGAAGGCTTCCTATGAACAATGTCTACGAGCATAACCAGTAGAGCCTACTATTTTTCGTGATTTCTGGACCTAATATGAGTTCCAATATTATCAAGCTATATATTGATGGATTTTAGACTCAAAGGGCTTTCCATAGAGTCAAAGAACATCTAAAACGGAGTTCGGACGAAGAAATTATGACCATCCGAAGTTGAAGGCTTTCTATGAACAGTGTCTATGAGCAGAACCAGCAGGGCCTACTATTTTTTGTGATTTCTGGACCTAATAGGAGTTCTAATATTATCAATCTATATATATATGGATTCTAGACTCAAAAAGGCTCCGTAGAGTCAGAGAACATCGAACGGAGTTAGGACCGAAGAGATTATGACCATCGAAGTTGGAGAAATTTTGGCCGACA
Organism: Tetrastigma voinierianum; assembly: GCA_016808115.1. Classification (NCBI taxonomy): domain Eukaryota; kingdom Viridiplantae; phylum Streptophyta; class Magnoliopsida; order Vitales; family Vitaceae; genus Tetrastigma; species Tetrastigma voinierianum. The sequence continues at coordinate 360,066 of JAEQBH010002685.1, read as the reverse complement.
TCTCCTTTAAAAAACCCAATATTTCCTTAATACAACTGTTCCTCAATTTGAGTTACAATCCAACCAACCTAAGTCCAAACACAGCCAATATACCAGAAGGGTTCTTTTGGGCCAAATTCATCAAAAAAATGGGTTTATGGTTTCTTTTTCATCAAACAATTCCATACAAAAGTCCAAAAGTCCAATAATCCATACCAAAATCATAATTTCCATACAAGTTCCATACTTTTCCATATCTTTTGATCTTCTTCTCTTCCTTTTATTCTCCTCTTCTTCTTCTTCTTCTGTTCTCTTCTCTCTTCTTTTCTCCACATCCCAGTTTTGCCTATCCCCAAGACAAAATGAATGTTATTTTGGTCTTATCCTTATTTGATTTTAATATATTTCCTTTTTGCATTTTTGGTCCCCAAACTCCCTTCTATTTGCACTTCCACTTATTCAAATTCCTACTTTGGTATACAATCTTTTGTTCTTATGTTATTTGGGTCCTTAATTGGCAATTTACCTATTTATCCTTTACTTTTGTATTAATTTCGGGTTTTGCTTATTTTATTTTTAGCATTATTTTATTTCGGAAAAATATACATTTACTTTTATTATACCTTAAACATGTTGCTCAAAGCGTCGAGGATATAATTTGGGAACATTACCGTACGGTGGGCATCCCTATTTTTATGTGGATGATGGCCTCCTATCCATACGGAGGAGAATGGCGATATCGATTAGTTTAAACGTTTGTCTATAGGCCCATAAAACCCTTGGTAGTTCATCTACCCACTTTCCTCTAGCCGAATGTAGACGTTTTTTCAGAGTTGACAGGAGAGTCTTATTAGATGATTATGCCTGGCCGTTACTCTGTGGGTACCGTGGGATCAAGTATAGGTTTTTGATCTTCAACTCGCTGCAAAAATTCTTGTAAACCCGACTATCGAATTGTGGCCCATTGTCGATTACAATCGATTGGGGTATTTTGAATCTTCACACAATGTTCTTCCATATGAACTGAACAACTTCTTTATCTTTGATGGATGTGAAGGCTTCGACTTCTATCCATTTACCGAAATAGTCGGTGGCAACCGGTAATAGCTTCTTAGGCGGGCGTGGGTAGTGGCCTGATGTCATACCCGCTAAGTGAAGGCGGGGGCTTGTTATGGTTATTAGGTCTTGAGTCGGCACCTTCCAAAACTGGGGTCTATTGTTAGTAGCGGTCACACTTCCTGACATAGGCGACTGCATCTGCGCGCATGGTTGGCCAATAGTAGCCCTGGGTGTGGGCTCAGTGGGCCAACCTCCTACCGCTTGGATGAATTCCGCATACCCCATCATGGAGCTCTGCCAAGACATACTGCCCCTGTTAGTGAGTGAGGCACTTAAGGTATGATCCGTTTAGAGACCGCTTATATAGATGTCCGTTCAAGAGTGAGAATCGAGCTGCCTGGACCTGGATCTCGTGGCCCTCAGCTCTATTATCCGGTAGTTCCCCTGAACTCAAATAGTGGACTATTGGAGTCATCCAAGAGGGACACGTTTCATCTATTTCGTTTACTTGGCTGGTTGCAATTGACAACTCTGGCTGGTAGTAGATGGGTAGGAGCATTGTTTCTTTTATTAGTAGGGTCGTGGCCACGGCTGCCAATGTGTCTGCCTTTTCGTTTGAATCTCTCAAGACGTGTTCTAGTTGTTAAGCCGCAAAGTTTTCGAGTCGTCGGGTGACCAGACTTACATACTTGGTCATGCACTCGTCTCTTGTTTCATATTCTCCATTTACGCCTACCCTGGAATTGAGAGTCGTTTCTTATGATTTTTCTGGGATCTGGTGCGAGTCAATCCCGACTATGATGGCTTCATATTTGGCCTCGTTGTTGGAAGCGGAGAAATCCAAACGTATGGCTGCTTTATAATTTCTCCGATTGGGCTTTAAGTTTAGTCGAGGCCGGCTCAGTGCTGTCGCAAGCGTATCCCACGTTCGAGTCCACCTTTGATGTCTGGTTCCATTTCTTGTTGAGGAATTTATGCTAAAAATTCAGCCAATACTGGCCCCTTCAATGCTAAGCAAGGTTTATATTAGATACTGATTAGTTCTCAAAAAGTGCTATTTTGAAACCTATTTATTGCAGGTTTTGAGCACTTTTTGTGTACTAATCAGCGTAATTAACGATTTGCATTAAGGTCCCTGGCCCATTCTGCGATGCATTTTATGGCTAATTTTATAGTTTTTGTAAGCTATTTATGCCAAAATTGTTGAGTCGATCCAAGCACGAAGAATTCGAGTCGAACTCAGAGCTGCAGGTCAAAAACTAGAAGAAGAGAAGAAGAAGGGTTGCGAAATTGACTCCTGCGCCACTGTTCACCTTTCACTACCTTTGTTCCTTTCTGTATGTACTGTGCTTTTTGACTCTTTGTCACTTTTGGTTTGCTTCATATTTGCATCATAACAATAGTGATAATTCATGTAATTTGGTAGGTACCTTGTCTTGTGTTTATATAAGCCAATTGTACCTGCTTATGTGAGGATTTTTGTTTAATTGAATAAATTTTTGGCGCGCATAAGCTAGTTTTTCATTGCTATTTTCTCATTTCACTGGATTATTTTCTTTCATTTTCTCGGCTGTCAAACACCCCTTAAGGATGACAAATCAAGAGATGGTTGGCTAAAACCCCTTCATCCTTGAAGAGGAGGGCTACTGGGCTTTGGAATTGAGGTAAAATTTTGTTTCTCCTGTTTTTAATGCAAGCAATTATTAGCATTTATGTTTATATCTTTAAATTTGGGGTTAAATCCTCTTGAGATTCCTTGTTTGACCATTATTTGGCAATCTTTTTGGGTTCAGTGGATGCTTATTGCTAGATTCATTGATATTCGGTTAGTTGTCTTCTATGAGTCACTGTAGGGTAGATCAGGGGACATATTTTCACTGTCCAGGAGTATTTATGCTCAATAAATGCTTTGTTTCAAAAGGAAAATTGTTGCAGGATTAGGATTTTAAAGCCAAAAATGAAGATGGGTTGGGAAATGACTATAGGTCATTCATCCCAATGAAGGAAAAGGATCTAGAACCTCTCATTCACGTTGGAACTCAACCAGTAGCCCGATCCTTGAGAGTTCTTTTTCTTATTTTCTTCGTTTTATTTTGAGCTGTAAACCATACACTCTTGTTTTTATCAAACCCAAAAATCAATGAAATTCACCTTTTGAGCTCACTATAAATCATTTGTGCGAAAACCCATCCACGAGTTCGACCACAAGCCACTATCTTTGCAATGGCTATGCTACGACGGTAGAGAGGAATTGGAGTTTATAAATTTTATTGATTCCGACACACCTATTGCGACACGAATCAAATGCTTTCCGATTGCGGGGATGGTGCCTAAGTGCAAATGATATTTGATGAATACCTTGATTCTCATCACAAGATGCGAGTAATTACTTTTATTTTTACGTTTAGCATTTTTTAATACGATTTGTTAATATGGTTTCCCTATTTATTTATTTATTTTAGCTAACCCTAACCCTTTAGGTAGGATTGTTTCTTAGTTGTCTTGTGCGCCATTTGTTCTTCTTGTAAGAGAGCATGTTTCGAGTGGTAGAAGTTACGAAGGCGGGTTGATCAAGTCGATTGTTCTCACAGAGTCAATTAAATTGACTCTTAAGTTTTGAACAAATGGAATACCTAGAGGGAGAGCAACATGATTTGTGCCACAGTAGGGTGATACGGAATCAACAATATTTGTATCTAATTCCTCCTCTTTGCCAGTAGCAAAGTGCTTTGCAGTATAGTGGTCTAGGGTCGAACACATGGATGGGTTTTCCTTATACAAATGATTTGCAGTGGAGTTCAAGAATGGTGAATTTAATTTGGATTATGGGGTTTGCTAAAAACAGGGGGGTTTTGATGGTGAAAACTGAAAATGAAAATGAAGTAAAATAAGAAAAAAAAAAAAAAAGAGGTCTCCTTGAAGTATCAGGATACTGAGCTTAGGACTCTAGAGCAGCGAGGTCCTTGGGGTCATTTCACCGCGTTGGGAGGATGACATGTAGTCATCTCGAACGGATCTTCATTTAGCTATAAAACCTAACCCAAAATATTTATCCCTTTTGAAAAATGGCATCTCTGCCAGCTAGTAGTCATAAACAGTGAAGAATGAGTCTCTGGACTCCCCCTTTCCAATGGGTCATAAGAGGGTAGCTAATGAATATCAGTGGATCTAACAATAAGCATCCCTTTGAACCTAAAAACTTACCAAATAATAGCCATTAAAGGAAATTCGAAGGGATAAAAACCTACGATTAGAAAGGGGAACAGTGATGGCAGAGTGAATACTGCGTGAAGCGAGACCTCCAGTAACCTAGATCCCTACACCCAAACTGACCTTCGAAGCTTCCCAAAGGAGAGGAGGGTTTTGCCAACCGTCCTCCAGGGTTGTCATCTTGGAGGTGTTTGGCAGCTGCTTGAAGAATGCCAAGAAAATGAGAAAAGGGAAACGAGAGAAGAGCGAGAAAGCGAGGGGGGGGGTAAGCCCAAAATTTATTATGATGTTGATTGATGTTTACAAACCTTGACTCTAGCTTATATAGTGTGCAGAGCAAGGGAAATTACAAAAACAAACCAAAACAAAGGCTATTACAAGGGTAGAAAGGAGAAAAACCAAAACCGGTCGTTTGAACCTGCCAAAGGAAGCGAAATTCGTATGCACGGTGATTTTTCGCTATCATAGCGAAAATTAAGCTATGATAGCGAAATTTAGCCTATCACTCGCGAAAATAAGCGTGCATAGCGAAAATAGCGTACATAGCGAAAATTGAAATTTTCGTTGTACCGCGATAATTTCGCTATGATATAAATTCGATATCGAATTTTGGCACTATTGTACTTTGTTCCTCCACGACTCTTTGTTCCATTAGTCCACACTTCATTTTTCTTATTTTATGCTCTTTCCTCTTAGTCTCTGATCTATGATGTTGAGTTTGACTCGAATTCTTCATGTTTGGATCGACTCAACAATGTTGGCATGTTTAGCTCGCAAAAACTGCAAAATTTGCCACAAAATGCAATCCGTAGACTAGTAGGGACCTTAATGTGTAAATCGGGTTAATTAGAATGATTAGTATACAAAAAACACTCAAAACCTATAATAAATAGGGTTCAAAATAGCACTTTTTGGGCACTAATCACAACATTATCAGTACTCAATGGAGAGAAAACCTAATGCATATAGGTCCATGAGGGACTATAAAAACCCTCCATGGGTGAGTGCACCCTCCTACATGGTTCCTCGACCTCTTACACCGTATGGCCAAATTATATTGCAGTTTGGGAACCACCTAAATTCCTCATAGAGGCAGACCTCCACAGTATACTTTCTTGGCCTCCATGTATGTGACTCCTCAGCCATCACAACCACCATAGTTAACTTATTCAGCTAAGCAAGCAATACTGAACTTGAGCAAACTGGTGGATACTTTCATAGATAGCGAGAGGGCGGTAAACGTCGGACGGTAGGAAGAAAATTGACACGGAGTGGAGAGCTCCTTGAGCAGTGAGATGGATGGTTCAGGCCCGAAATTGATTAAATTTGACTACTGCGGTGCTCAATTTCAAGGTTTGTCGATCGTGACATGTTCATCAAGAGGAAGAGAAAATCGGAGGAGAGTGCACGATTGACACTATTTTAGGTAGGCATACTCAAGCTGCGTGACTTGAGACTTGATAGGAACGATGCGCTTACGAGGCGCAAGATGCCCTAGAATCATGTGTTATCTATGGGCCATGGAGGATAGAAGAAGAAATTCTTCCCTTGTTGACCCGTGGAGGCGTGGGAAAGAGAGAAGGGGAGGGAAAGAGCCAAGAGCTTATCCTTCAACGATTCCAATAAAAATTGAATCTAGTGCCCTTGCGAAAACCTTAAAGCCACGGCACTTGGCGGCACCCTCTCACGACCCAATGCACCACACACAAACTTACGACACATGAAACACATGGAACACCCTGCTAAGGCCATCCATCTCCACGCCTCTTGGCCCATTAGGAAGTTAATGGCCTATGTTCAAGCGTTAGCCACGACAAAGACTTTGGCGGCTACTCATCTTGCATGCTTTGCGGATGGTTCGGGTCTTTGGTTCGGATGTAGGCCTGAACCTGACATATCTACAAGCTCCACGGTTGATAGCCTCAGGCTTGAGAAACTAGTTTTGGGGAGTCTCGATCTCCCCCCACTTTTTGTTTGAATTTTTCTTATTTTATTTTATTTATTTTGATTTATTTGGTTTCTCTTTGGGTGTTCTAATTTAAGTTAATCTTTATTTCTAGCTTATTTTCCCTTTTTCTGCATTTTTTTAATTTATTTTTCTTGTTTTTATTTTTGCAGTTTTTATCAAGTTTTTGAAGGAGAGGATGCAGGATACAAGAGTAGAAAAAGCTGGAAATTCAACATTCCTGAAAGTGCAGTTACCATACAGTGCGAAAATTTTCGCACTCCATTATGACCATTTTGTTTTGACCATAACTTTTTCATCTGAAATCCGTTTTGTGTAATTTTGGTACCGTTGGAAAGCTTAGAGAGTATAGAATCCAAATATAGCCAGAAAGAACACTTTTGAAATTATGATAAAGACCTAATTTTCAAAATTCTCCAACTAGTCATTTTTTTCCTCTCTTTTCTTCTCCTAACTTGTTCCTTTGAAGCCTAAATGGAGTGGATAAGGTCTCGATGGAAAGCTTGCGAAGTCTCCTATCCAAAAAACCGGTACATCTCATCAAGGAGGTAACACTTCCTTCCCTAAATTTCCAATCCAAGCCCCATTGCGAACAATGAGACATTTGGTTAGGGGGAGAGTTAGAGAAGGAAGTGGCATTTATTTTGTGTTTGTTTCCATTTTGAGCAAGCCTATTTTGTTAAGTTTAATGACTTGATATTTAGTTTCCCTTTTATTGTATAATTTGTTTGTTTTTGTTTGTAAAGCTGTTAGTTTGTTTTGAAGGCGAAAATGTAGTCATTTTTTTAATATATAATATACTTTACGACTTGCACTAGGTTTTCAAAGTACACCAATTTTTGTGTTTTGCCCTAGCACAACGAGTTTGAAAAATTGAAACTTTGTCCAATTTTGTTGATGTTAGATTGATTTCATGCTTAATTAAGTGGATGATCAGTTGAATTCTTGTTGCTTTCGACCTTTTCTTCCACCTTTAGCTAACCACCTTGTGCACATCGGAGTTTCCTCAATGTCTGAAAAGCGCCTAACCTCCTAACTTTGCAAAACCTACCCCCGATTCGTTGACTGCTAATAGGATAAGAACCCATGAAAGAAGGGCAATGTGTCTTCCAAAATAAAAAAGAAGAGAAAAGAAAAACAAAAGAAAAGAAAAGAAAAAGAAAAGAAGAAAATTACAACGCTTTGCCTTGAAGGCAGGCACGGTCAGAGGTATATGTAAAAGTCTTTAAAGCCCGGTGCCCTAAGCCAACTGGTTGGGAGTCATCGACTTTGTGCTCGCTAAATGGGTGGATGGGTGAGGTTTAGCAAGTTGTAGGTGTTGGAGTCTCGAAATCATTCGAAGTCGAGGGTGAAACCTGAAGAGTTATTAGTGGTTGAAGATCCTTGGCAAAACTGTGCCTAAGCCTTAATTGGTTAGAGATGTCGGTAGATCCCGTTACATGGACTTTGGTAGTCGATTCTCGACATTGCACCTCTACAACATAAAAAGAGTTGTGGAATAAGAGTGGGTCTGATCTATTTGGGTTGGTTAGTGTCTAGGTGGAGCGATAGCTTAGTTAGAGGAGAGTGCGGTTCAGCAGTTTATTGTTGAGAGCCCGATCAAATAAACACTTAGGTATTGGTGGAAGTCTCTTGTTGATTCTCACCGGAGAGGCTCTTTGATACTCAATTCTATATGACATTCATTCTCTTGAGATAGTTATTGGGCAAGGATTTCAGTGATTCTCGTCGAGGGTTAGGCATTACTCATTCACAACCTTTTTGAAATATCATTTTTGTGAACATAAATTTTTTTTATTATTTTATTATTGCTCTCTCTTTCTTTCATTGCTAAGGGACTAGCAATGTGTAGGTTGGGAGGTGTGATTAGTGCTCAAATTTTTTTATTTTGAACCCTGTTTATTACAGGTTTTGAGCACTTTTTGTGTACTAATCAGCGTAATTAACCCGATTTGCACATTAAGGTCCCTGCTATTCTATTGATCACATTTTGTGGCTAATTTTGTAGTTTTTGCAAGCTATTTATGCCAAAATTGTTAGTCGATCCAAACACGAAGAATTGAGTCGAACTCGGAGGCTGCGGGTTAGAAACTTGAAGAAGCAAAGGGATTCTTGAAATTGCCTTACAGCATGCAATTCTACATTTCACTACCTTTGATTCACTTTCCTCCGCCTTTGACTTTTTGACTCTTTGTCATTTTTGGTTTGCTTCCCATTTACCCTCTATGTAATAGTGATGGATTCATGTAATTTGGTAGTACTCTTGTCTTGGTGGCTATAAGCCATTTACCTACTTGTAGCAGGGGACTTTTGTTTGGTGAATAAATTTTTGGCGCGCACAACTAGTTTTTCCCGCTATTTTTATTTTCTTTTTTTTCTTTCATTTTCTCGGCTGCCAAACACCCCTTGAGGATGAAAACTCAAGGGATGGTTGGCTAAAACCTTCATCCTTGAAGGAGGGCTCTTGGAGGCTTTGGAATTGAGTAAAATTTTGGTTCTCACATTTTTAACAAGCGATTTGTAACATTTATGTTTCTATCTTTAAATTTGGGGTTAAATCCTCTTAAGATGCCTTGATTGACCAGTATTTGGCAATCTTTTTGGGTTCAGTGGATGCTTATTGCTAGATTCACTGAGATTCGGTTAATTGTCTTCTATGAGTTACTGTAGGGTAGATCAGGGGACATATTTTCACTGTCCGGGAGTATTTATGCTTAATAAATGCTTTGTTTCAAAAGGAAAATTGTTAGGGTTCAGATTTTAAAAGCTAAATGAAGATCCGGTTAGAGAAATGACTATAGGTCATCCTCCCCAGCGAGAAAAGGACGAGAACCTCGTTTACATAGGACCTCAACCCAGCCTTGATACTTCAAGGAGTTCTTTATCTTATTTTTCTGCATTTTATTTTCAGCCTGCAAACCACCATACACTCCTGTTTTTATCAAACCTAAAAATCAAAACTGAAATTCACTTTTGAGCTCATAAATCGTTTGTGTAAAAAAGCCCCGTCGGCGAGTTCGTACTGGGCGGCATTTTTATCTACGTGGTATCTTCTGCAGTAGAAATTTAGGTTTATAAATTTTGTTGATTCTGGCACATCTATTGCGACACGAATCAGATACCAAACTCACTTAGTTTAATTGCCAACCGAGCCATTCGTCCTGACAGGTCGGGCTTATGTACAATGCTTCTCAAAGGGAAGTTGGTGAGTACAATGATAGGATGCACCTGGAAGTAGGGACGAAGCTTTTAGCGGCCTACACAGGCTTGATCTGCTTGCTCGAAGAGGTATATCGGGTTTACGCACAGGACATAGACTTGCTGTAATGCCCTAAAAGTACCTTATAATTTTTATAATAATTATATTATATATTTCGGGTATAAATAGAACCAAACTTAGGTTTTTCCGGGAATTTGTTAAATGTTATATGATTGTATGGCTAAATGTCAATTACAAATGATATATGATTGAATGTGATATACTAAGTGATTAAGTGATTGAACCCGGAAAAAACCCAAGTGTAAAAAGGGCAAAAATGGAAATTTGTAAAATGAGGACCTAAGGGTCAAATGATAAGCTTTAATGCTAAGGTGAAATAAATGATAAGTGAATGTGCAAATAAGGAGACAATGGCTTTAAGTGAGAAAAATGGAAAATGGGATTTAATGAGCAAGCCAACAAGGCTTAATGAAGGAAATGGGAATTAAGACCAAATGTGGTCTAAGAAGGGCTCATTTTGGGCAAAATCGTTTTTGGAGGCAAGAGAGAGAGAGAAGAGCTAGGGTTGAGGAGAAATCAAGGTTTTGGTGGGAGATCATCCCCATTTCTGGTTTCCAAGTGATTAAGGAGGAAGAAGGAAGCTAGGGCAAAGAGGTTCAAGAGATTCAAGGTATAAACCTAAACCTTAGAAAATTGTATTTGATGTTTGGGTTAGAAAAACCCTAATCCATCCATGAGTTTTGCTCATGGTTGGTTTAGGATGATATTAGGATGTTTTTTAGAGTGATTCCCATGTTTTGTTTTGAGATTTTGGAGAAAAATCGCAAAAGTGCAAAAATTGGAAAATCTGGGCATTATTGGTCTCCTACGTTGCAGCGTAGGGAACCCACGCCATGGCATAGACCTACGCCAAGGCGTGGGATACCCTCACTGCGACGAGGCCGAGGCGCCAAAATGGCACCTCGGGTGCGCGCGGCGTAACTGCATTCACAATGAGCAATTTTTTGGATTTTGTTTAGGAAGCACCTCATTATTCGTACAGATAGTTTAAGAACCTAATAAATGATTAATGAGGGTTCAAATAAGGATAAAACTAAAATGAAAGCGTATTGTACCTCGTAAGCCTCGAGAAATTATTAGTGGTGCTAGTTTACTACATGTGATGTGTGTGATTTGCTGAGAGTAGGTGAGGATCACATAACCTTACAGAGCTAGAGATTAAAAGCGAAGCCCCGAAGAAAGAGATAGATTGGTTTGTTATGCCTATTCTCATTTCAAGATTTGGAAATTTTGTTTAATGTATAAAAGAAAAACATATTGATTTGTTTTAAATGATTTGAGGCAATTGATTGTGAAATGTTTGCATATGAAAATTGTATGAGTATTGAAAATGAACTATTTATACAAATGTACATATTATACTATATTTTTTCTATAAAGGATTTGAGCCGCCCATAATAGAATGTTACTTAGTTTAGTCGCGTGAGATAGATTGGTATTTATGCGATAGGGTCAAATTCTTGATCTCTTTATGAACAAACGTATTGATGTGTCACTCCGATCAACAGCCCAGCGGGACAGTATTGGTAGTGTTCAATAATTGATTTTTAATAACCAATCAACAGTCCAGTGGGATCGAACTGTGTTATAAAACAAATGTTTGTATGTCGGCCTGCAGCCCAGCGGGATCGTGCTGGTGATTATGATATCTTGTATAACGAAAACATAGGTTAAATTCATTAAGGGCAGAACTGAATTGACTTTGAGATTGTTGACATATTGGAATTGAAAAACGGTACAAATTGAAATAGAAAGAGCATTGTGAAATGCATGATTTAGTTATAATTGATTTATTGCACATGAAAGTGTATATTTGGAATGATCAATGAACCATAAATGATTGTATATGAAATAAAATATATATATGTTAACATTATTATCAAAAGGTGAAATTTTTGTTTAGTAAAATTGCATGATTTGACATAAGCGAAGCGGAAGAGAATGAAATTGTATAGAACCACTAAGCATGAAATGCTTAGCGTGTGAAATGTTATCTATCTTGTGATGGAATTGAATAGGAAAGAAAGGCAAGATTGAAAGGGCGTCGAGTCATAGAAAAGATTTGCGGGTATCTTCAGAGCGTATACGTCCAGCTCAGATTTTTTGAACATTGATATTTTGTAAAAACAGATTGAACTGTGAACATCTAATTTGTAAATCATTTTGAAAAGGCTTGATATGCCTTTATAAAATCTGTACTTTTGTAAAAATGTAATGTTAATGGGCCTACCCTTTAAAAACGCTTCCGCATATTTGAAAGGGCTTTTATGCCAACTGAAATGTAAAGCTTCCGTGTGTTTTTGATAAATGATTTTGATAAAATGATATAGTGGTGGTATTAGAGCATCTCGGATCCTGTTCGGACCCGCTAATTGGGTTGGACCGAAAAGGGGTGCTACACTTGCTTATAAAGCATATAGGCCTATGCTTTTGGTGTTCGTCTTCTTTGAATAAGGCTGTACTTATTGAAACATCAGAAACAATTATGTAAAGATAGAGCGTCTCCCCTGTCTTAGGGCTAGCCAGAATTGGTGGTTCGGTGCGATATTGCTTGATTACCGCGAGGGCCTGGTTGCATTCCATATTCTAGTCTGTCTGCTTGGCCCCTTTTAGAGTGGTAAAGAACAGCTTCAATCGGTTTCTAAAATGAGAGATGAATTGCCCTAGAGCCGAGAGCCACCAACCGGCCCGTCAGTTGTGTTAGGTTTCTACTGGCGATTAACCATACATACACAATGGAAAAATTAAAAATTTCGTCTTTTCTTAACCCGACCAGGGATCCATGTGATCTGATCAGATGATTTAGGGATAGAAGAATACCTTATTCGCTAGAAGATCCTTGTTCCGTAGCATCGTGTGTGCGTCAAACACTCCTCGTCGAATTGAAAGGCGCAGCAAATCGCTCCACCCTCTACAACTATCCACACGAATGAGCCTTTTTCAAAAACCGAGAGAAACAAGTGTGCTAGCACCGGGTTGAGTCTCACGAAAACCCCTAACTGCCTCTCTCAATTGTGAAAAACGAATGAATTGATCCACATAAGGATCCCTTGGGTTTAAATACCAATTTTAGGCCCAAGGGTTGGTTTCCGGCCCATTCTATGTGTATGACCTTGTAAGTCCACATAATGTTGGTAGTGGGCTCAAAAGCCCATGGATCATAAGCGGCCTCTAGCAAGGCTTCGTTTTCTCTCGGATGAGATGAAAACGCCTAAGTATGTGTTTGGATCTTTGGTGTGATCTAGGTACCTTAGCTTGTGCTATAGCCCCATTATTATCACAAAATAAGTCCACCGGGTTTGAGATACTAGAAACCACTCCAAGTCCAGTGATGAACTTCTTGATCCAAACAGCCTCCTTAGCTGCTTTTGATGCAGCTATATACTCAGCCTTTGTAGTAGAATCGGCTACGGTGTCTTGCTTTGAACTTTTCCAGCTAATAGCACCTCCATTCAAACAAAACACAAGGCACAGATGCGATCTAAAATCATCCTTGTCGGGTAGGCCAGATAGTAGCCATTTACAACTAGCTCATCTTCCTGTCCTCCATAAATTAAGAATGTATCCTTAGATCTTTTGAAGTACTTAAGGATATTCTTAACTACTGTCCAGTGACTTTCATCGGCATCTGACTGGTATCTGCTAGTCATACTTAAGGCATATGACACATCCGGTTGAGTACACAACATAACATACATGATAGAACCAATAGCAGAAGCATATGGAATCTTACTCATGCGGTCTCGCTCATCTTGCATCGTTGGACAGGTCTTGCCCAGTCTAATGCCATGACACATAGGCAAAAATCCCCTCTTAGAGTTTTGCATATTGAACCTATTCAGTACTTTGTCTATATATGTACTCTGACTTAGGCCAATCATTCTTTTAAATCCGTCTCTATAGATCTTAATGCCTAGAATATAGGCGGCCTCACCTAAGTCTTTCATTGAGAAACAACTACTTAGCCAAGACCGACGTGCGCAAGGCGGGATGTCATTTCCAATGGTAGGATGTCATCAGCGTAAACATTAGAAAAACTATCGCGCTCCCACTAACCTTCTTGTAAACACAAGGTTCATCTTCATTTTTGATAAAACCAAATACTTTAATTGCTTCATCAAAACGAAGATTCCAGATTCGTGATGCTTGCTTCAATCCATAAATGGATCTCTGAAGCTTGCATTCCTTTCCAACATTCTCAGGATTGACAAAACCCTATGGTTGTGTCATGTACACATCCTTGAGCAATACTGCATTAGAAATGCTGTTTTGACATCCATTTGCCATATCTCGGGTCGTAGTACGCGCTATGATAAGCCAGGATTCTAATAGACTTAAACATGCCTTGGTAAATTTTTTCATCATAGTCAGCACCATGTCGTTTGCTTAAGTACCCAGCCAATCGTGCCTTAAAAGGTATACACATTGCCATCCATGTCAATATTCTTTTGAAGACCCACTTGCACCTTATAGTCTTTGAACCCTTTGGGTAATTGATCAAGGTCAGGCAGTTATCATACATGGATTGCATCTTAGATTTCATGGCTTCTAGCCATCTATCGGAGTCTGGACTAGATATGGCCTCTTGGTAAGATGAGGGCTCATCATGATCCATGAGAATGACATCATTATTGTCAGTTATAAGAAATCCATATCTCTCTGGATTTTGACGTATCCTACTAGACCTTCTTAGGTCTTATGGTACTTATGTAGGTTCAACAACATCTTGTGAAACCTGTTGAGTTTCCATAACCGGTTCAATGCTTCTTTGTGGTGCTTGAATTTCGTCAAGCTAAATTTTACTCCCACTAGTTCCTTTAGATATGTGCTCTCTTTCCAAAAATATAGCATTTCGAGCAACAAACACTTTGTTCTCTGAACTATTATAGGAGTAGTATCCTTTTGTTTCTTTAGGATACCCCACAAAACATTATCACGGACTAGATTGCTAATTTTTAAATTGGCGCTGCATATTCATTTGAAATTTTAAAGAAAAGACAGCCTAGGAAACTCTAGTCCATATCTCATATGGTGTCTTTTGAGCAGGCTTAGATGGAATCACGGTTAAGTAGAAATGCGATAGTTTCTAAGGCATACCCCCAAAGGATATTGGAAGATCAGTTGACTCATCATTAGTTGAACCATATCTAATAAGGTTATATTTCTCCTTTTTGAAACACCATTCCATTGGGATTGTTTGTGGGTGGAATCATTGTGAAACTATTCCACAATCTTTAAGATAGTCATCAAAATCTTGGCTTAGGTTTTCACCACCTTGATATGTTTGAAGAGCTTTTATACTTTTACTAAGTTGGTTTTGTACCTCATTCTTGAATGTTTTGAACTTTTCAAAAGACCCATCCTTATGTTTCATCAGATAAAGATAACCATATCTACTATAATCATTTGTAAAGGTAATGAAGTATTGGTAGCCTCCTCTGGCAGTAGAACTTATACATCATTTGTGTACAAGGCCTAATAAGTCATCAACCCTTTCACTATGACATGTAAAGGGTGCTTTGGTCATTGCCTAGCAAACAAGATTCACATACTTCATAAGATTCAAAATCGAATGAATGTAAAGTCCATCTTGATAGAGCGTCGTTTCTACGTTTATATGGCACAAGCGGCGAGTGCCAAAAGATGAGTCGTGTTTAAATCATTAGATCTAAACCTTTTGGTATTAATGTTATAGATGAACTTTGCATTTGGATTGTCATGGTTTAGGATATAGAGACCATTTGATAAGTGAGCATCCCCATAAAAGATATCACCGTAATAAATGGAGCAAGTGTATTCTTAATATTAAAAGAGAATCAACATATCAAACAAAATGGAAATGATATTCCTACTAATTGCAGGAACATATGTAATTATCTAATTCCAAAACTAGTTCAAAGGCATGATAAATAATAAGTTCCTCTGACTAAATGACACTCTTGTCATTGCCTCTTCGTGAGTTCACCTCGCCTTCCTTGATGATCTACTATTTTGAGACCCTCCACATTTACACAAATGTGAGGTCACAACTAGTATCTATGCCCATGAGCGGAAGTAGATAATTGACTTCTATTACCATGCCTGAAGATGTAGTCCTACCCTTCTTCTTCTTCAAATCTTCCAAGTAGAGCTTGCAATTCCTTTTCCAATGACCTGGTTCATTGCAAAAAAAGCATTGCCCTTCCTTTGGTTTCTTAGCCTTAGAAATTTGCCCAGTTTCAGCTTTTTCCTTTTGTATCAAGATTGGGCCAGTTCTGTTATCCTGATGCCTTGTTTTCCCATTTCCTCTTCGTGTCCTTACCCTTACCCGCTTTTGAACCATCGAGCATTACTAGTAGTGCTTGTGTTACGTTCGGTGATCTTAAGCGTCCTGTGCAGCTCAGAAATAATTTTCTCCATGTTATGCATATTGTAGTTCATAAAAAAACCATCATAAGTATCAGGTAGAGTTTGGAGAGGTGTGATCCCGGTGGCCAATTCTTGGCTGTCGATGATAACTCTCGAGATGATCAGGTAGCCCTTCATTTTAGACATGAAATTTGGTAAACACCCTTGCAACCATTTTACAGGAAAGTAATGCCTTTATAGTGGCAAACCTCTCAATGCGGGCCTGCTCGTGGAACATTTCCTTAAGATGGGCTATCATGGTAAATGCCTCCATATCAACCATCTGCTTATAAAGTTCAGATTCCATGGTGGCAAGCATGAGGCATTTAACATCGACTGAATCATTTTGATGCTTAATATAAGTATCCCTTTGAGCCCTAGGAGCATTTGCTGCAGGTTCTTTAGGGATATGTTCATCTAGGACATATAACTTCCTTTCTTGCATGAGAACGATTCTCAAGTTTCTATGCCGGGTGGAAGTTGGTCCCCGTGGTTGTCCTTCTTGGGAGCGTCAGCGATGACAAAGTTGGTGTGTTGTTTGTTGCCATTATCTACAAGTCATGCAAAGTATTTTAGAATTTCAATAATTAAATATGTGAGGCATAAAATACTCCGACTAAACATTACCAAATATTTAACCCTCTTATTTTAATTGAATAATATTTGAGACTTTAGTGGTCCAAGACCCATATTTCACCAAACTCTAAGTAAGCTTTGGCTTATCACCTAAAGTCTAGTTATTTAGGTAGGTAACCAATTACTAATTGTATCTAATGCAATTCTTGGATTCCCATGGGACTTGACAATCACATGTCATAAGTAAAATCCCATTAATGCCCTAAGTCCATGTTTTGATAACATTAGTCCGCAAAGCTCATACATATGGATATCACCATTATCCATCATGCCTTAATAAGATGGATTACATATCCTGCTTTGGCATGACCCATGTAGTCAATCGAAGTCTTGACAAGTGTGAAATTATGGTAGGCATTTTATGACTTAATTTCTAGAAAGGGATTTAATTTATTTTTAATCATACCATTTGAACTATAATTCATCCATCATACCATTCATATCATCACATGCATATAATAATGGCATAAATTAAACGTGTCATAGCATGACCCAAAACTAGATTGATATTCATAAGCCATTATGAAGATCAAAGGTCATTCCTAGGTAAAAACTCCAACTCCATGGATTTGCCTAGAATGTTCTGAATGGTCTCCACCATCGAATCAAAGTTTGAGAAGAATGCATCCTCTGTCGCCTTTTGTGATTTTGAGTGATCTCCATCCTTGAGCAGCTATTATTCTTTACAACTTGTATTTATACTATACAACTAATAAATAAATTACAAGAAATAAACATGACACACATGTCGTATTTAAATTACATATCCCAAAAATGCTTAAAAATTAAACGCAGGCCGTATTTAAATTACATATCCCAAAATAAACAAATAAATTAAAACATCCGCATTCACATTGATTTAAGGGCCATGCTATGCACCATACATATTTTTCACAAAACATACAATAATTATAATATCTCAATAATTTATGTGTAGACGGTATTTTATAACATCATGACCGTTTATAAGCGAAAGTGGTTTGAATTAATTCGTAAGAATTAATTTAGCTTGTTCTAGTCTTCAAACTTAATTGTAAGTGGTGAAGCGTTCTGAATTAATGCAAACTTAATTGTAAGAATTAATTCAAATGTTACGAATTAAATGCAAACTTAATGGTTAGAATTTGAATTCAAAATAACCCCTACATTTTTCAAAAAAAAAATGGTTGCCTCGGGGTCCAAGGGCAAGATCCTGGAGGTTAGGCGACACCCCCTTGCGGTGGTCATTGACCGGTCGGGGTAGGGAATTCGAGGTTGCGCCTCCGGAAAAAAAAAAAACATACAAAACCTCAGATCCTGTTAATCATATTAACATTCTTTCTCCTAATACCATTGCCCTTCATGATTTTGGAATTAATATTGCCTTTTACAGAACCATATATGTTTGTATGCATCAACCATGCATAAAGACATGATCCTTAATGAACTACACAAATCCTATGCATCATCTATGCATAAAGATAAGATTTTTAATGAACTATACCTATCCTATGCATCATCTATGCATAAAGATACGATTTTTAACATATTAGATGAATTCATACACATCATATGCATAGAAAATAAAGAAACCATACTAATCGAGGTCAGAAGTGGCTCTGATACCACTGTTGGGTTTCTACTAGCGATTAAGCATACATACACAACACAAAAATTAAAAATTTCGCCTTTTCCTAACCCGACCAGGGATCCATGTGATCCGTCCGGATGGATTGAGGATGAAGAATGCCTTATTCTCCTTTGGATCCTTGTTCCTTAGCGTCGATGTGTCGTCAAAACACTCCTTGTCGGCGAAGGCACAACAGATCCTTCACCCTCTGCAACTATCCACAGCAGGCCTTTTACGACGGAGAGAGTAGTGTGCTAGCCTTTGGGTTGAGTCTCGAAAACCTCTAGTCACCTCTCTCAATTGTGGCTTGAATGAATTGATCCACATAGGGATCCTTGGGTTTAAATATGGTGCAGGCCCAAGGGTTGATTTTCCCTCATCCCATTCTATGTGTGTGGCCCTATGGGTCCACATAATGTTGGTAGTGGGCTCAGCCCATTTCGAGGCCCACGGATCATGGCGGCCTACAGCAGGGCATTATGACCAGAAATTATGTGGATGTCAATGGCAGAGCATAACCTAATCCATAATAAATGTATTAGTCTCTTTGTCTCACGATATCTAATTGAACACAAGGCATGAACTATGTCTCCTTGTAAGTTCAATCAGTAAATTTTCTCGACACTCCATGTAAGTGATAATACAAATGACATTAACCCTTATTATTGAATTCATTTGAGCATAACCATGCGATTTCCGGTCTCACATGTCGGGGGCTCACATATATCTCTAAAATGAGGACGTCCTAACTCGTCCCTCTACATGATTTATTCTATATCCAACTATAGTCTGTATTACCACCTATTACAGATGATGTTGAATTGTGTCAAAACATAAAGCTCCTCATGTAGGGACCTATGGTGGTGTTAAGGTCGAAAGGACAAGAGACATTATTAGTAATTAAATGCCTTGACTTATAAATCATGTAGTATTCTCATGGTAGGTGATCCAGTACAATGTTCTGTATGTACTTATGAGCTGACTTAATATCATATATGCATGATCGAGTGAAGTGTGATCATCGGTTAAACTCTATACTGAATCTTAAATTCCTCATCAATTTCCATGATAATGAACGACTAAAAGGACAATTTAGGAATGTATTCTTTGTAGTCTGGGTTCTACTATCAAGTCCACATGACCATAAGTGGAATCAACTATTCATGTATTAAATCCACCAGAAATTAGAAATGTAAGATGATAATGAAAATGCCTCTTTATTATTGAAATATGAAAGTAATAACAATTACACTATTGCCCTAGGGCACATCACTAACAAGTTGTTGCACTCCTTTTCTGGAGGTAGGAGTATGAGATTCCATAATGGCCCTGAGTTGAACAAGATTAGCCTCAATCCCCCTTTGTGTTACCATAAAAGTAGCCGGGAACTTACCGAGGCGGCTCCGGTGCACTTCGAGGATTGAGTTTCATAAATTGGTGTGGAACAACTTAAAAGCTTCTTGTAGGTGCTTCGTATGATCGGGACGTTCTTTAGATTTGACAAGCATATCATCAATATAGACTTCCATTGTCTTTTCCATTAGTGGCCGGAATATCTTTGTCACTAGTCTTTGGTAGGTTGCTCTAGCGTTCTTCAAATCAAAAGGCATCACATTGTAGCAGTACAACTTGTGTGGTGTGATGAAGGCCGTTTTTGTCGCGTCAGGCGGATGCATAGGAATATGGTGGTAGCCGGAGAAGGCATCTAGAAATGATAGCATCCCATGCCAGGAAAAGGCATCAACGATATGATCTATTTGCGGTAGGGGGAAGCTGTCTTTTGGGCACGCTTCATTGAGGTCCATGTAGGCTCAATTTACCGCCCTTCTTTGGGACGACCACTACATTGGCAAGCCATTCAGGGTACTTCACCTCTTTGATAAAACCTACACTCAGAAGATTGTCTACCTCTGTTTGTAAGACCCGAGAAAATCCAATTTTTTCAAAAAGGGCAAAATCGTAATTTCGATAAAAAATCCGAAATTTATTCTCTGGATCTCGGATGATGAAACGGATTTCATCGTTGGAATCGTCTCATGAAATCTAGCTAACACATCGAATTTCTTCAAATTTTGAGATAGTCGGGAATTAGGCACCGAGTACCGGGTGTCGTAAAACGATTTTTGATGTGACAAAAGTCACAAATAACATGTACTCATGTTACTCAAGTTGCATGAGTAGAGAAATGATGGAAATGGACTTCCTAGATAGTGCCAAGTGTCAAAAATCTAGAAGAAGGGACATAATGGGCATTATTTGAAAGTTTAAATGAAAAAAGACAAAAGAGCTACAATTACCATCTCCTTCATTTGAGCAAATCGGAATGTGTTGAATTTGGAGATACGATGGGCGAAATGGTGATTTTAGAGAGGAGAGAGCCACTTCTCTCTAGATTCCCGGCTAATCCGACCGTCAGATTTCTTCGGGCCGAGAAGGAAAGCTGTTCTACGCGGCGAGGGCAATGCGTGGGCTCCGGTTTTAAGGAGTTTCGACAAACTCCGTGAGATAGGGGTTTTATCCTACTTGTTTTACTCTTGATTTAAGTGTTTTGTGATGTTTGAGTTGATTAAGGCCGTGGTCAGTTTGATCGGTTCAAATCTTGGAGGCAAGTGTGAAAATTTTTGGGACACTTTTGGTCGATCACGTATCGGTTAGGAAGCGGTTGGGTATTGTATCATAATTTATATAATAAATTGTGTTTTGGTGAGTAGGAGGCCGGAAATGGGTAGGGAATTTGGTTCCACCAAGAGGCCGATGTTGGATAGTGGGCGCACGGACTGACCCACTTGCTGTTCAGTCCGGGTTTGTGCAAATTGGACCAAAAACGTCCATGTGTTGAGTGCTTGAAATTGATGAAATGAATGGCTTGAGTTGTGTGGAAATAGATAGGTTAATACATGATTCTAATGTGTTAACACAATGACATAATTATATAAAATATAAATTGTGTTTGCATAGGTCGTGGAGATGAATTATTGATTAGCTGAAGTGAGTTAATTTGGGTGATGTGGCTTAAAATTGGTATATTAGTGTAAATTGTGAAATTACATAACATGTTGTATGTGATTTAAATATGTTAATATATATATATATATATATATATATATATATATATATATATATATATATATATATATATATATATATATATATATATATATATATATATATATTAACATGAATGACATGAAATGACATTATGCATTTTCATATACCTTTGGGTAACCTAGAAATTAGGTGTGAGTGCGTGACGAATTTACCACGGCTGAACATGATTGCGAAAGGAATTTCCGCGAGGATGATATTCCGGAGAATGGGAGTTGGGGCAGTCCCGACATATCATTTCGGGATGAGGACCATGGCTGTTCGGAAGGTTCTCGACACATTAAGCCTCGGAGGGTAGTCGTATTTTTACCGATACGCCCGGTATTATAGTTCGAAAACAACAAAATTTGTTTGAAAAAAAATGTTTTTCTCATACATGGCTTAGGCAAGTGTGAAATTCGGTGAGGACTTTCGGGACGTGGGTTGGTCATTTTGGAGCATTCCGTAGGATCACGCATTGCCGAATGTGTGTTGCACTGGGCATTGCATATGCACTTAGGTGAGTAACCCACTTAGGGTGATTCCTCTTGAGCATTAGCTCACCTGTCGAGGGATTATATTTCAGGTGCGGGAGCGCACGAGAGACGGCTCATCCTTAGAGACAGCTTTAGAAAGAAAGCTAGGGATGTGGCTTTGGGTTTATGATGTAGTACATGTATTAGAATGTTTTTAAACTTTTTAATATATGTTGTATAAAGTAAAATTGTCTTGAAACTATGACATATAGTTGTGTATGTTTGATGGTATATTAGTATGGGCCAAGAGAATTCGTTTTTACTCGTATAAATATTATATTGGATTGTTTGAGACCAGAGGAGTTTGTATATAGGTAGAGAGCTCCCGGAGTACAAAGGGACTACGCCCGATTTTTCGTGAGAGAGGTCGGTCACCGGTATTCACAGTGTTTCCGGCGAGGTTGGCGGGTAGTCAGCGGACACCCGGTTTTGGGGTGTCACCTTTGTTTGAATAATCGATGGCGATTCGGTAGAAGCGCCTTATCTTCTGACGTCTAACGGGTTTCGATGCGATAATCATTCCGATTTATGAGAGATAGCGTTGAGTTGATTCAGGCCATGTAGAGTGACTCACAGGTGAATACATATCACGTTTCCCAACAATACAGTCATTGCTCTTTCTCTTTCACTAGATAACGGGGAGTGTTGACATACGTGAACCTCAGGCCCGTCCCGGTAGCACACTATCTCACAGAGGATCCGTTTGTGGATCCTTTTCTTCCACCCTAACCTGGGCAGCGAATTATAGTTGGTACGTGGGAATGTGATCCCCGAGGGGAAGACTATTAAACCCTTTTCCTCTTTCTGTTCCTGTACGGATAATTGAAGTAGCAACGTCGATGCTTTAGTAGTACCTTAAAAATTAACCTGCCCCTTTACTAGTCAAATAACTGACCATTTGATGATATGTTGAAGGGACAACTTTCATCGAGTGCAGCCAGGCCCGACCTACTATGCAATTGTAAGGCCCCAAGTCTTCGACGACTATAAACAAAACCCATTGGGTGATTGGCCCTGCTTGTACAGGAAGTGTGATGTCTCCTAGCGTCGTGGTCGTTGCGTCTTTGAAACCATAGAGGATTCATCTGGCCGAGTTTAGCATTTTTGAGGAAAGCTTCATCTGGTTGAAAGCAGACAGTTGCAACAAGTCTGCCGCGTTGCTAGGATCCACCAACACCCTGTGCACATCAAAACCGTTAATACAGAGGGTGAGTACAAGTGCATCATAATGGGGCATAATGACCTTGTTTGGGTTTACTGGGGGAAAGGATATGGGGTTATTTATAGGCTTAGTCTCTTTTTGGCTACCCCTCGTGTGGACAGCGTTTACTCAGGCTTTGACCATAGCTTCTCTCAAAAGCTTCTTCTATTGGTGTTTTGATTGGTACTGATCGTCAAGCGGTCCTCCCAGTATATAGTTTATGGGCGGTTTGGGCTTGGACGGTGCGGCTACACCGGTTGTGGTTCTGTCTGCTATAGGTGCGGATTCCTCCCCGCGATCAACGTCCCTGATATATCTTCTAAGGCACCCCTCTTTAATTAGTCTTTCCACCAAGAATTTTAGGCTTCGACACTTGTTGGTCTCATGCCTGTGATCTCTGTGATAATCACATCGTACGAACATGTTTCTCTGAGAGGGGTCCGTCTGGGTTGGCACAGGCCACTTGAAATATGGCAAGTCGCGAATGAGGGGTAGAAGCCTCTCGTAGATGATGTTCAAGGGAGTGGATTGCAGGGGCTCCTTTTTTTTTTTTTTTTACTGATCTCGGGGTAGCTTTCTGTTCTTGCCCTGGCCTTCCCTAGGCTCAGGCGACTTCTTCTCTTCTGGCTTACTACTTCCAGCCGACTTGCTTGTGATCATGACAGTCTGAGTTGTGGCATAGATGTTGTCTTCCAGCATTGAATATCTATCTGCCCACCTGTATAATTCTTCCATCATAGCCAGCGGGTTTAGAGACAGTGAGTGGAAAAAAGGGGTAGATGAAGCGAAGCTTCTCTTAAAGTTTTGAAGGACTAAGTCCATGATGTAAACCTCTACCTATTGGACGGCTTGCCCAAACCTCCTAGTGAAGTCCCATATGGTTTCCTCCTCTTGCTTTATAATAGTTTGCAAAGAACTAATATTCCTATTTTGTCGTATTGAACAAAGGTACTGAGAGGCAGTGTAGCCTCCCCCACGACCATTGCTTCGGACCGAACACGGGGCGCGGACCACTAAATCCATTTATTTGTAACTTACATTTCATATACTTATTTTTGATGAGATATTTAATATCCATTTAAATCCTCTTTATGTATGTATGAAAATATGATCCACATTACTAATACACATTATATATATAAAAATATACATCAATCATGGTGAGCCCATCATTGCTCAATTCCCACATTTATACAAAACGACATTTCTTGCCACACTAATCATTTACAAAACATTTGTAATTCCATGTCTAACGTAAGTCAAATATACTCTTCCCGTGAAGATTTATACATCTTTGTTTATGATACAAAACAATTATGATTTTTCTTTGAAATGAAATGTATGCATGAGACAGGCATTTACTTATACTCCTCACAATTGATGATGACTCAGGCTCTACGAGTATGATCTTCTTCACTTAGTACTGCGTGATAAAACAATGGGCTAAACATTTTCATGCTTAGTGGTTATATGCATTTTTATCCTAATTTCAATCAAACACAAAATATGTATCTTTTTTAAAACAACATTTTGGCACATTTTCAATGGTCAATGCAATAAACAATATATATGTTAATTTTTTCATTCAAAACTCAAAATTATGCATTTACACATTTACTTATAAGTTTTCCCTTAACGAATTTAACCATGACTTTGATTGCATAGGATAAACGAAGGAATCACTAGGCGCGGTCCACTAGGTTGTGAGCGATAAAAAAAAATTTAATAACACATTATGGTCCGAACTGTGTGCGTTATTTACAAATTCATTTTGTGTAAGCTAGCGATCTTGTCAGGAGCTCTGAATCGATATGCCACTATAAATCATTTCGTTCAGTCACTTCTGCTGTGCCTTATTGGTATACCAATCTATTCTTAACTCGAATATGACGGATAACATTATCTTAAGGACATTAATACTCAGTCATAGTAAATTACAATATTGTATATACATATATACCCCAATAAACACATTTGGCGTTCATGCAGTTTTCACTTGGCAATCCATTTGCAATCAATTTCCAATCACTTAAGACAATTTGTTTTTATGGTTAAAAACAAAGCACATCGTTTCCCATGTAAATCATTTCGGTTTTTGACAAATCCAATACAAAGTTGCAATAAGAAAAGAAATGAAAAGAACAAACCAAAAAGGTTGTCGCTCCTTGACTCTTATCCTTGGAATCCCGATCTTACTAAGGTTTCCTCAAATGCCAACCCTAGTCCATCACAAATAGAAAAATGTCTCAGTCAATACATGCTATTGTTTTTGGTTAGGGTTGATTTCTACCCAATACACCTTCACTTGTAAAATTTTATGGGAACAAATGAGCCATATCTTACCAACTTCCTTCAAGTCCATTGTTCCTCTATAAATCCATTTTATTTAGAAATTGGAATCATCCAATTCGGAGCACCAACTAAAGATATGTTCTAAACAACCGGGACTACTCTATTTTTAAAATAGAACCAGAATTTTCTTGTAAACAAAGCTCCCCTTAGACTAATTTCTGGATATAATAGGGTCCAAATTTGAATACACTTAGGCAAATTTGTTCTCATAAATTTGAATTTGCAGGAAATTTGAATCACTCAATTTGGATGAGTGAAGAGCTCAGCTATGGCCTAAATACCAAAACTGTACCAAACCAGAACCAGAATTTGCCCGAAAACAAAGCTTCACTTAGACGTATTTTTGGGTCTAATGGAGTCCAAATTTGAATACACTTATTTCAAGAAAATTTGTTCTCTAAAGTCTTAATTTGCAAGAAATTTCAATAACTCAATTTGGATGAGTAATGGGTGATTATGGCCAAAACAAAACATGGGTTTGGAAAATTTTGTGACATCTCCCCTAAAACCCTAACATTTCCTTTATACAAAAAATTCCTCAAGAGCAATCCTAATCAAAGCAAAAAAACAGCGAACTCTAACTCAAACATATATATAAAATTATGGTTTTACCAAACCTAAACACAATCAAAGAGGGAGTTAGGAGAGTTCCTAACCTTGATATTTTTTTATCTTCACTAGCTTTCTCTTCTTCCTTCTTCTTTCCTTTCTTGATCACGTAGAACCTTGAACAAAATGGAGTAAATCAACCAAATTTGGCTTCATCCCCCACAAGCACTGTAGCCCTAAGCTTTCCCAAAACCAAAACGCGTTCTTCCCCTTTTGCAAGACAAGATTTGGTCTTATCTCATTTTCATGTACAAGGCCATGTTTGGCTAAAAGCATTTTTGACTTAATTTTCCATTTTTGCATTAAAGTCCTTCATTTCTATTTCATTTGCACAACAACTTATCACATTTATACTTTGGCATATACTTTTCTTTATTTATGACTTTTGGGTCCCCATTTGAAAATTATTATTATTATTTTTTTATTTTTTTTTCACTTAGCATTTAAATTCCGAAAAATTCAAATTTAACTTGTGTTATACCCTAAACATATCATTAAACTCTAAGACTTAATTTGGGGTGCACTAATCCACTATGCGAATTCTCACTTTAAAAACATCTATTTTTATCACTTAAAATCAATAAAATATTGAATAAATACAATAAAAATTTATAATAGCAGAAAATGTTATAAAGTAAAATAATAAAACGAAAAGGCTATTTTTGGGACATTACACAAATACAATCCAAAGCTCGTTGAACGAATTTATCGAATTACACGAGAGCTTGTGGAACCAGGCTAGCGCAAGCCCTTGGAGGCTAGCCGGGAAGACTTTGCATAACAATTGGTCGTTTCTAGCATTTAAAGGCATTGCTTGGTTGTAATGTAGCATGTGATCATAAGGGTCGCTAGATCCATTGAACATAGCAAAGGTAGACATGATGAATCCTCACGGTGGCTCATAATCGAGGATGTGTTGCCCTAGGGGTGAAGAGGCCGGAGGTCGTCGGGACGCCAGTCCTATACGGTGGTATGTAGGCGCGGTTCACGTCGGAGAAATTTATCTTGGGGGCATGGGAGACACTCTGCGCGCATGTAATGCGAGCCAGCGTTCGGGCACTCCGTTTGGCTGGTCACGTCCTCGGCCAATTTTCTTATCACTTGGCGGAATGTTCCACCATTGGCGTTGTTGAATGTTGGGCGATGCGAGCGTCTCTGGCGCGACTTGGCCCTGCTATTCTTTTATGGGGAGAGATCTGGCGAGCTGCCTGAGGATAACTCGTCATCCGCTAAGGTATATATGTTGTCAAGGATGATGGGCTTCTTTTCTTTATTGCGGGCGGTTGGGTGCTTTGCTTGGCCGCTATCTTACACATCTTTTTCGCCAATATTGCGCCTATCTTCAACCTAGGTCCGTAAACGGTCGTTTTCCTGCTGCAGGCGTTTGGCTTGATCCTATAATTCCCTCATCTATTTTGCTTGCTCTTCCTATTTCTTCTCCATGTCTTGACGCCAATGAAGAAATTGATCCTCGAGTGACTGGATCACCGGGTTGCTGGTCATTGCACCTATGTCAGATGAATAAGATGTGGGTATGGGAATCGTCTGAGCTATTAGTGGTGAGAGGCTACTGGATAGTTGTTGGAGCCAATCCCTAGCACGTCGCCGATGAGACTTTTTGTTCGATTCCTACAGACGACACCAATTGTTAGTACCTGGATAGTCTGACCTCTGGGGCATCAGCGGCGTGATATAAAGCTGCAAAAAAAAGGGGGTTCGACGGCGATGTGCCGGCTGCCTCTCCTATGATTAAGTCAATAAAAGGGTGGAGAAGATAACGAAAGGAGTTAGCGCAATTGGAGTTGCCTACCTTTCCCTCGTGGGGAGCTTACACTTTATACTCGAATTTCTCCTTGATTATAGGAAATATAATATCGTAATTTTGGTGATAAGATCTCTCTTTCCTTATCAAGGACTAATTCTCCCTTATTAAGGATTTATGTTTTTGAGATGTTTTGGATTTGTATACTGGGAGATCTGTGGATAAATATCGTTTTTGTATTTTCCATAATGACCTTCCCATATGCGATAGGGTGGCTAACTGGGGGACTCGGGATCCTAGACGGGTTCTAGGACTGCACCATTTGGTTGGTTCCCATGTGGTTTTAGTATAGTGGGCCGCCTTGGGTAGCTTCATGAGGCGGGCCAGGAGCTGGGCCTGCGTGGGCGCTGGGCCTATCGAGTAACGGGTCTAGGCCCAAAGGCCACGGTACTCACACTTCCCGCTGCCATCATCTTCTCTTCTCTTTGCTGACAATATTCCTTCTCGATTCTTCTCTTCTCCTTCTCGATTCTTCTCTTTAGTGAATGTTCTTGAATACCCAATGACTAAACCCTTCTCGACTCCCTACTCTTCCTTGCGATTTTGCGATCTCCCTAAGGCAAAGGCAACTCTCTCATTACCCAGTATTCCATCTTCCCATTGTCGCTCTATGCGATTTAGTAGTTCCTTATCCCTCCGTCATCAAGTAGCCATCACCCTGAATATCTCATTTCCATTTGTCTACGATCTATGTATACTCTAACTACGTATAAGTATCTTATTCATTTCAAAACCAACTTTGATCTCTTTGGATGTTCTTCCTTGTATTGCAAATCAAAGTTAGATGCATTGGGTTGTTCTTCCATGTCTTGCAAATAAAATGATTACTATTGTTATTTTTGTTTATGATTAGGTCCATGGACTCATTTTTTATTTTAATTTTTATTTTATTTATTTTTGATCGCATTTGGTGAAGTTTTAGCATATGTACTACCATAATAGTGAATGTACGATTGTAACTAGTGAATGTACTACCCTAACATGTTTATCTAAAAACCTCATAATTTAAGCCCATTATTTATTTGTTAATTGTTGTTTGGATGGTAAATGTATAATATGATTGAAATAACCTAAAATTTAATCATCAAATATGTACTACCATAAATAATCAATGTCCTACCATAATTATTGAATGTACTAGCACCAGTTTATTGTTTAGCCTATTCCGTATTGCTAACCATTGTTACATACTTTTTCAAGTAAGCAAAATGAGAAAAATATTACGTGATCTTTGTTGGTCGGAAATACTAAGTTTGTGATTCTTGGCTTGATTGTTAGGGAATGATGTTATTATATAAAGTTGGTCTATACAAAGCTTATACATCTAAAGAAGAAGCAATGTGAGCATGGGTTCTATATCCACCATGATGGAAGATACCTAATGGAGTTGTTACATCCTCTTCACTTACTCCCAAAAATGGACATGAAAAGAAGCAATTTCTAAAAATTATGTCAAGAATGTTGCTGTTATGTTTCATTTTTGGAATCTTCATAGCATTAATGTTTTTAATTGTAGTTGGCAAAATGTTGCAAAACATTTTGTGAGACCCCAGAAAATTCAAATTTTCTGAAAAAGGGCAAAATCGTAATTTCGGTAAAAATCCGAAATTTTTCTAGATCTTGGATGAAGAAACGGACTTCACCATTGGAATCGTCTCGCGAAATTTAGCCTGCGTCGGGTGTCGAATTCGAGCAGTGGGTGCACATTTTAGAGGCGCCGAGTATCTTGCGTAGGTTGATAAAGTCGCACCATAACGTATGCTCATGTGATAATGTTTGCGTAGTAGAGAGATGATGGAAATGGACGGTCGAGATAGTGCCAAGTGTCAAAATCCAAGATTTTAGGGACATGGAAGACATTATGTGAATAGTTAAATGATAATAGGACAAAATTATGAATAGTGATCATCTTCTTTCTTCAAAAGCAAAGAGGAAACGTGCAGGGGAAGGAGAAACTTACAGTGAGCTTAGGTTTTTGATTTTAGTGAGAGAGTGAGTGACTTCTCTCTAAAATCCCGGCTGACTCGAGACCGTCGAATTCCTTCGGGCCAGAAGGAAAGTACGTGGCGAGGAGCAGCGTGGGCCTTAGGTTTTGGAGTTCGACAAACTCCGTGGTAGGGGTTTTATCCTGCCCAGGGTACACTTTGTTTAAGTGTTTTGTTGATGATTGAGTTGATTTGAGGCCTTCTTGAGCGGCCCGTTTTGATCAGATCCCAAACTTGGGACCGGAAATGTGAAATTTTAGAACTCGTTTAGACGGTCAGTGAGTTGCAATTTATTTAAGTACGCTGATGGTATAATTATGCTATAAATTATGTTGTGATGCATAAATTTGGAATGGCCATTGGATTTGGTTCTAAAGTGGGCAGATGTTGGAAGTAGTTAATTGGCGAGCGATGCCAGGGTTCTTGTTCATGTGAATAGTGTTCACGAAATATTTTGTGAGAAAATGTGTTTGGTTGAGTAATTCAAATTGAATTGCTCGTGTACGTTAATTAGCCAGTGTAGTATTTGGTAGAAATGTATTGAAATTATATAACATGTTGTTGTGATTTAAATTGTAAATATATGCATGAAGATATATTTGCATGTGTTATATAAATTGTGTTGAAATGACATAATGCATTTCATATGCTGCCCAGGTAACCTAGAAATTAGGTGTGTGTGCATGGCGTAGTTACTACGAAAAACCTTAACATGGTTCTAAATGAATTTCACGGGATGAATTTGGAGGAGGGAATGGGGGTTGGGAGGCAGTCCAGCCAGGATCATTTCGGATAGGACATATTTGTTCAGGGGATTCTCCAACACGTCGCCTCGGAGGGTAGTCCCATATTTTACCGACGCATTCGTGGTTTATTTTCAGAACAAATTTTGTTTTGAAATAATATTTTCTCATACGTAGAGCAGAGCGAGTGTGAGGGAGTGATGAGGACTCGAGACATGGGAGCGGGCATGTAGACGTTCAAGAGTATGATCACGTATTACTTGAGTGTGTTTAAGTGGATCATTGCATATGCACTTGGGTGAGATAGCCCATTTAGGGTGATTCCTCTTGTGACGATGCTTCATACATCGAGGAATATTTTTTCAGGTACAGGGAGCGTTCGAGAAGACGGCTCATTTTAGAAGCGATTTTGAAGAAAGTCAGGTTGTGGCTTTGATGTTTTGGTCTAATATGTATTAAAATTGTAGATTTTAATATGTATTTGTATTAAGAGTAATGAAATAACTCTTGGACTATTAGATATAGTTAGGTATATGTTTGATGAGTGATGCGGGGGCCCAGTGGCCATTTTTACTCGGAGTATGAGTCGTATCTGAGCGTATAGATTTCAGCGAGGTTGTGAATTGAATCAAGGACCCCGGAGTTTTTAGGGCGTCACACATTTACTAACACCTATGTATTTTTTTTATTACCTATATATTTTGTAGGAACTATAAACTTTAATTGTAAATATTATTTTTGTTAAATGAAATTGAAGTTTTACCTTTCATATTGTTGCTTGATATGAAATATAACAACATTATATTAATATGTAATAAATAATATTAAAGATGGATAAAAAAACTTGTTGAAATGCAGTACTTGATTTGCACAAAAGTAGTTTACAAAGTAATTGGGAAAAATTTGTATAGAAAATCGTAAAACTAACATTTTTCTCATGCGTTGGTGTTTGAGAGAAAACCCTAAATCCAACATTTTGATGCAAATGAAATGTAAGAGAGAGATTAGGATATGAAACAATATAAAAAAATTGAAGTCAGGAAAAAATGAAAAAATGATGCCTTAATGGAAATTGGCGGTCTTTGGAGCTGACTTGTAGTGTGTGCATATCGAAAGGAAAAAGTAGCGATGTGTTTTTGTGGTATCGAACAAAGTAACGGACAATGTTTGTGTCCACTCTTTGGGCGATAAGCTCACCTGTCGAGTCATTTTTTTCGGTCTGAGGAGCGTTCGAGGAAGAAAACGGCTCATTTAGAAGTCGATTTTGAAAGAAAGTCGGGTTATTGGCTTTGATGTCTTTGGTCTAATATGTATTAAAATTGTAGATTTTAATATGTATTCAATATTAAGAGTAATGAAACAACTCTTGGACTATTGGAATATAGTTGGGTATATGTTTGATAGTGTTGATCACGGGGGCCCGAGTAGTGAATTTTGCTGGAGACTATGGATCTGTATCTGAAGGCAGTATGGGGTACTCGCGAGTTGACGGGTAGTCAACGGACCCCGGGTTTTAGGGCGTCCACACATTTACCTAACACCTATGTATTTTTTTTTATTACCTGTATATTTTGTAAGACTATAAACTTTAATTATAAATATTATTTTTGTTAAATAGAGTGAAGTTTTACCTTTCATATTGTTGCTTGATATGGTGATACTAACAACATTATATTAATATGTAATAAATAATATTAAAGATGGATAAAAAACTTGTTGAAATGCAGTACTTGATTTGCACCGTAGTTTACAAAGTAATTGGGAAAATTTGTATAGAAAATCGCTAAAACTAACATTTTCTCATGGTTGGTGTTTGAGAGAAAACCATAAATCCAACATTTTGATGCAAATGAAATGTTAGAGAGAGGTTAGGATATGAAACAATATTAAAAAATGAAGATCCGAGGAAAAAATGAAGAAAATGATGCACTTAATGGAAATTGGCAGTCTTTGGACGACTTGTAGTGTGCCTTATCGAAAGGGGGAAAAGTGGCGATGTGTTTTTGTGGTATCGAACAAAGTAACGGACAATGTTTTACCTTTCATATTGTACTTGATAAATAACAACATTATATTAATATGTAAATAATATTAAAGATGGATAAAAAAACTTGTTGAAATGCAGTACTTGATTTGCACAAAAGTAGTTTACAAAGTAATTGGGAAAAATTTGTATAGAAAATCGTAAAACTAACATTTTTCTCATGCGTTGGTGTTTGAGAGAAAACCCTAAATCCAACATTTTGATGCAAATGAAATGTAAGAGAGAGATTAGGATATGAAACAATATAAAAAAATTGAAGATCCGAGGAAAAAATGAAGAAAATGATGCACTTAATGGAAATTGGCAGTCTTTGGACGACTTGTAGTGTGCCTTATCGAAAGGGGGAAAAGTGGCGATGTGTTTTTGTGGTATCGAACAAAGTAACGGACAATGTTTGTGTCGCCCCCGGCCTAGGCGGATGAAGGGGGCGCGAAACTATACTGGGACTTTTTACTTGCTTTTTTAGACATTGTTGAGTCCAAGTCTTATAACTAAATCAAAATATCATATACAAAGATACAAAAATAAAACTACCAGTAGTGGTGTTCTGATCCAATACATGCAGTTTGAGTCCATTTACATATACATATACAAAAACTGTACATTTACATTTACATAATCAGAGCATAAAACCTATTGTGATGGACTCCTACTAGTTTGTTGGCCAATGATATGAGGAAGATCGCAGAAGTGCCTCTATACCTACGGACAGGCTTCGTGTTAAACAACGCTTAAGTGAAAAACATATGACTTATACGTATACACATGCACTAATACTCATTTCTGATAAGCATACTTGATATGATTATCGTGTGAGATATAAAGTTTGTGATTATATAACAAACTTCATACATGCTGTGCCTCATGAACTTATCTTGTTTGAGGATCTCAGTAGGAATTAGATATGCTTATACGGGAGGTGCTCTGGGTTTATACTTGTCTGAGGTACTGTGGGTACTCACGGAGCTTATGCTTGTATGAGGTACGTGGAGTGCACTACAAGACTTATGCCTGCGGAGGTACTCTGGGATCTTATGCTTGTACGGAGGTACATTGGGTACTTTCTGGGGCTTATGCTCATGCGGAGTGCGAGTAGGTACTATAGAGCTTATACTTGTGCGGAGTGCCCATAGGTCCTATAGAGCTTATACTTATCTGCAGGGTACCCGTAGAGTACATTCGGAAGCGAAACGATGTACATTACTTTACTCTTGTCGTTATTAGGACTCTTATCATATAAGCTGTTTAACTACACAGACTAGTAATAAGAAATGAGAGGACACAACACAATAAGTGCAGGAAGGTACGGTGCGCGATCTTGAGGTGTCGTAGCACATAGCAAGAGTGCCGAAGCACTGACAAGAGTGTAGTCGCACTAGTGAAATCTTGAAGTACTAAATGTCTTGGCGGTCGAGGAGAGTGTCATCGCACTAATCAGTCTTAGAAGTACTATCGTGCTTGCCCATGTAATAGAGGTGTCGTGTCATTCAATATCCGGTCTTAGGCAGTCCTACAATTATATGTGTTCAGGAACTTACTATCTCATCATAGGGGCATTAAGTTTGCCAACATCAAACTCACGGTGCGTTTTTCACTTAGTTTCATTCTTATTTGAACCCCCATTAATCATTTATTAGGGTTCCTATACTATCGGTGTACGAATTTGGGGCTTGACAATGCAAAGTACAATCGGGAGTTCTTTGGGGCATCGGTACGGTACCACTTTGATCGGTGTCTTGGTATAACCCTTTTGACAAAATAGGTACCGGTACCACTTGATCGATATCGGTACCACTTTGCCTCTGTCTAATGGGTTCGTGCCTTACTTTGATAAATTTTCCAATCGTAGATTCTATTAGAAATGACGATTTTGCCATTTATGACCCACAAAACTCATATAACTTCATCCAAACTCATGTATCTTATAACCCACCATGGAATCCACCCAAAACAACTCTAAATGTGGTTTAGCACCAATAAAAAACCTTTTTCCCAAGTTAAGGCCTTTTCCCCAAATCAAAAATCACAAAAAGGAAAGTTAGGGTTTTGTTTTCTTACCTTAGCCTCTTCAAATCTTCACTTCTAAGTTGTTTGATCACAAAGGCAGAAAATGTGAAGGCAGCAAACAGTATTCTTCCAAGCCCTAGCTCTTCTCTCCTTTTCTCCTCTCTTTCTCTCCCAAAAACGGGATTTGCTAAAAAATAAGCTTCTTAGACCAAAATTTGGTCTTTAAACCCCCTTTAAGTGTAAGGCCATGTTTGGCCTTCCACACTTAGTCTCATTTCTCATTTGTGGCATTTAAGTCTCTATCATCCCATTCATATTGTAACATTTAAATCACTTTAGCATTTAAGCTCATTTTCATTTGACCCTTAGGTCCTTCACAAATTCCAAATTTGCCTTTCACTTAGGTTAATTTCAGGTTAGATCATTAATCATAGCATATATCATTCAATCCATATACTCATTTTCGATCATATAACATTTAACATTTCATTTAATCACTTATCAATTCGAAAAATCTGATTGGCTCAATTTATACCCCTAAACATATAATAAAATTATTATAAAAATTCTAGGAATTTTTGGGTGGTCTGATTGCATCCAAAATATTGTTGAGATCTTTGAATGCCACTGTCTTTTAAACGGACGTACTAGTTTTGCATCTTATGGTAGTACATTGATTACTAATAATATAATACATTAACTACTTATGGTCGTACATTGACTAATAGTAGTACACTGACTACTTATTGTAGTACATAGGTCTTTCTCTTATTTCATATTAATTCTAATAATATAATTTGATTTAAGACATTGACAGTTTGTTCACAAGAATTGACCAAGTAATGTTTGAATAAAAAAACATAGAAATTTTGTTCACACAACAATATGTGTAAGACCCTGAATTTACTGTTTCTATGAATAGTAAATTTTGTTTTTGATAAGTCATGTATTTGACTTGAAATGGTCAAATGAATAGTAATTTTAGAAAAATGAGCCCCGAAAATCGAAATTTTTCATAATAATGTATTGAGTCTTAAGAAACTGAAGCAGTTAAAGAAAAGCGGAGATTCACGGGTTTTGAGCGTCCAACGATTTATAGCGAAAATGCTCTTTAGAAATAGTTTAAAAATATTCCTTGTAACCTAGAATTTTTCTAAAGCATGTTCATGATAGGAAATAAGTTTAATTTAGAGTATTCCATGATCAATTTATGATTGGGCGATCATGGAATATTTTAGGAATTTTATCAATATAGGAATTATTATTTTCCAAGAAGGGCATTTAAGTCATTTAATGAAGTAAGCCCTAATTTAAAGTAAGCAAAGCAAGAACCAATAGAATGGTGCCATGTAAACAGTGATCCATGTGATTAGAATGGACCTATGAAGATGGATCCATGTCATAAAAGTAGTTAACAACTTTGGATTTAGTTGATGAGTTAAAGTTAACTAAAGTTAAAGAATGATATTTTGTTAGCTAACCATGAGAGTTAGTTAAGTGTGAGGTTTAAGTTAGTGGAGTGGGGATTTTATGGAAGCAATAAGGTTTTGGTTGCTTTTGGAGCTATGTGGTTACATATGAACCAATTAGAATTCAAGGATGCTAACCAATGACATGTTAATTTAAGGACAATTGGAGGGCAAATTAGAGCGAAAAGTATCATTAAAGTGCATTGGACACATCTTTTGGAATTGTGTATAGAGTGAGATAAATTTGAAAGGCAAAGTAGAAAAGGAAGCAAATTTGTCCATGCAGGAACTAACTTCTCAGCACTTTCGAAATTAGTGATTCTCATGCCATTTTTAAGTCTATTTCAAGTGTTCATCATGTCCATGAGTATCCTAGATCGAAACCCTAAGTGAAAAGCAATTTTTAAGGTGGGATCACTTACTAGTCTATGTGAATTTGAAGGTTAATGGAGGAAATGGTTATATGATGGTGTAAATGAGTTTCTTGGCATATCTTTATGTAGATTTGAACAAGAGATTTCATTGGAATTCAAGTTGACACCAAAACTATTAAGGTAAGCAATTAAGGTTTTATGGATTTATTTATCTAAACCTTCAATTGAGTTATGTTAAGGCTTTACTATTAAATTGACATGATTCTAGGTTGATTTTGCTAAGAAATTGACAAGAAAGAGTGAGATTATAAGGGTGGTAAATTTCGGCCAAGAGAGGGTTTAATTGGAAATACATTGGTTTGATTTAGTTTCATTGAATCAAGGGCATTTGAGGAATTGTTAAATGTAATTATTGAAAGAAAATGGAAGAAATTGAAGAAATGAATGGGTGACATGTAGGATTTGGCCACCCTAGGAAAAGTATGGAAAAGTTGAGTTTCAATTGATTTTAATCAATTGGAAGTAATTAAATGCCTAATGGAATGTATTAGAATTAAAGTTTTAAGAAAAAGAATTGATTAAGGTATAAATGTAATTTTTGCTAAAGTGAATGACATTATGGGTTTTTCACTTTAAGCATGCTAATGGCTTGATTTAAGGCTTGTAATTATGTTGTCATGAGCCTTGATTTAATTGGAAATGAATTGGTTAAGTTGAAATTAAGTTGAATAAAAAAAGGCTTAAGGGTTGCTTTCTAATTTAATAGGAAGTATATTCTAGTAATGGTTTAATTGAATATTGTTAAGGTATGAATGTTAATGAATTTTATGGATAATGTGACTTGTAGGAGGAAAGTGATTAAGGACAAAGGTGGAAGTGGAAAGTTTTTAAAGGAGGAAAATGGACTTAAATAACTAAAAGGTAGGGAAAATGTAAATATTTATGGAAATATATATATATATATATATATATATAATGGACTTAAATAACTAGGTAGGGAAAATGTAAATGTTTATGGAAATATATATATATCTATATATATATATATATTAATGTTCAAATATATATGTTTTTCATATCTATGTTATAAATGTTTAAATGAAAAAATGTATTTTCTTGACTTTAATTATGTTAGAAAATACATAAATGATTATAGTTTTCATAGTTTATAAAAGCATGATTATGGTTTCCATATTAAATGAAATGTTTATGAATATATATTCTATTTATATATATGTTTATATGAAAATGTTTATGATTGAATCCATAGTTTACCCTATATTCTAATATAAAGTTTAAGGAAAATACGACTAAAGTGCTTTAAGCGATGCGAGGTACATGGAAAAGGGATAGAATTTTTATAGAGGAAGGGAAGGAGTGATGCATATCGCCATGCCTGCGTAGAAAGAATCACAGAAAATGTTACCAACGCGATGTGATTTATTCATAGTGCAATGGTATCTAAAGAAAGACACCGCGATTTGCTCGGAGGTTCCTTTTAGGCCATTAGTGATCGTAAGGCATTTCATCGGAGTTCTTTCATGGAGCCAGCGTAGTTGCGGTAGGCGGGTTCCATTGGATATGAGCGATTCAAAAAGGAAAGAAGTAAAGTAAATGTTTATTAGTAGAGATATTTATACAAATATTTTACATTGTATTTGAACTATATCTGAAACATTATTTCAACATAAGGCTGTGCTCTCAGGTTCCTTTAACTCACCCTCTTCAAATGTTTATAAAATGTTTTTAAGAATGGGGGAGGCTGTAGTGGCCTTGATCCGGGGTTTGTTGACTACCGTCGACTCAGCCGAAGCAGCTTGTAGATCTGGGTGACCGGCATCTCTGTCGGGCGGAGTCTCAGCTGTACGGGAGCTCTACCACTTAGTACATAACACATGTATAACCTGTCCCGACAATCGATATAACAATCCATGAGTGGAATGACCAGCCAGGCCTAGGCAATCATGATCTACAATAATTCCAACTGCCTTTAATAGTTCAAGAGTTAATGATTTACTCTTATCTGACGCATATAAAATAGAAAAACATTCTAATACATGTAAACATAAGAATGAACCCAAGCCTGACTCGACTTTCTTCTCAAACTCGCCTCTGTGTTAATTACGTCTCACCACCTTTGTACCATAAAATAATATCCCTCGACGGGGAGTGAGCTAATGCTCGATAGTGGAATCACCACTAAGTGAGCTACGCTCCACCCTAAGTGCATATCTGATGCTCGATGAAAAACATACATTAGTAAATCGTGATCCTACGAATGTCACCATGATCAACTCATACCCAGTCTCATCATTTCACTCGCACTTGCCTGTGCATTATGAAACATTATTTTCAACCGAAGATATTTGTTTATATTGTTATGGACAACCCTCTATATAATTATTTTTGGACCGTCTCAGAGTGATCTTTTAGTGGAGCTGACCCTCCGTGTATATCAATTGGACCGACTAAAGCGATTGATATTTTATATGAATTTTACCCTTGATATTTTATTATTGTTAGTCAACCCTCCCGAAATCCCATTCTCTCAAGAATCACCTCATGCACTCACTCCCTCTTTGTTCTAGGGTGCTTGATTGCATATGGAAATGCATGATGCCGATTCCACTTAAAATTTTAAAACTAATACAAATGTATAATCATGCATATATTCACATAGATTTAAATCACTGAAGCATGTCATGTAATTTCCTTGTCAATTACATGTCAAAATTGAAGCTTCGTGGGCTAATGATCAAACACGAGCAACTCTGATTTGGTGCCTCGACCAAACACATTATTTCCTGAATTATTTTGTAGACACTATTCAGGAATATTAATTGACCCTCGGTTACTATTCGACCGTCACGATCATCGGTTCACTTAGTGAACCGAATTTCCATGACCATTTCCGGCCCCTATGCATATCCTGATACAATTTTGTTGCACAATTTATACAATTAGCACCCCGAACAGCCCCTCACGGTCCCTCACAGTCTTGTTTACACAAATTAGGTTTTAAAATTTTCTAATAGTCGGTTCGAGATTTGGGGCCGTCGATAATCACTAAATGACCTGATCATCTTAAACATCATAAATACACTTAAATAAAGTGTAAAACTCAGTAGGATAAATCCCTACCTCTCGGGTTTGTGAAACTCCACAAAACTGAGTCACGCATTGCCCTCTCGCGTGGACGACTTTCCTTTGTCATTGGTGACGGTTGGATCGTCGGAAACCTAGAGAAGGAAGACACTCTCTCTCACGAAGCAATTTCAAACCTCAGCATGCCAAGTGTTCTCTCCTATTTTCACGTTTTCTCTTTGGTTAAAGGAGGGAGACTAACCTTGTAGCTATTTTACTTACTATTCGACTTAACAATTTAATTAATTCGATACGTCCACTTCCTGCAGATTTTTGCCACTTAGCCTTTATACAGGCGTCCATTTCATAATTTCTCTACTCATGCAACATGTATAACATGTATACATGTTATATATGACTTTGTCACATCTGGTAGTTTTCGGCAGAAACTCTATCGCCAGCGTGTAAATCTTAGGCCGCTCTCTCGGAATTGTGAAATTCGACAGTAAGTGGCTAGATTTGCGAACAATTCAGCGGTGAAATCCCCGTTTCATCATCCGAGATCTAGAAGAATAAATTTTGGATTTTAGCAAAATTACAATTTTGTAACGAAGTGCGATTTTGCCATTTTCCCGAGTGGAATTTCGGGTGCCACAAGTCGACAAGCGAGTTGAGCATCCTCGGGCACGATGACACTTTCGCCTCACGGCTTGACCACTTTTGAGAAAATGTATAGACCTTTTTGTAAATAACTACTTTTGCACCTTTATTTTGTAATGTATATATGTTTTAAAGAAATGAACTACGAGACCTCTGATCCTCTGTGTGATAGAGGTACGTAGGCGATTAGTGTAATCCCATTTCCCGAGCCCAACAGTTATAAAATATTGTTTATATTTCTATGGTGTTCGAAAATTATTTTAAATTTTGATTTAAGAGTACTTATAGTGAGACTTGATGTCCTATAGTTGGATGTGGGTAAATAGACATTTTTTTGGAGTGCCAAAATGTTTTGTGCGGTGTTATAGGTGGAAATATCCAGAACCAAATTTTGCCCAATTTTTTGCAAAATGTTTAATAGTATAAAAAGGGTTTAATGTTTAAAATAAAAGAAAATAAAAGAAAAAAAAATTTTCCACTATGTTTAATAAGGTTTTAATGGAAAGCATAACTGTATAAATGAGTTTAGCTCCACTGATTCACTTTTAAAGGGTTTAAAGAAATGTTTTTCTATTAAATCGTAGGAATGTCGGGAGAGTCCCTCGAGTTAGGAAGAGGGAAATGCGGGTTGGGTCCCTTGATGAAAATTAAAAACTACAATTTCATTCAGCAAAATAATGTTTTACAATTAAAGTTTCTTGTTCTTACAAAATACATAAATTGATGTTGGTAAAATGTTTTACAACACTTTGTCAATAACAATCACAAACAATAATGCTGTGAAGATTCCAATAATGAAACATATCATCAACATTCTTGATATAATTTTATATATTGTTTCTTTTCATGTCCATTTTTGGGAGTAAGTAGAGAGGATATAACAACTCCATCAGCTCTCTTTCATCATGGTTGATATAGAACTCATGCTCGCATTACTTGATCTTTAGATGTATAAGCTTTGGATAAACCACCTTTATATAATAACATCATTCACTGATATTCAAGTTAAGAATCACAAACTTCGTGTTTCCGACCAACAAAAATCACGTAATAGTTTGTCATTTTGCTTTCCTGAAATGGTATGTAATAATGGTTAGCAATACGTAATAGAGCCCGAACAGCCTGCTATTATCTAAATTTGTTAGGTTTTTTTATATATTGTCAAACATCAATTAAAAAGATTATTGTAGAATTAAATGGTGAGGTGTTTGGATATAGGGGTTATGGTAGTACATTTAATAATTATGGTAGTATATTGATTATTTATGGTAGTACATTCAACACTTATGGTAATACATTCAACACTTATGGTAGTACATATGCTAAAAATGTGTTAGAATTGATCTTGATGATTAAATTTTAGGCTATTTCAATCATATTATACATTTACCATCCAAACAATAATTTACAAATAAATAGTGGGTTTAAATGGTGAGGTTTCTAGATAAATATGTTATGGTAGTACATTCACTAGTTACGGTCGTACATTCACTGTTATGGTAGTAGATACATTGAAACTTCACAAAATAAGATCAAAACGAGAAAAGAAATTAAAATGAGTTTGCGGACCTAATTAGAAACAAAAACAATAACACTAATCCTTTGATTCGCAAGACATGGAAGAACAACTCAAATCATCTAACATTTGATTCGCAATACATGGGAAGAACAACACAAAGAGATCGAAGTGAGTTTTGGAAGGATTAAGATATTTACGTGTAGTTAGGGTTTACATAGATCATGGACGAATGAAAGTGGGATATTCAGGCCGATAACTGCTTATTGACAGAGGGAGTAGGATACTCGCTGGAAAACACAGTCACTAACGAACGAGATCTTCATGCAACAGGAAGAAGAAGGGGTGGAGGAGAAGAGCCAAACTATTTTCTTTTTCTTTTTTATTTTTTTTAATTCCAATTGGATTAATGAAAGACATTTTCGGTTTTCACATTTATTAATGTACTTTTTATGCAGATTCACAATTATTTTTCTAAAGAGTAGCCTGAACCATGAAATTGCAATTCTTAGTGATATATGTACAAATATTTTTAAATTAGTGGCCTGATACATACTTTTCCCTTTTAAAAACTTGTGTTTCGTGTAATTAATAAATATACCTATTATATATATATATATATATATATATATATATATATATATATATATATATATATATATATATATATATATATATATATACCTATTTTAATAAATATGTGTAAGATTTTTTTTGACAATATAGGTTATAAGTTAATATTATTGTAAAGAACAAGGGAGAATTTGAGGAAAGAATTCATTGTTTTTTTCATTGATCCATTGTTAATATATATATACAAAGTAAATCTAATATTTCTAATAGATTATAATTCTATAAGACAAGCTTCCTAATAGATTATAACTTTATATGTAAAGTAAATATATGCTATAACAATTATAATAAAATTATTTTATCATTTCATATTAATTATTCTTTAAGTTAAAAATATTTTATTATACTATTTAATTTTATTTGGAACTCATAATTAAATAATGACTTAAAAAAAAATGATTTTTCGAAGAAAAAAACAAAACTTCTCTCTCCCCTCCCCTTCCATCTTTTCTTCCTCATATTTGAGTTTTCTTTTTGGTTTATCTCACACCAATCTAAGTTTGCCTATGTTTTTTTTCGTGTTTTTGTCGCTGACTTGTAGGGTGCGTTTTGTTGCTGATTTGTTGCGATAGGTAGTTGTGTAAGTCTGACAATTAGCTTCTTCCATGGAGTTTTTCGTGTTGGCCAGTTGAATGGTAAAAGTTGATCCATAAAGTAATAAGATTAAATCATCATTGATATGTTCTGAGATCTAAATCTTTATGCATT
Source organism: Tetrastigma voinierianum (assembly GCA_016808115.1). Lineage (NCBI taxonomy): Eukaryota > Viridiplantae > Streptophyta > Magnoliopsida > Vitales > Vitaceae > Tetrastigma > Tetrastigma voinierianum. Next base: position 317,113 of record JAEQBH010002685.1, on the reverse strand, counting down.
CTGGTATTTTGAATTACCAAATATATATAGGTATTGAGTGATAGTTTTTTCTTTATCGCGCAGATGTTTATCTTCTAAAATTTTTGGGACTTTTAATTTTATGTTTATATCGATTATATTACTAACCTCAATCAATAAACCTCATTTAAAAAAAAAACTCATAATTAAATAATATAATTTTAATAGAATTGAAAAAAATTCATATTGTATGTGTCTTTTGATTAAAATATTAAGTTCTTGCAGCAATTGGTTGAGAGTTATTTATTTATTTATTTATTTATTTAATTCTATACACTTTTCACCCTCCATTAATATGGGAATGGTATAGAGAAGTAACGGGTTGGTACCCTAGCATGACCCGTTTCAAAATACTACTTTTACATTTGAGTTGTTAAAAGAATTTTTCTTTTAAGAACGGTGATCGAATCCTTGTAAGAACAAAGTATTATAATATAATGTTGTAAGAGTGAATAAAAGTTAGAAAAAAAAAAAAAGTCTCGAGATTAGAACTAAGCCCTACCAAATTAGAAATAGGCATTTTTCAACATACCCAAAAACATGAGAAAGGTTGTTTGCATACAATTCCAAGGAAACTCCATAAAACTTATAATACACTTAGAGATCATTCAACAGCATTTGAATCTATGATCTGCGAAGGAACAAAGCTCATTGATGTGTTTGTTTCACTTCCATTTCAAGAGTTGATAAGACTGCGAAGGTCAAAAAGAGAACTCTCAGTTAGACCTAGTAAAATTTGACACGATCAGTGAACCCGACACGATTTTTCGCTCGTTAGGGTTGAATATAATCATATTTTAGTCAAATTTGTGTTGACCCGCATAATCCGTTTAGTAAACAAGTTATATTTGTGTCAATTTACATAACACGAAATTGATATGTTTAATTATTATGTAAATTAATATTTAACTTCAAATTAATCACATTTTAATATGTTATTTATATTTAAATATTGGATTGATTAATTATAAATTACATTAATTTAAAATGAATGGAATTAATCTGTGGGGTTATGTGTGTCGTATCGTATTTATCCGATTATTAGTTGGGTCGTGTTTAAATTTATTAATTTTGACACAATTATTATTCATGTCGTGTTCGGATTACCGAGTAGGATACTTATATGTTTTTGACATGATCCGAACAGGACACGCAGGACACAAATTGCCACCCCTCTCCCAGCCCCAAAACTTCAATTTTAGAAACAACCATGCAGTATACATCTAAATAACAGTTGAAGTTAAGCTTTTTACCTTGAACATCAATTTCTTCCAGAGGTCTCATGGCTGGAAAGAGAAGAACTTCCTGTACCCCATGTGTTAACATAAAAATAAAGGAAACATAAGATATCTGGTAGAGAACTTATGCATTTGTGCTTGGGGAAACTTAGGCTCTGTTTGGAACTCGAAAAGTACCAAGGAAAAAAAATAGAGAAAAAAAATAGAAGGAAAGAAAATTTGGAGGAAAATAAAAAATAGGTTTAAACTTATTTTATTTGTTTCTCTCTATTATGTAAGGACCAAGAAATTTAAAAATATGTAAAATTTTGAGAAATTTTGATTATATTTGATATTTTTCATGGTAAAATCAAACATGATAAAATAATTTTCTTTAGTATTTCTCTTCTTTTCCTAGTTCTATCCGGGTTTCAAACTGCGCCTTATTGTTAAGATACTGAGCTATAAAAAAAGGAGTTAGATGTTGAACCTTGACATTCTGTGAATCAGTAAGCAGCATGGCAAGTCGATCGATTCCCATTCCTAACCCAGCAGTTGGGGGCAGCCCATACTCCAAAGCAGTGCAAAATGTTTCATCCAAGACCATTGCCTCATAATCTCCTAATTGTCTATCCTGTAACAATAAACACATTTGCAGAGTATTTGGTTGGAAATAAGAGAACTAAAGGGAGTAAGTATATATGGAATGGAGTGGAATGTGTTAGTTTATGGTTTCTCAATGAGGACTCATATGTGGAATTAGCTGATCAAATAGTCTAAATTCCTCATGGAACATTGCATTAGTGAAACCCCTTTGATTTTATGCTAAATCAACATTGTTTTGTACCTTCATTTGCTCAGCAAACCGTCTGCGTTGCACTTCAGGATCATTCAGTTCTGTATATGCATTGCATAGCTGGGAGTCAAAATTGTTCCATTCAGGAAACAGAAAAGATGAGAGCTTATGATTTGGGATTGAAAAAAATACTGATGCATATGATGAAGCATAAGAAAATAACAGTGATATAATACCTCGCGCTTGTTAACAAATAATTCGAAGCGTTCGGTCAAGCCAGGTTCTGATCTGTGCCATTTTGCCAATGGGCTCATCACCTCTGGATGGTTTATGATAAAAGTAGGATGTATGCAAGTTTCTTCAAGAAAATGGCCCACAAGCTGCATGCCAGTCACATTCAAAGTAATTTTCATTTTGTAGGTTAACATCATATACTTAATGAGTTTAAGAAACATGTTCTTTGTTTGGTTGCCTAGAAAAAGGAGGAAGAAGAAGTGGGGATCTTGCAATTATTTAGAATGTAATGCACTAATATAATAGATTTCATATGCAATTATTCATAGAGAGTAAGACATTACCTTGTCTAACAACCGAGTTGCGGTATGAGGAGGAGGACACTTGACATCAAACCTTTGGCATGCATCCAATAAGTATTTGTTAGCAGCTTCAGTAGCAAGATCCTTGGGTATACTAAGGTTTGACATCTTCTCTAACTCACTTATAAGATCAATCCTCCTGTGATTGTTAAGCAAAATCAACTGTTAGATCATTTAAAGCCCGGATTCTGCAGATGGAAATGATGGCTTTCACTTAAAACAGCTCAACAGTAAATACCAGACACTTGCATACCTGAAAGGTGGAGTGAAATCAATATCTATAGGTTCATTGTCCAACCCATTAGCATGATATTTTATCCTTAAGCTCCCTGTTAGCTTCTTCACCATTCCTGAATGTAATACATTAAACAATATAACAGAACAGAAGACAAGCTGGTAGGGTGGTACCTATCCTTGTGCAGATTGTAAGTTGTACTTAATGTTGGGTGCTTACCTGATAACAACAGTTCTGTTACTTCCATCAAGTCATTGTAGTCTGCATAGGCCATGTAAAACTCGCACATTGTGAACTCTGGAATGTAAGTCAAATCCATTCCCTCATTCCTAAATTGTTTCCCAATCTCATAAACACGATTTAGGCCACCGACGATCAATTTCTTCAGGTGAAGCTCAGGGGAAGCCCGCAAGTACAGCTTCCTATCCAAGTCATTATGGTGAGTTTCGAATGGCCTGGCAGCAGCTCCCCCGGGGATCATATTCATAGTTGGAGTTTCTACCTGAGGATGATTAGAAAATTGTTCAGTCAGAGCAAAAGTTTTCAAATAGTTAAGGACATAAAATTATACAGATTCAAACCTCTGTAAATCCAAGATTGTCAAGGAAATTTCTGTAATATGAAATGATTCTGGCACGGGTTTTGAAGATATTCTGAACCTCTGGATTCAGCATTAGGTCTAAATATCGTTGGCGGTACCGGGTTTCCTAGCATCGAAGGAGATCATTGTCAAAATTTTGACATCTAAGGTACAAAATTCAATGGATGAATCTCAAACAAACCACTATAACCATTGAATATTCATTGCAGAAAGAAAAAAAACAACAATTGCTCAAAAGAGTCTCCATGCGTAACTAACTACCTGATCCCTTAAACTTTATGTCTCTGGATTCCTAGATTTTCCTGGTGTCCATACACTATCAGTTGCTTCCTTTTCATTTTCCTAGAAACAAAAGGAGAATCCAACTTAAAGCAGTGAAGTTTTTTGCCTGGCAACAAACTGTGTACTTATGAAGACTGTTGGTTTTTCACCTTGGAAAGAGGAGCTTCATCGCTCCCTGCAACTGCCTTCCGCCTTGGTAGCATATGGAGGCATGGGGCCAACACAGTGAACAACTTAGGGAAGATACTTAGTTCTCCTTTTCGGCTCTTCCCTACAGCATTGAAAACAAAATAAGCAAGAATTCCCTATTCCACTCTCCTCAAAATTCCTCAAATTTTGAGTTGTTCCTTTAGCTTAACACATTTGAACATGAATGCAACATGAAAACCTGTCAGAATGAATATCTGGATATCAAATAAACAAAGGCATAAATCATGCAGGAAAAGAGAAATTTTAGTAAGCACCTTCTAGTTTCATGAAAATGTATTGCTGTCATGATATCCTTCATTTATCTACATGAGTTTGATCTCTGCTTAGATTCAATGAAATTCAAGCAATAATTCAAGTAAATGATAAATGTATGTAGATATTAAGTAGCGAGAAGCAAATAAAGCAAATTTAAAATTTGTTTTAGAGGAATATTAGTAAATTTAAAAATTTGTAATGTAAATTTCCCTAAAAATTTATTAAAAATATTAGTTTCAAAAAATTGTGTAGTTTCTTTAGCAATGGCCTTTGTAAGATTACAGTTTTGAAGTTTCCCTTCATATAACAAAAAGCACCAACAAGAAATCAGAAACCACGCCAATGATGTCTCCTCGCTTCACTACTCTTGAGTGGAACCTCGGGAACTCGCTACCTTCCATGTTTGAATGCCTACAATAACCAAATGAATGATAAAAGTAAGTAGCCCTATTTATCCCTCAAGCAGTGTATACAGAACATATGACCACATCAGCCAAATGCTTATTTTCATCATCACCAGATATAGAAGCAGGAAGAATGATACTAACATTCATGATTCTCTAAATTCATTCAAAGAAAAAGCACATATGAGCCTATCGAAACAGATTCAAATTCCAAACTGAAGGTAATACAATGAGTACCAGCTAAAGAGATTTCAGTGCTCTCAAGATGTTCTCCAATGCTTAAATTTCGATATTTTTCAATGAATTCCGTGATTGGCATTGAAACAGGGAATTTATGAGGGTAAGGATTCAACCCAGATGCCTTCGCTGATGCTAGGCTTCTTAGTCTGTTCTTCAAGTATTGCTGACATCAAAAGGCAAATGCCATTTTTAGTCATTAACTTAAAGCATAAACACACAAATATTTCTTCCATGCCCTCATTTATTTTCTTGTCAACCAAACAGAAAGCTGAAAGAGCAGAATAGAAAGGTTTTGGAACCTACAGCAAGATCCATGTTATCATCGTCTATAACGTTGCCTCAACTCAGTGAAGGCAGTTTCTGCAGGTACCTGTTCCTGCATTTTGCAGCATAATCACAAAGGAACTCCAAGTCATTGATGATTCATAAAGTTCTCAATCATTATAAGAAAAAAAAAAATCTCAAATTCTGTAAGTTATGACCATAATTCTTTACCCAAATTTCTTCATGATCTTATCAAACTTTCAAAATTCAACATGAAAGAACAAACTAATCAGTATTAAAAGGGTAAAAAGAAATTGAAAGTAAGACAACTGCCACCAACTATTTATATAAGAAAAGCACATCTCTCATAATTTAACTATATATAACACGAGTAGCACTAATTCAGCAAAAATCAAGCAGTCATTCAGAGGAGGATAAAGGAACGAAGATGAGGTGAAGATACAGAAAACTGGAAGGAGTCGATATCGATGAAAGGAAAGAATAACTGCTTGCTAAGGATTGAATCAGCACTGGATTCACAAAGCACAAGAAGAATCATTGATGCCTGGCCTGCAATAGAGGAAATCTGATGGGTTTCCATGGAGAAGATGAGAGAAGGGGTTGCTACTGAACTTTTTATGTAGGACTACTGGAGTCCATAGTCAACTTAGTTAAAGAAATTGTTTTTTTTTTTTTTTTTTTTTTTGTTGGGTAAAAAGAATACTTGTTGTATTGGCATTGCTCTCAACTTTCCATTATTAACAATAAACAAAGCCAATCAATGACCAACCCAGAATGGTTTGACGACAGTTTTTTGCTTGGGCGCAAAGCATGAGCTTACCAGAAACTTCAGTTTCTTGGGCAACAAACAGCTCCAAATCATCTTTTAAAAAAACAAGAAAGGTGGAGATGCACGGGTGCTCCCGATCCAGCCTCTCATCATAAAGCAACTCTACAATAAAACTCAAATGGTAATGCATTTTCAGAGTATTTATTTTGCTTATTTTAAGCAAATAAAGGCTTTAAAACATTGAAATTGTTTGTGTCGCTGAATTGTGTTCAAACTCTTTAGCATTGATAAATTTTTTATTTCTAATTGTAGAAATTCTCATAACATTTTTTTAAATCCAAGAGAAATTCTTATGACTTTCATATAAAATTGAAGAACTCTTGAAAATTTATGTTAAAAAATAATATCATATTTTTTCAAAAAAATTAAGTGATAATGTAGATTTATCTAAGTTATTCTATTTTTATATAGAACTCCTCATTTTAAAAGGAAAAAATCAAACTGACAGTAAGGCACTTTTTACTTAATTATTAATAAAATATGAATGGTGTTAAATAATGAATTGTGTTGTAAATATATCATAAAAAGCAAACTTTAAAGAGAAATATATTATTCTCTTTATTCATATATCACAAGACAAGCGATGGGAGAGAAAGAGGATTGGGAAAGGGAAAAGGGAGTGTGAAAACCCGGGTAAATTTGGAATTTTTTTTTTCATAAGACGGTAAATTACCACAACAGTATGAGTTATAAACCCAAATTTATTTAGATTTTGGATGGCAGTAACGGACTGGCTCAAATGGATTGGTCTCTCCACGAATTTAGTTGTGCCGATTTTATTGAATTCAAGATAGTTAAATTTCGTATTTTTGGGATGAAGCAACGGTTGAGAGCAGGATTGACACATGGCATGAAGAGCCATGTGCATGTGTCCACATGGCACATAGGGGAAGGAAACAAGTGTCATGACACTTGTCATGAGGAGGAGCAAGTGGGTGACACATGGAAGCCATGTGTCATACCACTGGGACAAACTCAATGGAGGTGGAAGAAAATCAGTTCAGGGGAAGGAGAGAAAAGATAAGGGAAGGAAAGGAGATGAAAAGAAAGAAAAGGAAAAGAAAGGAAAGAGAGGAAGGAAAAGAAAGAAAGTAGCGGGGTTTTCCTCCGACCTACGGTATTTCAATGGTTAGAATGGATTGGATCAAAGTCGAGGGTTTGTTTACGCAGTATGTGAAGCTACGTGGGTATCGGAAGCGGGAGGGTTTCAGCGAAGCCACAAAGGAGTAGGGATTAACCTGCTTTTGGTTTATTTTTACACCATAAGGGTTGTGTGGTTGTGTCTTTTGCCACTAATGGAGTTTGGCTTTAATTCGAAAATATGGAAATGCATCATATTTTGATCCTACACAACAATGGGATTACAGAAGCTGATTTTGGAGTTAGGGAGGCGCATCGATGAACTTGATTTAGGCTTTTGAATCACCAAAATCGGACCTCTATAGACCAAGTTATGGTCCATTTCCCGGGATTGTCACAGTTGGGTTATTTATTTGTTGTGTCCGGATTTTTTGACTGATTTCGGTACTGATTTTGGGACTGAAATTCTGGATTGAGGTTTAGGATTATCATGTGGTCATGTGGGGCCGGATGTTTGGCCTGAGTATGGCATGTTTGTGTGGCCTGTGATGGCTGTATGTGTGGATTGTTTTGTGGGTATCTCTTATACCCACGATTAGTCTTGAAAACAAGTTGTTTGCACAGTGGCTTTGCAGTGATAGTTATTTATTGAATGTTGATACATGAGTTCTAATATATTGACATTGAGATGAAATGTTGGAAATAATATGCTTTCGATATAATTGTCCATATGACATGCATTACATATGTGACAGGGAATTGACATGCAATGGCATAATACATTGTATATGCACTTAGGCATCACATTCATGGGTGTAAGTGCATGTGCCATCACACACCATCCTTGGTGTGGTTGATAGTGGAACGATATGTTGAGCGAAGTTGTTGGAGTTCAACGTTCATGAACATGAAAACTTAATGTCGAGGTAGTATAACTGAGAGATAGATGTCTCAGGTGGATGAAAGACCAGTATTTTTAGTTATACACATGTGTCAATGGTGAAAGACACAATGAAAGTGTAGGAAGGCGTCGCAAGCGCAACGGTGAGACCTCGAAAAAATTCACCTACCCACAAGAGACACATATTTTGTTAATAAAATGATCCTTGGAGATGGGAAGCATCTAGTAAGTTTTGATTTCTAAAAGCGATTTTGTTTTCAAAATGATCATTGGATGAAATTCGAAGATGGATGTTATCACGCATTAGCTATACATTATGTGATGGGAGTATGTGATGACTCGGGACTCGAGTTTTTCATGCATTGGTGGTTCATCTCATTTTCATGGCATGACATGCGGTATTCCATTAGAGGTGCATCATTATATGAAATGTTGATATATATGAATGTCCAAGTGAACATTGCATGTGCATTAAGGGAGTAACCTCTATAGGAGTTTCTATTTGGGTGTGTCACCCTTTATGGGAGCGCCCACAGGTGCAAGATATACTTGTGGATGACTAGGAACTACAATTGAAGAAAACGATTTGGCTTTGTAACATTTTGTAAAAGTATTGGATAACTTGATTTTTGTAATATACTTTCGTGCCAGGGTTGTAATTAAATTCATAGCAAATCGTCTGTTTTGGCAATAATAAAATGTTTATTGAATGTGAATAAATGGATTTGGTAAATGGGATTGGGCGATTGTGGTGTAGAACCACTGAGAAATAGTGCCCACAGTGATCGCCGGTGTGGGTTTCAGCTTTGGGTTAATGGGGCATGCAGTGCATGTGATTACCTAGGACTTGATGAATAGACCACAATTAATGGGTTGGAGTGGTGCGGGTATCTAATATATGCGACTATCCACAAGTATTCTCTTGAGACTGAAACGGTTGGTCGAGTGGACCCCGGGATTTGGGCGTCTTGGGGAGAGAGAGAGCTCTATATATCTGTAGAATGAGAAGTGATTCTCTGAGGTGAAAAAAGGGTGATGAAAGAAGAAGGGCCTTTTATATGGAAAAAGAAGCTTATAGGTTTCATTTAATCATCATAAGTAATGGAATGAAGTGAATGGTTTCATTCTGCATGATATACATGAACACATGAATGTGGTCATTCACCACTCTATAGTAGCCATCTGCTCCCTATTATGCCTCTCTCTTAAATGACCACCATAAATAATATCTCATTAAAAAACTTTTGCTAACAAAACCACATTGAGACAAAAACCTAGTGAAGGAAAGAGTACAATATTAAACTACCATGATGTTGTAGAAATTTCTTAGTTTGTGGGACGTCGTTAAAGTAACGCGATGGATAAAACCTGAACAGGGAAAAATAGTGATACACCCGCATCATGTCTATACTATTCCCTCTCATGTCAATGCATCTTCAATTGACACATTCAATCTTATATTAGCTTCTTGAATATTGAGGTTGATATTGACTTTGTGAATAAGTCTGCATGAATTATTATGAGCATATTTGTTGAACAACGAAGAACTGAAATGTGTTTAGTTCTATCTCACTACTGATGCGTCAGCGGATTAGTGTATTATGCAACATTAGCTCACCGATAATGTTGTTGGACTATCTTTGATAGAGGGGAGTTTGCATGATTCTTACAGTTATGTTGAATCAGCATCAGTTCATGAATATATACATTTACAACTTTAGCCTTCACTTACGAATTACTATAATCTTTGAATGCATCACGTGATTCAAGATGCGACCAATTATGGCGAATCGAACGTTTCGGGGTGTTAAACTCTCTATACTTTATCTGAAACAATCTTTTGAGCTTAACATATTGGTATACAAATAATTTTTGTAATAACCAAAGTCATTCACATACAAAGACACGGTGGTATCCATTAAAATCACATATGCTGGGTCTGAGTGCCCTTACAATTACTTATGCAGCATGTACATATCTATCACCGAAAACATGTCAGGAGATTGCGGAAAGCGGTCTTGGTGAGCACCTATCTACGGGAATGAAAATGTGGTGTGGAGATGTCACGTCCTCTTTATCTCCTCTTCGATTCTATGGGTTGAGCACCAGGTATAAGCTTTTCTTTGCAGTAGTGGGGTATATAAGCGATAACGACCAATATGAATGTCATATCTTTTACATTTACTTGTATATGAGAAACCTATTCTTATGTGACTTAGCTAGTCTAAGTATTATACATATAGATTTTTATTCTTTTCAGATTCCTTGTCATTATATCTTGTTCATATTTTACGTGTGTCATGAATTTTTCTGGTTGGCAACTGTATCTACCATGTATGATAGAGATCAAATCATATTCAAAATAGAAAGCATACATATTTTCTGGCAATTGAAGCCCGATCAAGTCATATTAAATTCTGATCGAATCAAACTAATACCAATACATATTAGACTCTTATCATTATCAGACGTAGCCATTAATCACTCCAACAGCAATTACAGAACTTTCATGATAAGGATGCGGACTTAAATCATTTCCTGGACACTAGTTTTGTTAGTTCTATTTCAGTGTGCGACGAATCTGCCCGACCACACGGTTGGATCGGGAGCCTGAGCCGGACCTCGGCGTTTCTCAAAACATTTATTTCAATCTTGATAAATTTTTATTTTTCAAAAAGTGTCGCGACGGATCCCCAGAGCGCCATTTGAATTAGTAGATCAGGCTGAACTTCAGTTTATATTTGTTTCTTATTCATCCATTGGAGCTTTTGTTGAAAGCATAACGCCGGGCAATCCATGACCATTTAAAATTCAAAAGACCCCACCGGCGTTACTTCTAATAACATTCACATTTCAAATAATGCCTTTATGTCACTTTCTCTACTCATGCTATTCGTTTTTTAGCATGCTCGTATACAAATCATTTACTTCTCTTATTGCATTCAATACGGCTGTGAAATTCATTCACAATCAATTCGTGAGGAGTTTTATATTCATAACAATCCCATTACTCTGGTCATGTTGGCTGGCTCACGCGCGACTGACCGATTCACAATTTACGGATTCGTTTACGAGTGAATCTACTGCCAATATCGTTCGGTGTGTTAACGCCACATTTAACGATTCTATCTTACCATCGCCAAGCGGATGCGGTTTTGTTTGCTATCTGACGCGTGGTATCGCACGTTCGGGTTCTCCATCACCGGCGGTTGGGTTTGGTGCATCACGACCGCGTGGTATCATTTATTGATTCTCTCCGCGTGTAAGCGGCGGATGTTCTTGTTTTTGGTATCCGACGTGTGTTATCTACTGACCGGTTCTCCCGTCGCGAGTTACGCGGTGCATCAAACACGTGGTATCGCTTATTTGGTTTCCATCATGACGGATGCCGTTTGGTGCATCCGACATATTTTCACCTAACCGGTTCTCCATCATGGCCGGATGGTGTTGCATCGACGATGAGCATCAGTGTCATTTCATACGCCAATATAGGCGGTTGCCGATTGGTGTCTGCGAGTGGAGGACATTTCTTCGACGCCGCCGCCGCAATGGCGGGCGCGGTCTTAGATTGGTGCATCCGCCAAAATTCGGGACATTGGGGAAAGGGTTGGTGCCTTCATGACGGATCGAAGTTTGTGCATCCGTCGGTGGTACCACATGTCAGGATGCCGTTGGTGCATCACGAAACTGCGTGTTATCGAGCGCCAAACCTGCTGCTTCATCAAGGCGGTTACGTTGGTGCATCCGCCAAGTGGGACATTTCTTCATTGCGCATTCGCCATCATGGCGGATGTTCGTTGGTGCATCCGCCAGGCCGGACATTGGAAGCCGGGGGTGCCTTCATGGCGGATGCGTTTTGTGCATCCAGTTCAACTAGATATATAGGAGGAATTAATTCACATTTATGCGATTCGAAGTTTGTGAATCCGTCTTTTATCATCATTCATTATCGTCGGTTTCGGCATATCGGCGCAATTTTATTCACTTTAAGTATTGCATTATGGCCCAGTTCCGTTTGATGAATCCGAATCCTTATTATCGTTCTATCTGGTTTTAAATATCTAAAAACTTCCAATTTCACGATCATTTCGTATCTTTTCACTTATTTCATAAACTCATTCACGTACTGTTTTATACTCATTCATATGTTCATTCACATCTCATTCATATTCCTCGACACCTGTATCTTTCTATTCACATATTCATTCCCGTATACTCATTTATGTATACTCATTCATAAATACTCATTCACGTATACTCATTACATATCTATCTTTCATTCATAAAACACTCATTTCACGTATTCATTCCATGCCTTTCCATTCATGTATACTCATTCATAAATACTCATTCACGTATTCATTCACGAATACTCATTCATGTCTACTCATTCATAAATACTCATTCACATATTCTTGTCCCTCAATGAATCTATTTTAATTAGAAATTGGAATTATTCAAGATGCGATCAAATAAAGTTATGGCATTTTAATGCCAAACCAGTCACTACCGATTATGCTGAGGACAGCGGTTGTATTACTCATTTTTTTCAGGGAGGTATTAACTTCATTTTTGACACTAGGTCTTTGTACTCATTTAAAGCTAAGGTGCTAAGGTTCTATTCCAACTGGAATCGCAATTAGGGCTGTCGAAACTCAAATACGTCGAAACAACCCGGATTTACTTTATGATCAAAACTAAAACCAGAATTTGGCTTGCACATGTGGCCCCACTTTGAGGTGATGAATTTTTGGGCCACTTAGAGTCAGGCCACACGATAACTATTTCTTTTATGTTTTATTTTCCTTGAAGTCCATTTTAATTGACCACTTGAATCCTCAAATCAGATAAGAAATGAGTTATGGTAGAAATCACAGCTGGTCGAAATTGGGAAGCGAAACCGGGGTGTATCGGTGCACCACAACATATGGAATTTTGTTCCAAATTCTGAAGGGTGTGCTGGTACGCATTCAAGGTGTACCGGTACACATGACTTAAATGCCAGTGTATTTTCTCCATTTTCCATATTTTGCTACCGAATCAATTCATACTTCATAAACACTTGAGACCATGAATTCATCTTACTGATCTCTTTTCCTACTCAATTTATCATTCAATCCATATCCTTCGTCAAAACCTTTCGCAGTTTTCTCTCAAAACCACTCTAATATGGGTTATGACCCATACACAAACAAATATGTTGATTAGTTAGGAGTTTAGTAAGCCCTAACTCCCTTCTCATTCGGCATGAATCAACAAGAGAGGATGCATAAGCCCAACTTGTCATAATTTAGAGTTTTAACAATAATTTCAATACATCTTTGGTTAGGATTTCATCTAACAAACCCCAGGTTTGGACAAGATAATAACCATACAAAACCCAAGATCATACTCAAGTTTAGTAGTTATACCAAAATCATAAATCCATACCTTTGAATCCTTCTTGAACTCCTCCTCTTCTCTTCTTCTTCTCTTCCTCTTCCTCTTCTTCTTCTTCTCCCCTTCTCTCTTCATTCACGTTTTTCTTTTCTCCAAAATGAGACCAATTTGGTCTTAAATCCCATGTTTTGCTAAGGCCATGTTTGGCCAGTAAAAATCCATTTTATCAGGTTTTCATAATTGCATCTTGGTCCCCCATTTCTCTTCTATTTCTATTCCATCTTTTCTCTATTTGCCTTGAATCCCATAACTTCTTCTAAATTCTAGTTTGGCATATTATCTTTTGGCTTTATTACCCTTGGGTCCTCAAGTGGAAATTGACCACTTTACCCTTGTCTCTAATTTTGATTTCGGGTCTCTCATTTTATTTTTCCGAAAATTCATATTTAGCTTATAATATACCCTAAACAAGTCCGAAAACTGCTAGGGTATATTTCGGGGTGTTACATATTCGATGATGTGACCACCATTATTTGCTTAAAAGATTTCCATGAAATAGCAGTTCCATTACAATTAAACACATACCCTATTTGTGATTTAGCCTTATGTCAGTATGTAGATTACGAAGGTATCTGCATTATATCATTAATTCTTTTGCTTTGATTACTTTAAGTAAAATATACTCATTTCAATTGTTCCTTGGAGGTAGAGCAATATATGCTTGATACTATTCCAATGTCTTTGGATTGGAGCTGAATTATACATGACTAATAAATTGACAGAAAAAGCAATATTTGGGCGAGTATAGTTAGCAAAATACATAAGTGCACAAATGACACTAAGATATGGTAGCGAGGACCAGTAGTGCCACCATTTTTCCGCAAAAACGAAATGATTCATTTTTCACGTCAAGTGAACGGACAACCATTAGCAAACTTAAAGGGTCTGCTTTGTCCATATAAAAGTGTTTTAAGATTTTCTTAGTATATGTCGATTGGTGAACCAAAACTTCAGTAGGGAAATGCTCCATCCACAGGTCAAAACGAAATTTTGTTTTCCTAAGATCTTTCATCTCTAATTCCTTTTTCAAATATTTTGTTGTTCTTGTGAGCTTTTCAGGAGTCCTAACAAGATTTAAATCATCAACGTACACAACAATAATTTCAAACCCGGTTTCTTATTTCTTAATAAAGATGCATAGACATATAGGATTGTTTGCACACCCTTTTTTCAATAAATACTCGCTAAGGCGATTGTATCACATGCATTCAAATTGCTTGATCCATGAATCTTTGAAATTTAATTGAGCACATCTTCTGTGACTTGCTGTATTATTTGTAAGGTAATTTAATTCTTCGAGGAGATTTTCATATATATGTCATTATCTATGGATCCATATAGATAATTTTGTGATGACATCATGAGGCGCGTATCGTCCTTTAGAGGCGCTAAGCTTATTAAAAGAGAAAAGTAATTAAGTCATGATAGGAGAATATGTTTCCTCGTAGTCGATACCCGGTCTTTGTGTGAAACATTGCTACTAATTCGGCACATATCTTATGATCTTATTATTTTCATTGCGGCTTTCGTCTGAATAGTATTTGTACCCAGGCTTAACACCTTTGGGTGTTTGGACTATAGGTCAGCGTCTCGTTCGTGCTTGAGGTTTAATTATCACTGCGTAAATTCAACCATTTGGCCCGATCATTTCTGTTCGTCATTCTTCCACATTTTGTGGTTTGAGATCCTCATCATTTCTTATGATGTCTAAGGCCACTTGGAAAGCAAAAATATTATTGATAACAACTTTATTTTGATCCCATTTTTCTCTATTGTGCACATAATTTATTGAGATTTCATAATTTTCAGGTACCTATGCCTTTTTAGGGGTTATTTCTTTATCTCTAACCTCTTCAGGGGTTTCTTGTTCGATATATGCCTCTGCAAGGGTCTCTTGTTCACCATATACCTTTTCAAGGGCTTTTTGTTTATCATATGCCTCTATAGGGGCCTTTTGTTTATCATGTACCTCTTCAGAGGTATCAATTATCCTTCGTGTTCTCCTTTTTTGGGGAGTTGTATCTTTTGAGCCAATAGGTCTCTCATGCTTCAGGCGTATTTTAGACTCATTTGCTAATTGTCCTTCAAGGACATCAATCCGTGCTAGAGCACTCACAGCCAAGATATGTGACTTTGTCACTTTCTTTGTATCAATAAAAGCATCCGGTAATTGATTTACAATATTTTGCAAATGAATGATCCTTTGAACTTTCGGTTCACATTGATTTTTACAAGGATCAAAATGAGACATTGTAGATGCATTCCAAGTAATTTTTCATCATTCTTTTGGAACCGACTTTTCTCCCTCTAATGGTGGGAATATACCCTAATTGAAATGATAATCCGCCAAGTGGATTGTAAAAACATCTCCTGTTAAGGGTTCAAGATATCTTATGATAGACGGAGAATAAAAACCTACATAAATCCCAAGTCTTCGTTGGGGACCCATTTTAGTGTGTTGTATAGGTGCAATTGGTTTATAGACTGTACAACCAAAGATTCGTAAGTGAGAAATTGGTTGTTTGCCTAGTACAAGTTGTGAAGGGGAGTATTCATGGTAAGTTGTTGGTCGAATACAAATGTAACGCCCCTTCCCCTTAGCCGAGGCAGGAGGGGACGCCACATGGGACTGGGACTTCTTAAGCTGATTTTCCTACATTGGTGGGCCAAATTAAAAAACATGATATCATAAATTCATCATAATAGTAAAATTACTTAAAACTCTGTAGTAGTGGTGTTTTAAATTGTCAACTACATATATTGAGTCTGTTGCTTGTACTTTCAAAGTTCCTGTAATTTTACATTTACATTTCAAAACAAAGTAAAAACACATCGAGGTGGACTCCTCAATGTTGCTGGGCCACTGGCCAGTGCGTGATGTCTCGACGGCCTGCTTCCAATACGCACGGATGAAACACTTGTCTTCAAGCTTATAGCTTAGTGGGAAAACAAATAACATATATGACCACATGCAGTGGTCCTCAATTATAGTATTCATATAACATAATTCATATATATGAGTTTTCACATCTCTCGTAGGAGTACATAACAGAGATCTTGTATGAGGTATATTGATAAATTACAAAAACAAGCCCAGATTACTTTTAATTTTTGTATCTCATATTATTCATTAATACATGGCAATATAAATATTTGCACATGTCGATAACGATGAATGAGATGGACCACAAACCCTGATAGGTACTTAGAGATTCTGATATAGTCTTGAAACGAAGGTGAAACACGGTATGTACTTGCCTATGTGAGTGCGTAGCACTATGCAGGAGTGTCATAGAATTGAATAGAGATTGAAGCGGCTAAGCGAGAGGCGATGCGCCTATGTAGCAGTGTCTTAGCACTATTAGGAGTGTCGTAGCAGTTAGAGTACCTTCATTCACTGTCGGTCTTAGGCGATCATACGATTATATGTCAATTTACGAGGCTTGTTATATTATTCTTGATGCATTCATGCCTTGGATGCTTTACCTTGAAAGAGCGAAAACCAAGTAAACTAGAAACGGGTTCGCGGCGAGTTCGAGCATTTACCTTTGGTCTTAACAACATTTACGTTATACTTTTGGTCACTTCTTAATACTATACTTTTCATATTCACTTGTCCATATTACGTACATTTTGTTTAATACCTTATAACATATGGCTTATATACATGTATGGACCCTTTCATTCACTTGTTAGGATCGTTAATTATTCAATTTCATGCCAATGGTTCACCTTAATTGGAGTCCTAACAAAGGATTGACGATTTCTAGAATTAACGGAAGGACGGAAACAATAACATGGTTGCTGGTTCGCCTAGGCAAATCAGTGCTATGCCTAGGTAGAGCAGAAATTGCTCAGGTGGGGGTCTAGAGTTCGCCTAGGCGAAGGGCATCGAGTTTGGATAGAATTGGGGCTTTTTGCCATTTTTCACTGAAAATTTCCATAAAAACAAAACAATATTAGAACAACTCTCGAACCTAACTCACACTAACCAAAAACACTTTTATTAGGATTTTTCCTACACAAACCCAGGCAAATAGGGATTTGTGATAGTTTCCATACAAGAATTTCATACCTTGTTTTTCTTGAAACCTTCAAAACCAGGCCCTCATTTTCTTCACTTCTTCATTTCCTTTCCTTTACTTGATCAAATAGAATTCAAGAAATGGAGAATAGCAAACCAAAGTTGGTTCTCTCCCAAAAATGTAGCCTTAGCTCTTTTGGGCAAATGGAGAACTTATCCATGTTACAGAAGACCATGTTTGGTCTTATCCCATTTTTAGGCTAATTCTTTAGCCCTTGCATTTTAGTCCTTCATCTTTCTTTCATTTGCAAATCAACTTATCATATTTCTGCTTTAACATATAATCTTCTTATCTTTTGTCCTTTGGGTCCTTAATTTAACAATTACCATTTTACCCTTAGTACTTAAATTTCCGAAAAATAAAAATTTGACTTTTATTATACCACTGAACTATAATAAACTATTAGGGTATAATTTGGGGTGTTACAATGAACCAAGCTTGCAGCATGCATAATAGCATGTTGTTGAACTGATTTTTAACATAGACTAAAATTTGACAAAGTTATTGACTCAGATACCAGAGATTATTCAATCCCGTGGTTAATGCAAAAACTGTTTATTTCAATATATATATATATATATATATATATATATATATATATATATATATATATATATATATATATATATATATATATATATATATATGTTTTCTATTGTGTAGTTAATAATTTCAATTAAAATTTGGTTTTAGTCTAAATCCTTTCCAGTGCACGAATTAAGTATAAGTAATAAAATTGGATTTTAAGTCAGGATATAAATTCGCGAGGATTAATTTGAAAATATAAAGATTAAATACCCTCACTACTCAAGATCATCGCTATTTGAACCTCGAATTTCCTGTAGATAATTATCTTTCTAAAATATAGTTAATAATGCGATAAAGAAATTCTAAAAATACATGAATTAGAGAGTTTACTTGACTGAAATAATACCGGGAATGAAATCAGTGTTGTGACCATCAATTTGTAAGTTTCCAAATAAAATATAAAGTATGAGACATGAATATTGGAATTGTCGAAAAGGAGGAAGATGAGAAAGAAGACATTAAAAAAAAAAAAGGAAAGGAGGAGAGATAAAATATTAACAGCATAGGAATTTTCTTCTAACACTACATTTCACTCTCGACTTACCACATTTCTATCTTTAGTCAATGGAGTGCGAAGAGCTACTTGCAAGACTTGATCCTCTCTTTAAGATCTAGCGTTTTCCTTCTGTTACTTCTGACCATCTCTTAGGGTGAAATTGCTTGCCAGATAGACAAGATAATGCAAGCCCTCTCCAATATAATTAGTGCCTCAACCATCAATTGGACAAGAATGCCCTCTCTCCTTGATTAGATCTCAGCTAACACAAGATTGAGATTATTCCTTCCAATTTAGGTAGAATCTCTATGAATTAAACTGATAAATCAGCAAGTGGATCTTGTTCCTCGGGAACACACTCCTGCTGTCACCCAAAAGGGAACCTTGAAGTCAGAGGTTAAAACATCACCAATGATGTATCACAGTGATCCTTAGAGTTCATTAGTTCAATGAATATCAATGCAATTTACCCCCAAGTTACTGCTCCTTGCTCTTAGGTAGTCCATCCCTGTGTCACTAAGAGGGATTCCTGGAAATTAGAGCAATGATACTGTGAAACCCGTGAAAATTTTAAATTTAAATTTTTCAAAAAAAAAAAAAAAAAAGGAGCAAAAGCAATTTCTTCTTTGGAATAGTCCAGAGAAAAGTTGGGATTTTTCTAGATCTCGGATGACAAAACGGATTGCACCTTTAGAATCGTCTCGTGAAATCTAGCTACCTTGTGCGTTCGTTTGAATTCGAGACAGTGGAATTTCACGTATTCGAGACGCGGGTGTCGGGAGACACGTGGCGGCCATGTGGAGTGACACATGGAAAACCGTAGTGAAACATGGCAAGCCATGGCGTGCATGCGAAGGCCTATGCATCAGGACACATGGCAAGCCATGTGTGTGTGGCTTTTATGGCAAGCCATGTGTCATCATGCATGGCCATAGTAAAACCTATAAATATGAGATTGGGGGCTAGGCAAATGGGTTCGTGGGACAGGCAAGCTCAGAGTGTGGGAGCCGGCAAGGGAAGGAGGAGGAAGGAGGAAAGGAGAAGAAAGGAAGGAAGGAAAGAGGAGAAAGGGAGGAGAGGGAGGAAAGGAAGAAGAAAGAGAGAAGAAGAAAGGGAGGAAGAGAGGAAAGAAAGAGGAAAAAGGAAGGAGTGTTAGAGTGAGTAGACCGGACCGCAAAGAACCGGAGCTATGTTCTGAGGTGGGACACCTCTACTTTGGTTATTTACGCCCCAGGGACCGTGTAATGGCCTCACGAGGTTCGTTTGGTTTTGGGACAATTTGTATGTTGTGTGATGGTCAAGGCCGGTTTCATGGGGTTTTGGGACTGTCGAGCAGACATTGTGTTTCGGGACAAGCGAAAATCGAAGCGAATGTGTGAGGGTGTGCCCCAATTTCCTCACCCCACGGAATCGGCGTCGGCTTTGGGCTGACCATAACTCTCGTCCGAACTCCGATTCTGCGTTCTTGGACTCTACTTAAAGATCGTTAGTCCTAAATTTAATAAAATAAATTTCGGCCAAAATGTAGGTTGAACATTAGAAGTTGGAGTCACGGACGATTGAGAATGGTTAGATTCGGTTTCAGAAACTTATTTTGAGGCCCCAGTTTTGTAACCAAAATGCTTGGGACTGCATATGGCCTGAGCAGGGAATTGCATGTTGGATTTTTGTGTGTGATATTTACAAAAACTGGACTTTCTGGACTAAGTCCATATTATTTCCAAGGCCAAGCATGGCCGGGAATGACTAATGTGTGTTATTGCCATAAATTCAATGACATACTGAAAATGTGAAAATATGTGTGATAAAGATGAAAATAATTATATGCATTGGGTTGTATGACTGACATACTATGTCTCGGCCCAGGAATATGAATTATGGCATTACTTGCCTAAGTAATGGTTGAATTATTTTAAATACGTAGCGGAATGATGTGTTGACATGGACTAGACTAAATGATAGAAAGATGTAGTGCATGCTTATGTGATGTATTGATTTGAATATGGAATATTAACATATTTGCGCCTTATGTTAAATATATGAAATGTTGTGTGCATTAGACATGGTGTTCATAACACACACATAGTGTACGGTGTAGAATGTCCATGTGGTTTTTCATACATTGGTCATAGGTTTGAGTACGATGGCACAAATTGCATTGCATTGGTGTGCGGTAACACCACATTACATGAGAGTGTGTACATGGTGCTGATTTGGCACTGCGTTTGGTGTTGAATCGTGTGGGCTTGGGAATGGGACGAAGTCTAATTGAGTTCCACAGTGTTAACCGAAAATGGAAAATGAAATGTGTCGGGCGTAGCATAAGTGCGTGGAATACCCCCTCGGTGAAAAGCACGAAAACACAGTTGAACCGCGTATCCTGCCGGTGAAAGCTCGAAAAATGTCGGAGGGTGTAAGAGACCTGCGGTGAGACCCCGAAAAGTTTTGTTGCCCGAGACAGAAGCGATTAAATAAATATCACATAGACTCACAGCGGGTTGTAGAGATAGAATTAAAGGACTAACTGGTATTGAGATTTCCCATTGGCACTTCGTTGGGTGGTGGGTCGAGTTGACGGTACATGGGCATGTAGAGTGTCGTCGCCCGTAAGTGTAGTTTTTTCCCGTGATAATACAGCATGTATGCACGGATTGGTTGTTGGTTTGACTATGAAATGATCATTTGCGTGTCTTGCTAGGTGGGGAGTAGCGCCATAAGTTTATCTCTCTTTGGTGCTTCGCTATCGTGGGACCACCGAGTACGGGATAGAGTACGCGGACGGCGCTCCTTAGAGGCGGGATTATAAGCGGGTCGGGTATGGCCTTGATTCTTATTTTGTATATATATTCGGCTTGGCCTGGTTTAATATATGTTTTGTATTAGGAGTGATATGAAATAACTGCCAGATCTATAGAAATGTATGGTTTTGTAGTATGGCAGTATGGATGATGGGCCCTATTGGGTCATTTTACTCATATATGGGTCTCATGATATGAGACACCGCAGTTTCATGGTAGTGATGATCAGCAGGATGGGTTTTGAGGTGTCACGAGATACAACTCTTTAAGGTACGAGCATTGATGTTAAAGAATGGTTGATGAGTAGAACAAAACCCGATTAAATCATTCGATTTCATTCCCAAAACAACATTAAATAACACTACCAATAATCCCGAGCCACAGATCCTTCCCTAGCGGGGCAATGCTCATTACTAGATCACAAATGACAATGACTAGTTGATCAAAACAAATTCGTGAAATTGTAATCAAAAGCGAAGAAAATGAATTCAGAAAAATTCCCGATTCCATTGAAGTTTAGACGAGAAATAGAAGCAGTTTACATTCATTCATTTGAATCTTGGATTCGAATCACTACTCTAATCTAAAATAAAGAAAAATTTAATCTAGAAAAGGAAATGAAATAAAAAAACTAAAGGAAAAATATATACGAAGGAGATTTCAACTCCTCCCAAAAGCACAAAAACTTCTAAGATTGGCCCAGTTTGCGCACATTTCCTAGGCGCTTCCTGTTCTCGAGCCTTGAAGTGTTGGGGCTGGGAATTTAGGCAGTTATGGATTTCCATGCAGGCCTGGTGATGTCTTTAATACTTTGACATTGTTGGCTACATGTCGAGACATAGTGGTCTCCTTCTTTGGCTTCTAACTTTGTCGCATTTCTTTCATATCTTCAATGTCTGCCCTTTGTCAAGTTTGTTGTGACAAAGTTTATGAATGTCGCTACATAAGTGTAGTCTCTTTGGTCTTCATCCTTGTTGTGAGTTTGTCACAACATTCTTGCCTTGTATTCCTCTTGAGTCATTGTCGAGACAAAGTTTTCCATGTAACGACAAATTTTTCTTGCCTTATAATGTTATTCCTAGAATAATTTGTTGCGACATAAACATTCTTGTTGCGATAGAGTTCAACTAACTTCATGTTGTGATTGTCGCGACACAATTTGCTGCTGTCGTGACATAATTTCCATGCCTTGTGGTGTCAATCTTTGAATGGCCTGTCGTGACATAAAGATCTCTGTCGCGACATTAATTTTCCAACTCTTTGCCATATTCTATCACGACTAAGTTTTCTATGTTGCGACAAAATTTCTTCTTTCTTCTCTTCATTATGTTGCGACAAACAATTTTGTGTCCTGACATTGTTCGATGAACATTGATGATTCCTCCTTACATCATGTGGAGATTAGAATGTCTTGATAACGTCTTTCTGCTATCTACTTTATTCTTTGTTGCGACAATCTTTTTGTTCTCTGTCTTTGGTTTTGTTACGATAATGATCTCTATGTTGTGACATAGTTCCACTATTTTCTTATGAGCTCTTCTCATGCTGTGTCGCAATAGAACATTTGAATATCGGGACAATACCTCTGCCTTTAGATTTTTATTGTGTCACGGCATAAATCTAGAATGTCACAACATACTCTTCCTGTATTCTTCACTAATTATGTTGCAACACAGCTGTAATTATGTCGCGTTCATTCTTTTTGCTTCTTTTGCATTAAAACCCTACAAAACATAGATTTGGGTGAAGATTCCATAATTCATCATTAAATTAGACCTTAAATCCTCAAATATGCATGAAAAATGGGCTTCAAAGATGGATGAGTTTTAGACTCATCACATGTCCCTAGGCAAAAGTCAAAAATTTGGTTTTCATTAGCAGTGGTCGACCTATTAATTGAAGACGTTTGATGAGAGACTCTCTGCTAAACCATTTTGGGTGTGAGTATGAGCAATAGGATGCTCAATATTTATTCCAACTGACATGCAATAGTCGGTAAATGCGGCTAAGGAGGTAAACTCACTTTGGCGTTATCCGTCCCAATGACCTTAATTGGATAATTAGGAATTTGGGCTAAATAATTTGATCATTCAATGCGAGTTTAGCAAAGACATCATTTCTTGTCGAAAGAAGACAAACATTTGACCACCTAGTAAAGGCAACTATTAAGACCATAAAGTAACATAAAGGTCCACATGGTGGATGAATGAGTCGCGTATGTCTCTGTATGTATTAATAAGAAGGTGGTGACTCAAATGTGACTTTGCTAAAGGATGGTCTGACTATCAATTTATCTTGTGAGTAAGTAGCACATGGGTATTCATTGAGCAAAAGAATCTTTTGGTTCTTTAGTGGATGTCCATGTGAGTGTTATATGATTCTCACTATCATTGAAGACCTAGGGTGACTCAGCCTGTCATGCCAAAGAACGAAAGTCTTTGAGTCATTGAACTTCTGGTTTATAACAACATATGATTCAATAGGCTTTATATTTGTATGATATAACCTAGAGAAGTAGGTTAAGAGTTTTTCCATTATAAGTTTCTTGCCATAAACAATAGAGGTAATGTAAAGACATTCTGTATTACCTTCATTCATAGTTTCAATATGATATCCATTTATGCAAATATCTTTAAAGTTAGGCAATTCACTTATGGTTTGCTAGAATATAATGCATCATTGATATGAAACTTAGTTCCATTTGGTAGCATTATGTTTGCTCTTTAGAAGCCTTCAATCAAGTTTGCAAAACCGGATATGGTACTCACATTGACATTTGTTAATGTCAAATCTAGAAAGTATCTTTTATCTCGAAGAATTGTGTGTGTGGTTGCACAGTCATCCAGACATACATCACCATCATTCATCTTGAGAGCAATAACACATGGATTTTAGATACAAGTAATAAAAATTATAAATAACAATGTAATATATGTAATAACAAAATGATATTTTATTTAATTATGATATAAAAAACATTATTTAGTAGTAGTAATTTCATCACTAATCAAATAGTCCGTTTTTCACTAAGACCTCCAAAGAAATCAGTATCATAGTAAGTTTAGTGTAGTCCATTTCTATCGGTAAAGTTCATTTCTGTTTCTTTTCCTTTTTCTTTGATTGATGATTGGTAGAGGTCGGCCAAATGTTTGGGTGAACGACATGTATGTGCCCAATGCCCCTTTCATACCACATATATGACAATTATTTTCATGGGCCTTGGAAGGTGTATTTTGTATATATTCACCATGGTATTATTCCACTTCTGGTGGTTCCATGTGGTTTTCCTTTTCTAGGAATTTGAATGATTACTACCATGAGCTCCATGGTATTGGAAATTCCTTCCACGACCATGATCGCGACCACGTCTTTGTCCACGTCCACGAGTTTGGGACAATATCACATTCACTTCAAGGAATGGTTCGGATCCAGTTAGATTTGACTTGTGATTTCTCATCAAAAGCTCATTATTTTGCTCAGCAACAAGAAGACATGATATCAATTTAGGGTATTTCTTAAATCTATGCTCTCGATACTGCTGCTGCAGGAGCACATTCGAGGCATGAAATGTGGTAAACGTTTTTTCTAGCATATATTCTGCAGTGACTTTCTTTTTGCACAACTTCAACTGGGAGCTGATTTTACATAATGCAGAGTTGTATTCACTAACTATTTTAAAATCTTGCAACCTTAGGTGCATCCAGTCGTATCAAGCTTTTGGGAGAATCACAGTTTTCTGGTGGTCATATCTCATTCAACTCATTCCATAAAGTGGTGGTGATTATTATAAATATTCATACAAATCCTTATGGAGGTGATGCCGAAGGAAAATTAGCGTTGATGCCCAATCCTAGAGGGATGCTTGATTTTCTTCTTTGATGGCAGTTCCAAGATTCATTGCATCAAGATGTATCTGACATCGAGGTCGAATAAATAATTTTTTCCGGTAATATCAAGTGTCACATACTCAAGTTTTGTGAGATTTGACATTATTAACAAAATTTTGATAATAATGTATTGGGATTGGTTTTGACAAATAGCAATATAGATTTTGGTTCTGATCAAGCCAAATATAACAATAGATATGCAAAATTGAAATAACTTCAAGTTAGGGTTAGGAAATTTCCTTGAGAGCAAGCTTGTACTGATAACGTGTTGTAAATATATTGTAAAAAGCAAATTTTAAAGAGAAATATATTATCCTCTTTATTCATATATAAAGCTGGTAATATGGGTTGTGAGCACTTTAACCCGAATTTTTGGAGGGTTGGATTGTAAAATTTAAGGCTCGAATAAAACTAAGCCAATTTGGCTCGACCCGTTTTGGCCCGTGGCCCATATGGGTTTGGCCCGGCTTAGCCTGATTAGCTCGATTGGACCACAATTTTTATTTAATTTTTTTTAAGTAACTAGCATAGTAATTGAGATGTTCAAGGATTCATCTATAAAATTTAATATTTTGGCTATCTCTTTTGTAGCATAAGAGTTTTAAAAATAATCATTATTATAATATATGATTAATATATTAAACTTTGTTGTTTAAATATTTTATTTTCAATCTCTACATGTATCTTTTTAATATAATTTATATGATAATTTAATATTTAAAAAATCTTGTATGAAAATTTACGAAATGCATTTGAATTAAATAAATTATAGTTTTATTATTGAATATATTTTTATTTATCTCATTAATCCTATTTTAAATATTTACAATTTCATTTTTTTATTTATCCTTTAAATTTTATTCAATCATAAATGTTTTTATGATAAAAATAAAGTTGTACTAGTTTATAAATAAAATTAAATCTAATAACTAAATTATAAAATTATGTTTTAAATAATTTTATTACTTAAACTAGTAATAACAAAATAATGTTATTTTAAAACAATTAACAAAAATATATAATTTCTTTCATAATATGATTATATCTTCTAGTAAGATGAATTTTCAAACAAATAAGATATTTCCATTGTATACGATTGAGATAAATTACGGAAAAAAAAAAATATTTTTTATTTGAAACATAAGCAAAGAAAATTTATGTTGTTAATATTATAAATTAATTAATAAATGATGATAACTCAACAACTATTATCGAGGATGTACATCTTTATAATGTAGAACCATTTCTAATGTGGAATAACATGTTATTATGGGATATAATGAGGATGAGAATGAATATTAGAAGCATATGAGATTTCATTTGATACTTTGAAATTGTTCTTTTCAAATATGTTATTAAGTTGTTACTTTATTGTTTTGGTGGTTATAATAGTGTAATAACATTATTTATTTATTTAAGTTTGTTTACTATTATTATATTGTTTAGACTCAATCATTTTATATATTAATTATTATTATGTTATATATTATTTATTTTTATTTGAAAATGATGAAATTGTAAAATTAAATTTTTTAGCATTTTGTAAGGTTTTGGCCCGCTTTAACTCATTTTGGCACTAAACTCACATGGACTAGGTTGGGTTGATTGAAAACTAGCCCGAATAGAAATGGAATTAATTAGCCAAACCGTTTGGCCGTGGCTTTGAAATGGGTTAAGTGAAGGCACAATTTATAAGGCTACATTCGTATATCAAAAGACAAGTGATGAGAGAGAAAAAGGACCGAGGAAGGGAAAAGGGAGAGAGACAGAGAGAGACAGATGTATAAATGAGAAGTTATTCTTGAGATGCTTTTACAAAGGGTGGTGAAGGCCTTATATAGGCTTACAAATATAGGTTCCATTTACTCATCATATTTGTGAGTAATAGAATGAAGTGAATGTAGGTTCATACATGAACATGAATGTGATCATTCACCAATTATGTTAATGCTCCCATTTATAACAAATTGTTTGTTTTTGATATTTTATTTTATTTTTTTGAAGGAAAGTGGAAGTAATATAAATCAAATAGAAGAACCATATGCATAAGGCCTTCCACAAGGAAAGGGGAGTTGCATGCGGATATGAAGGGCTAGGCATTTAACCCAGTAGGTCTAGCCATGGTGTGAGCCATTTTGTTAACTTGCCTTTTGACGGAGCACACGGTTAGCTTCGAACCCATGGAGATTAGTGAAGTGCCGAGTCTTTCTCGGCTGATACTCGGTGAAAACTTGATTACTCATAAAATTATCTCCTAAAATTATTTTCCCAAATTATCCCTCCCCATTATGGCTATGATGTTAAAAAGGTGAAGGACTTCTCGGTAAGACTTTCTCCAAAGCCCTAAACCGGTAGCCGGCAACCGGTTGGCCGTTGTTGGTACTCGGATCAGTTTTTCTTTATTTCCTTGTTTCTCTCCCCTTTTTTAGTCCCTTCCCCTCTTTATGATGGTCTTTTCCTTTTATAATGGGTATTTCTTAAAACATGTCGTCATATAATTGGTATCTCTAGTCAATTCCTTGTTCCATCATCTTGATTGGATAGGTGGGCCCACCTAGGTCCCATGTTGTTAGGCGACTTCACCGACCTTGGACTTGTCCTTATGTAAGGTAGTTGTGCCAAGTGGCTTTGCCTACTAACTTATAGAGGGGAGTTAGGCTAAGGCCCTAGGGTCATGAGTGTGCTAGGTCCGCCTCTCATTTCCCGATTGTTTACTAGTTCGAGCCAGGTTAGCTGGATAATCAAGGGCACCTGAATTTTGATAGGTCTAACCATCAAGAGTGGATTGCATCTACTATTGATTTGCAATCCATTTCGAAGATGAGATGGATGTGCCTCGGAATCAATAAAAAATATGCAATCATCAAATAATCTCCAAATCACTAATATGATACTTCAATTTGATAAATGAACTTGATCACTATCCAAAAGATGAATATGCCCTATATGTAATGAGGTTCTAAGAGGGGCCACCTTCTAGAGTGATGTTAATAAAACAATCCAACTTTGTTCCCAATCTAGAAACAAGAACAACATAACTCGTACAATTCTTGATCCAAATACTCTATATATATATGAAGGTGAAGGAAATGACTACACCCTAGTGCATGTAAGGCTATCTAAAATGACTATGCTGTAAGATAAATCTAACTTTTTATAATAATGAAAGGTTATATGTTAGATTGTTAGTACGTATCATCATATCACGAGCAATCTCAACTCTTGATACTAAAGAGTGAAATGTCTCAACATGGTCTTTGGCAACCACGTTGAGATTTTGTGAATAATTTTGAGATTATTATCTAGTTGGTATTTTATTTTATTTTATTTTTGAGTAATGATTGGAAAAAATGAAAACTTTTTGTTATTTTTTTTCTTTTCGTTTACTTTTCTTTTATCATTTTACTTCTTTCTTTTAATTTTTCAAGAACTATGTATGTTAATTTTTAATTAGTTTAATTTAATTTTTATTTTCTATGACCATTTTCTTAATATTTGATTGAAACTAAACATAATCTTAGAGTTTATGGATATGTTTGACTCTAGAAAAATTGAGGAATTAAGTGAAGAGGAAAATGAAAATAGAGTAACAAAAGAACAGGAGGGAGGGAGAGGGAGAGAGAGAGAGAGAGAGAATGCATTGGATTTGAAATGGCAGGGAGTTAAACAAAAATGAGGACGATGGTGAAGAGAAGGAAAAAGGCAGAATTGATTAGATTTCCTTGGGTTTTCTTTTCTATCCTGACTTAACGGACAATTTGGTTCAAAAAAAGTTATATAAGATGTTTTAAGGTGAATTGATAAGTGGTCGAAAAATTGTCGATTAATTGTAGTTGGACCGATGATGTCGGGTGGGGTTGAGCCGAAAGCGATGTAAATAAATATATAATTTATATTTTAAAAATTAAAAATAAGTTTAAAATTTTAAAATATGTAATTAAATATTAATAATATTTATAAATTATTTATCAATTTTTAAACTATGAATATAATTATTTATTGATCCAATCCTCGATTTAGATAGTCCGATGACATATCAATAAGTAACAATTTAAAAGGATGAATCGAACTGAAAAAGTGATTGGTCGCCGATCCAACTAGTTCGATCGACCTATTAAATTTTCAAAACATTGGTTATATGTCCTAATTCGGGCAAACAAGGGATTATTTTGCCCTTTTAAATAAAATGTTTCCTTATTTTTTATTACTTGAAAAGACATTCCTTCTTTAAATTATCAATTTAATATTTTTTTCAAATTAACTTTTCTTTTTGACTGTTTGTAGTACTACATTTTGGATTCGAAGCTAAGATCTCCGGTGTAACTCATCCTACCTTTTTACCACTTCAAACAGGTGTCAAGGACCTTTCCAAATTAACTTTATTCTCAATTTTTAGATAAGTCTATTCTATGTCTTATAATTGTTCTCAATTGACTCAGTTACACTTAGATGTTTAATTTCGAGTCTTAAGTCTTTAAAGGTGCGTAGATGTGACATCCCAATTCCTAGGAGCCAATTTATTTTTTTTATTTTTTGAACAGTGCCCATGAATAGTGTTTGTGAACATTGCCCATGAATAGTATTCGTGAACAGTGCCAAACAGTAACTCAAGCAATGCATGACCACGAGTGCCTCGCGGGTCTGTCATGTGCGCGGTGTGCACATGCGATGGTCTTGACGAGTCGTAACTATCGTGCCCATGACGTGAGGTTGGGCACTCCATCGCGATGCCCGAGTGCTTTGTCACGAGTGCCTCGGCCATCCGTCTGGAACTGTACGCCGTGACATGGCTCCACAATCACGACACGAAATTCGAACTTTTACTGTCGTGATAGAGATTCTGCATCACGGAGCAGGTGAGTGAACTTCATCGCAGCGGCGTGCATGCCATCTGTCATGCGCTAGTGTTACTTAGATTCTGCGCCCCTGTCGACACAAGGCCTCTCGGCCTTGACTACACCCTATCGTGACACGATCCACGGTCGTGACACAAGGCCAAAGGGACTCTGTGGCGATGATAGGAAGCCTTTGTCGCGACCACGGTCACTCGGTCAGCCAAACCACATCAGCGAGCAAAACTCTGTCGCTGACATAGAGGCTAGCAATCTCTGTCGTGGCGGAAGGCGTGATGATTTGACACACCGCTACCGATGGCGGGTGTGCGGCCATTCTGAGAAATCGATCATTACCTGCGACTAGAAATTCTGTGAAAGCGAGAAGCGTATTGCTTGTAAACCTCGTATCAAAAATTTTTCTTTTTTCCAGCTTAGGATTTGGTAAAATCTTAGCGTGGAAAAACCTCGGTGGCGGCAATTTGCGTATAGAACAATTCCAAATCCTGTATATACAAATTTACACTTTCTAATATAGCGACCCGGCCCATTGACACATTTTCACAATACTATACTATGTACATACATATGTTTCCGTATACATATTCAAAGTCTTTTCCTTACATAAAAATTCTTATGCGACACTTGTACAATGTCGGGAGAATCTAAATACGCTCTGGCATCAGGAGTGCTGTGCACGGAAAATAGTTTTAAAACACAAAAAATAATGAGCTAAGCAGGCTCGGTGAGTGTATGCTTTATAAAATGTTTGCTCTTCATAAAGCATCTAGCCTCAGAAACTTCTTTTACAATTATTTTCCAGAAGCCTTGCTTGCTTGTTTCTAAAACTTCCTTGCTTGCTTTAAGTTTATAAAACTTTAATACCCTTCTTTGTTTTGCTTTTCTTTAAAAGTTTAGAAAACTTTCTCAATTCTTGCTTGCTTTAAAGTTTATAAAAGCCTTTACATAAACTGCTACTTCAAAATGTATAAAACATTTATGATATCTTGCTTTAAAAAGTTTCTAAAACTTTTATAAATACGAGGCCTGAGCTCGACATGCTTTGAAAAAATAAAGCGGGAGCACAGGCTCAACCGTTTTGCTTTAAAATCACCGCTGAGAACTGGGGCTCAGCCGTCGTTTTGAATATAAGCGGGAGCTGTGTGCTCAGTTTGCTTTAAATCTACTATGGGCACGGGCGGCCGTGCACCAATAGTTGATTTTTTCAAAACTATATATCATGCTTATAAACATCAACCATTGGGGCTATGCTTGCTTGCTGGCACCTGTGAACACGGGAGCACAGGCATCGGCCGTGTGGTGGTTGGACTGTGTCGCATCCACCTTTCCGGTAAATATGGTGGAATTGACCTTGTGTCGCCATCACCATAATTTAGTTAGAGCTCTTAACCTTATATACTCCTATACGTGCCACGGTCTCCTTTAAATGCATGATGTATGACCTAAGTTTGCCGACCGGGCAAAACTAAAATGCATGTATGAGATCCTAACACCACCGTGCGTCACGAATACCTCGACGGTTCTTGCTTAGAACTAGAGTTTAGTTGAGCTGTTTTAGCAATTATTCTTTTGCTTGCTTGCTTACTCATTGAAAAATGGTTTACAATTCAAAACCATTTTGCTTACTTAACACTTGCTTGAAAAAAGAAAATGGTTTAATACTTCAAAACCATTTGCTTGCCTTGCTTGAAAAATGGTTTAATACTTCAAAACCGCACAACACTCCCAATTATGGTTTTAAATCAAAACCATTTGCTTGCTTTTAATTATGGTTTTAAATCAAAACCATTTAAACACCGATGTAAAGCGGAGTTTATAATAATAATACTAGTATTTGGAAATAGGTTTAGAACACTCACTCTTTTTTATTTTAAAACTTGAAACACGATTCCACACTTTCCAGCCTTTGCTTTTTAACCTACACACTTTCGACCAAATACGGCAACATATTAATTGCCTACGTATAGCATTATAATTTTAACTACTTCTAGACTTAGTCACACTCAGCAATATCGCTAAAGGCGAAGTGAAGGCAGCCCAGGAAATGGCGAATAATACGTTTTTCGTCGAGTTCACGTCATGAATTGAACATTTCTTAGTCATTAAAAAAGGTTCCTAAACTATCGGTGTCACGAATTAGGCTTCAATTATACAAAAAACAAAACATTCTAGGCATTTAAGCTTTTTGTACTGGTACACCTTGGACTGTCTTGAGTACAGATTGGACATCTTAGGTGAGGTTGACCTCTGATGGCTGTCTTAGGTACACCTGTACTTATCTTGAGTACACCCTCAGTACTGATTGCTCCCTTTTTATGCTTTTGATACCAACTCTCTTCATAACTTCCCGTTCCTTAATACCTCAGAATCATCATGAAATCATCAAAAACAACTTCATAACACTTAAATTGGTTGATTTGGAACTCATCTTTACAAAACCTAGGTGAAAATGTATAGATTCAAAGCCAGGTCCGCAATTCTTCTAAAAACCATATGATTATGATGATTCCATGTTTATTTCCTGGTGGGGGTTTACCCTCCTGCTTAACCGTCGGGGTTTATGTGATCTTTCCACAAAACCTTTAGACGAAAAAGTACTTAATCACTCCCTGCAGGCACCCAGAATCAGAATACACTTGATTCCAAGACAAAAACATACTTGATTTTTGGACTTATTCTCTTTCTCCTTCTTCTTCCTTTTCTTTCTTTGCTCTCTTTTTCTCCTCCTACGGGTTTGCTGGGGCAAATTTGAGACCAAAATGTGAATTTTGGTTTTATCTCCCTCTTTTATACTTTCCACTTTCCCTTAATTGCAATTTAGTCCTCATCTCTTTAATATTGAGGTGTAACTATTTATTTCTATTATGGCCCATCTCTATGGGTTTTTTGTATTATTGTCATTTGGTCATTACAATTGTACCCTTGCCCTAGTACCAAAATTCCGGGTTCCATAAATTATCATTTCATAATTTCATCTCACGATAATGTGACATAGTACTCGGCATACGCCCCTACGAGTTTCATATGCTGTACACTCTCGAGGCGGGCGTTACGGGTTTGTCACGGCAATGATTTTACAGCCGAGATAGGCCTTTTACCTCGTCACCCGCGGGGTCTCGAATTCGCGCCGCGAGGATC
Source organism: Tetrastigma voinierianum (assembly GCA_016808115.1). Classification (NCBI taxonomy): domain Eukaryota; kingdom Viridiplantae; phylum Streptophyta; class Magnoliopsida; order Vitales; family Vitaceae; genus Tetrastigma; species Tetrastigma voinierianum. The sequence continues at coordinate 283,880 of JAEQBH010002685.1, read as the reverse complement.
GTCTCGATTGTGCATGCGCATGCACACGGCGTGTTGGCACTGCAGTGCGCGGCGCTATGGCGTGTCTTTGCCCGCGGCGATGCGGCGCTGTCATATCTTGTGGCGTCTTGCGTACTACGTGCGCAACACAGAGGACAGTGTCGTGACCTGAGCTGAAATAGAGCGTATAGCCTACTCTGGCCTCCTTCATCTTCAGTTTTCATTTTTTTCCTTACCTTTCCAAATCACCCTAAATTCAATATAAGTTAGTCTTTTTATTACAAAGACAATAGGGAGCCTAGAAAACTTGCCAAAATGTATTAATAAAAAAAACAAATTTAATTACAACTCAGTGTTCCTCATACAATACAAAAACTGAGTTTCTACTAGTTTTACAAAATACCAAGCAGGAGCTTCAAATCGGCCTTTCCTTCGCCTCTAAGGTCTTAGTGTTCCATTACAGGTGTGCCCTTGATTACCTGAAATTATTTCCCAGCACGGGGTGAGCAATGCCCAATAGTTGAATTTTCCTACAAGGGTTTATCCCCACCTAAAATGCACATGCAATGGCACTCAATCATCAATTCACATTCCATACAATTGCAATTCATACATGGAATGATTTCATGTTATGCATGAGATGAGACTCTCATACACACACGAATCTGTGAAACTCCTGCCGCTACAGCATAAGTGTGAAAAGCGATATTAATTAACACACCTGGCTTGAATCGTGGATGACATCAATACATTTAGATTTCATCAAATTCCGTGTGTTTATTTATTTGGGCTACGTCATTTTACGGGGTCTCATCGCAGGATCGTCATACTCCTTCTGACATTTTTACGGGCTTTCACCGTCTGTGATCGTGTCTAACCGCATATAAATTTGGGTCTTTCACCCTAGGGGGAATCTACCCCAACTTGTTACGCCGCGCACATGTGATTTATTATTTATTTCCGTTTTATCCAACCGCGAGTCTCGATCTTGGACGTTGTCCCATTTCCGAGCTCACCACTCATTCACCAAGAATGGTGAATTTATCATCACTATGCACCCACAGGACTCAGCAGCGATGCTACGTACATATGAATACAGCATATTTATTTCATGCATACAACATTCAAGATTCATAGACAATTATATTTTTCTAATATAATTCCTTACAATTCAAACAACCGTGGTAACACATCAACAACATGCGTTACTTGACATCATTCTTCACGTACAATCATGTTCATTTTTAGCGTACATGTCTGAGATTATGCGCATGGATAGCCCGAAATTTAGTTTCACAATCCAACTCCGGACTATTCGATAATAGACCCAGAATTTTAGTTTTCGGGCTGTCCGAAACAGCCCAGAAATCGAGCCCATGGACTTTCCGAAGGTAGTCCAAAAATCCAACATTCAATCCCAAATCTTTGGGACTAGAATGCTTGGCCATTTCCAGCCCCAAAAACACCAAAACCATTTGTATGGCTTTAAGAGAAGAATCAAACCAAGTATGAGAAAAACCCCTACTTCTTGGAGTTTGTCGAAACTCCCCGTTTCCGGTCTCTACTTGCAGCTCTTGTGGCGAGGAAGGACTTTTCCTCTTGCTTCGCAGGAAACCGACGGTCTGATCGTTTGAAAATCTAGAGAGAAGGTGGAGCTTCTCACTCTACTTCTTCTTCCCTCTCCATCTCTTTCTTTCTCTCTCTCTTCCTCTCCCATCCCACCGGTTTGGTCTAAGATGGGTTAAGTGAGAGTGTCATCTCTTGCCACTTGTCACACTCTTATTGGCTCTCTTAGATTACCCCTTATCCATTTATCCAAAACTTTGGATTTCCTCCCTATCAAGTGGTGACACATGTCACACATGGCCCCCACTTAGGCTCTTGTTTGACTTGCCCTCCATTTGACACGTGGCTCAATGTGAGCCACTCAGCAAGTGCCACGTGTCATTCATTACTCTCGGTGCCTCTAAAAAAGTGAAATTCCGACCGTCTCGGAATTCAACGAAATTCGACGGGATAGCTAGATTTCGCAAGACGATTCCAACGGTGAAGTCTGTTTTGTCATCTAAGATCTAGAAAATTTCCGGATTTCCAACCGAAATTTACCGTTTTACCCTTTCTCAGAAAATTGAATTTTCTCGGGTTTTACAGTAGATCATCTAAAAGTACGCATAACTCAAGATAAAATGATAAAAGAATTGCTACCTCCCAATATAAATGGTGCTTAAGAACAAGGCCGATTAGAGGAAAAGAAAAAACAAAAGGGCTTTTCAAAATCCTAGCCATCATTCTCTTATTTTCTCTCATTTTTTTTCTCTTGTATCCTATTTTCCTCAAACAAAGAGGGGTGATTTTTTGGCTATTCTTGACCTGAAATCACACCTTTGAATAATTTCTTTTGTTTTCTCGCTTAATAAAGTGGTTTTTCCACAAAGATTTATGTTTTATTTTGTTTTTTGTGTTGTCGTCGACTGGTTACGACGTGGTATTGTTCGTTGTCTTATTGCGGTGTTTTATTTGTATGAGGGCGATTCAAACAATAAGACAGATTTGATTAGTCGAAGATATCAAATTACGGTTGTCAATATGTTGAAGAACTGGAGTTACAGATATTATAGTCACTATTTTATTAAATTTGTAGGTTTTATGCCGCTTTATTATGCTATTAACTTGGATATTGTTCCATCCGATATGATTTTTAGCTATTTGGATTTTGGATTTATCAATTTATTATGCTATTAACCTACATATTGTTCTATCTAATATGATTTTAGCTATTTGTATATTGGATTTATTGATCTATTGAAAGTTTGAATCAATAATATTATTTTTCCTTTCAAAAAAAAAAAAAAAAGAATATGAACGATTTTGTGAAACCTCGAGAAAATCTAATTTTCTAAAAAAGGATAAAATGGAAATTTTGGTCAAAATCCGAAATTTTTCTAGATCTCCGGATATTCAGCAGTTTCACGGAATGGAATGTTTCGAAACTCTAGACCTATGTCGAATTCCGAGAACGATCGAATTTCACGCGTTTTTTGAGAAATGCGAATGTCGAGTGTCATTATGACTGACACCTTGAGAACATGTGATATGAAAAAATCACCTACTACATGTACCCATGTGACACATATTTGCATGATTAGTGAGGAGATGAATAAATGACTTAGATTAAACCACCATGTGTCAAAAGCGCACAAATCAAACTAAGACGAGGAGAATTAAGTGAAAAGAATTAAAAGATTAAAATAAAAACAAAAGACCATCTTCTTCTCCATTTGGCTACTGGTGCGTGCAGTGAGGGGGAGGATAGAGTTTTAGTGAGAGAAAGTGCAACTTCTCTCTAGATTTCCCAGCGTTCGGACCGTCGGTTCTCGTCGGAGGAAGAAGCAAAGTTGATCTACGCTACAAGGGCTAAGCATGGACACTTGGAGTTTTGTGGAGTTAGGCAACTCCAAGAGGTAGGGGTCTTTTTTCCTACTTAGTTGCTTTGGCTAGAGCCATTTTTAATGGATGAGGATTTGTTAAGGCCTGGATGGCCGTGTTTTCTGTCTCAAAATATTTGAACCGAGTGAAGAAAATCCCTATTGTGGTCGTGAGCAGTCATAGAGGCCTAGGGTTTCTTTGTTCCGCGTGGATTTGTGTATGATTTTGTGTTGTTTTGGGTGATTCAAAATAAATTGCTTGAATTGTTTATTAGCCCATGTGAGCTAATTTTGATGTTATTGCTATGAATTGAATAACATGATGTATATGAATTAAATTTTGTTAATATATATGCATGTAAAATATATTAGCATGAATTGTTTGGAAATGGTATAATGCATTAGTATGCATCGAGCGCTACTAGACGATAGGTGTGAGGTGCATGACATGAAAATAAAAAGGAAAATGGTTGTAGAGGAATTTCAGCGGAAGATTTTCCGGAGGAATTGTGTTGGGGGTGTCAGCAATTTCGTCCGAAGGAGCCATAGATTGTTTCGGAGGATTATCGAAACAAATTCGTCTCGAGTGGGTTGTCGATAGATTTTCTGAAACTTGGTAGTATGTTTTGAGAACAAAACCTTTGTTTCGTACATGTCCTCTCACATTTGACAGGTATGTGTGAGAGTCGATGAGGACTGAGACATGGGATTGGGCATGTAGACATTCAAGTAGGATCATGTATTTGTTGGTATGTTTGGTTGCCTTTACATGTGCACTTAGGTGGGATAACCCGTGGGAGATTATCACTGCGGGTATTGCTCACTTGTCGATGGATCATTATTTCGGTGCAGGGGAGTGTTCGGAGGAAGGCGCTCACTAGGAATACCTTTGAAGAAAGACGACATATTGGCTTTGGTAGATACTTTTGTATAACATGTATTATAATTTTAGAATTTTAATATATGTTTGTATTAAGTGATGTATTAACTCTTGAACTATGGTAATATAGTTGATGTATTTTTAGTGAATATGGATGCTTATGAGCAATGTGACCATTTGCTAAATGTATGGTCTCATGATATGAGACACGGGTATTGCGAGGTTGATGTTGGTCAACGGGACACGAGATTTGGGGGCGTCACGGATTTTGGCATATATATGTAAAGAAACAAAAAAAAAAAAAACTAATTAATAGTAAGACTAAAACCATAATTTTATAATTTACTTAAAACTTGAGTAAATTAATTGATTTCTATCTTTTCATCTCGAAAGCTAGAAAATAAATTTTTATATAATTATTTATTATTTATTAATTAATACTATTATTATTTTGAAATATATTCACAAAATTTATTTAAAAACTACAAATAAGATTTTTTTGATAAAAAAACGTTGTATATAATAAATGCCCTTTATTTTTCCTTGTTTAAGGCCTCGCATAGAGTTGAGCCAGCCCTGCTTAGAAATAGGTATTGTTTCTACATAGCAGAAAATGATATATTGTTTTTTAAAGCTCTAGCTTTAACGCGTAAAAAAAATCTAATAATTTCAATTAAATATTATATTTTTATTTTCAAATAGGTATTACATTTCTACATAACAGAAAATGATATATTGTTTTTTAAAGCTCTAGCTTTAACAAGTAAAAAAAAATCTAATAATTTCAATTAAATATTATATTTTTATTTTCCACGAGGTATTTTACTTATAATGTTCAAAAATTTCAAATATGTTGAGATCTAGGGTGGGCATAGAAAGGGGAAGGGTCTAAGGTTTGAGTCCCATGAAGTCTTTTAATTTATTTTAATATTATGATGTAATGCAAAATGAATAGATATAAAAAAAGTACAAGGTATTATCGAACATGTAGATGAGATGGTTGAAGTCTTTCATAGTTTAACCAGTTGTCTAAAGTTCGAATAAAACTTTATCGTTTTTGTGATATCTTTCGACTCGTATGAGGATTAGTTTGGTTGTAATATGACTTAAAAATGTTTTTCATGTGTGCATATACCCACTTAGAATACCTCATAGTCTGATAAAAAAAATATTGGGTTAAATTTGTAAGAAAGATCGTTTTCAACTATTTTCATCATTGAATGGCCAAATTAATTACATTCAATGCTTGAACTTAAAATGATATAAAAATATTTTCACTCTAATTACTTGATTTGGAGTCTAGTTATCATGTAAGAAAAAATAATTAAAATTTAGTTATACTGGAGTGGTACAGTTTATGATTTTATTTATTTTTGTGATAACAGGGCTAATTTTATGTTCATTTTGTTAATTTATATCGTTTCATTTTGGAATGTGTTTTTAAAAACTATTTTTTTTTGCTCATAAATTACTTAAGAAAAAATTGGCAAATTGAATAAAATTCCAAATCTATACAAAACAAACAAATCCATAAACCCATAAATCCTCAAAGGACTCCTTTATACGGTGATTCACTGGATTGCTACATATAACCAAGGAATTAAATTTCAGAAATATCGACCATTTATCATTGATTTCGTCGAAATTTCGACGATATATTGGATTTTTGTCGATATCTCGGCCACTTATTAAGCCTACAATGTTTTAAAGTCTATGTTTGGGGGGTTTCGAACCCGCCCAAAAAAGGAATGTTTGTACACTCCATTCATTGAGCAACCTTTGCACTTGATATATGTAAGAAGAAAATTCCAATTTTTTGAAAAAGGGCAAAATGGTAATTTCGGTCAAAATCCGGAAATTTTCTAGATCTCGGATGACGAAACGGACTTCACCGTTGGAATCGTCTTGTGAAATCTAGCTACCACGTCGAATTTTGTGAATTCGGGAGCGTTTGAATTTCACGTTTTTAGTGACGAGGTAGTGCGGGACATGGCACCTTGTGAGTGAGCAGGCGCCACGTGTCAATCGTGTGAAGTCGAACGGTGAGATCAAGTGAGTCACATGAGACACATGGCATCATGCCATTGGGTGAAAATCTCAAAAATAGATGGATATAAGGGATAAGGTGCAATCCACATGGGCCATAAAAATTTGAATTGTGGCATGAGAGAGACCAGTCACTTGTCCCAATCTTGATCTGACTCTGGCCGGTTTGGGAGAAGCGAAATAGAGAAAAGAGAGAGAAAGGGTGGGATTTTTAAAGAGAGAAGTTCTACCTTCTCTAGAATTCCATGACGACCGTCGATTTCCGCATGAGTATGTGAAGCAAAGTTGTTCCCTTATGGCAAGGGCCACGCGTGGTACCGGTTTTGAGGAGTTTCGAACCCTAAGGTAGTTTCCTTACTGATTTACCCCTCGTTTAAGTGTTTTGTTAATGCTCGTTGATTCGAGGCCGTGAATGTTGCTTGATCGGTCCCAAACACGGGACCGAATTGTTAGAATATTCGGGAGCCCGCTTTCGATAGTTTAGTGGACTGCTTCAAGGCCAGGGTGTACTTATGCATGTGTTAATTGTAATGAATATTACTATAAGGAGTGGTTTAAATTGTGTGGAATTTAATACGTTAATGCATGGAATGTGATGTGTTAACATGATGTGGTGATTTAATTTATGTTAATATATGCATGTAAAACATATTAGCATTGAGTAGCTTGGAATGTCATAATGCATTCCATGTGCACCAGTAACCTAGGAAATTAGGTGTGAGTGCATGATATGAGAAAATGAAAATGGAACATGATTTGAAAGGAATTTCATGGAAGATTTTCCTCAAGAATCACTGAGATGGTCCAATGATCACTCTGATGATGACCACGACCGCAAAGCTCTCCAACTGGGGTCAATTTTGAGGGTAGTCCAATATTTTTAATCAACCTCTAAGAGGTGTTTTAAAACAAAAAGCTTTTTTGCTTGAAAACCGTGTTTCACAATGATATTACAAAGTGAGGGAGTCGGCAGGACTCGAGAGCATGGATCAGCACAGACATTCAAGCAGATCAATGATTTAATTTGAATGTGCTTTATGATTGAATCATCAGTGATGTGCACTTAGTGGGGAGGTAACTGGTTTAGTGGTAATTCCAATTAATTGGCAATTGCTCATTCCTGTCGAGGGAATATTATTTCGTATTAAATGGAGCTATCAGAAGGCTAGCACTCATTAGAGGCTGTTTTGAGAAGAAAGCCGACTTGTGGCTTTGATGTCTTTGTAAAACATGTATTAGGATTCTCAATATTAATATATGTTTGTATTAAGAGTGTAATCAACCCTTGAACCATGTAATATAATTGGTTGGATATATTTTGAAGAGTATGACGTGTAGGCCAATGTGGCCATTTTTATTCATGTGCGTGTCTCGTGGATAATACGAGACGATAGATTTTCCGCAGTCGATCGGTGGTCAACTAGACACCTTCCGCCTCGGGGGTGTCACACATATATATATATATATATATATATATATATATATATATATATATATATATATATATATATATATATATATATATATAGTTGCAAATGCTTTCTTTATGTGAAACCCCAGAAAATCTAATTCTTCTGCAAAAATGGTAAACATAATTTGGCCAAAATCCCAATTTTTCTGTATCTCTAATTACCTAAACTGATTTCACCGTTGGAATCGTCTTCGGTGAAATCTACCGCCACGCTCAATCTTACGTTTCTGAATGACATTTTCGAGGCAACGAAAGAGCATTAATTTGGCATGATTTTTGAGCGACCTGGGCGCGCCACGTGCCTATGCACGAGTCAATCCCGAGCTCATGTGGGGCCCACATGGACATGTGGCATCTCCCACGGTGGCACCCAAAGCTGATGATTAATGATAAGAAATCAATGAGTTGATCATGGTGGGGTCGACATGCGGCACAAGGACAAAGGAATAAATGAAAAAGACAACTTCATCTTCCATTTTCGCTGGAGCAAAGGAGAGGAGATTGATTTTGCAGAGAGAAAGCAACTTCTCTATAAACCCGCTGACCATTCATTATGCCTGCCAAGAAGCAAAGTTAAATCTATCAGAAAAGGGCTACTATGGATGACCGGTTTTGTGGGTTTCACACCGGGAGGTAGGGTCTTCTCCCACCGCGATTTTCAAATATTCAAATGGTCTTGTTAATTGAATGGAGTGGTCAGTCACGGTCCCAAACTCAGATCAATTCTTGAATTTACGGGACCTGCTGATAGTCCTTGACTGATTCGGGCCTGAAAATGGTCCCTTGTTTTCTTCTTGTTGCGAAATTGTGTGTTAAATTGCCTGGGCGTTGTCAGCCGAATGGTTAGAGGATTTCGCCCACAAAGTGAACTGATAAGAGAGAGGGCTGCCACTATGTTCGCATCGCGCTTTGGGAATCGGTTAAAATGGGCCTCTGCCAAAGATTGACCATAAATGTCTATGTTATTTGCATGGAAATTGCTTGAATAAACACTGAATCAGGAAACAAATTGTTAATGTATTGTAAATTTTAGTGTGTTAACATGAGTAGTTTGAATTATATAAAATATAATCAGGTAAGAGCCATCGAATTGTCGATTGTTGATTAGCTCATGAGCTACCAAGGTTATTGATAAGTATTGAATAACATGGTTATATGTGAATTTTGTTAATATATGATAATTTGATACATTGGCATGAATTGCTTGGAAATGACAGAATAATTCTATATGATCGGGGCACCCAGAACGATGAGGTACATACGAAAGAAAATGAAAAAGGAAAATGTTTGAAAGGGAATTTAATGAAGATTTTTCCTCGAGAATTGTGTTTGAGATCGTCCGTAACAATTCAGCTGGGAGGAGCCTATGAATTGTTTCGAGAGTTATCCACAACGCCTGAGGGTCATCTAATAGATTTTATCAAATTCTATAGATGTTTTCGATAACAAAACCTTTCGTTTGGAAAACAAGTTTTCACATTTGGCTATAGGCATGCGTGAGGTTACAGGGCTCGAGAAGTGGAAAGGGCAGTCGTGACTTTACCAGTTATCATGCAGTCATTCAAGAGTAATTGCCTTGCTTGAGTTTCTGTCACATTACATGTGCACTTACAGAGTAACCTAATGTAGATAATTCTATTAATGCACGATCACACTGTTTAGGGAACATTATTTGTACAAGAGTAATGTGAAGACTACGCCACTGAGTCAAGTTTTTGAAAGAAAGCCTGATTGTTTGAGACAGGTTAAAACATGTATTAGAATTCTACCTGAATATAGTGTTTGTATTAAGAGCACACAACTTTTGAAACCATGGTAATATAGTTGATTTGATATTTTGGTGAGTATTGATGATGGGCCCAAGTGGCCATTTTTACTCATGTATGAGTCTCATATTACAGAGACAGTTTTCCAAGTATCACTGCTGTCAACGCCCAGATCGGGGTGTCACTTCCAGCCCCTCTTATTATTTATGACTAATTTATTACTTACATTTGTTTTAATATTATTACTAATTTTATTTTTTTTTCATAAATATCTTCACCTTTTCAAAAATTTAAATTTTAAAATCAATAAATATAATATTTTTAAATCAAAATTAATTTTATATGAAAAGAAATAAAATATTATCTCATTTAAAATTTTAATATTATAACATACAATATTTTGAAGCTTCATTATCTCATTTAATATTTCAATAAATAACATAAACAAATAAATAATATCTCTAATATTATAATATCTAAGAACTACAAATATAACATATTTAATTTAATAGTTATTGAATCCATTTGATTTTAATTATACCTAATTAAGATATGAATCATTTCTCATTATCTATATAAATAATTTATAAATGTATAAATTAAAATAAAAAACTCACACTTAAGAATACATTTAAATTACATATTTAATTTAGTAATAGAAACATTATCCAATTAAATAACAATTTTAGGGAACTTATATTTTTGTAAAAATATCCACGATATTTTACCAATATATCCGTAAAACTAAATTACCAGATATTAATGTTTTACTAATATTTTATCCTACACAATTATTAACTAGGAGACTGTGCTAACTTTTACTATTTAAACCTTATTCCATTATAAGTTTTCTGTCTACAAAGCTATTTCAATCTTTGATCTCCTCTGTTATTATAATCAATTGTTTACCCTCATTGAAATTACAGAGCTTAAGAACTAATGTGTATCGTAGTCAGTTTCGTGGATGCAAATAAAAGAATAATAAGATTATAATAATGATGAAATTTCTCGTTTATAATAATAGGAATAATAAAATCAAATAAATAAAATATTATTATTTTATTTTAAAAATAATATAAAATAAATTATCTAAGAATCTAGATGATAATATCAAGTTTAAGATTTGAAACAATTTGATGTTTTGCACTTTTTAATCAATAAATGAATAACATAAGCTACATAGAAAAAGTTTGCTATAATATAAGCATGATAGATCTAATTAAAAAATAAAAGATAGAAGAATTTAAAATTGAAATAATAAAAATAATAATAAATTTAATAGATAATCATAATCAATATCATATAGAAGCATTTTGCAATTGTGAAGAAATTTATCTAATGATAAGACTATTAGATAATATAAGAATATTTTTAGAATTGTTCTAACAAAAATAAGAACCCATGTTAATAATAAAGGAAATATAAAAAAGGTAGTAATATAAGAAAAGGGCATGAGAAGTAGGGTAGTAAAACCTTGCGGTAAATCTTCATAAAACAAAGTTGATGTCAAACAAACGTAAAATTAAAATTCATAATAGTAATGAGTACATGAATATATGGAAACATAACAATAAAAGTCTTAAGGAAGACATCCACGATAATAAAAGTTAGAGAAGTATGTATCAGTTCTTTATTTTAAAAATAAAAGAGAGATATAGGTATTAAAGAATTTAAATACCGCTTACATTTGAAAAAAATAATTGTTTTTATAACAAAGTAATAAGTAGGTACAAAATTTTAAATGCCCTCTAGTAATCCAACCACTATTCCAATCTGCAAAAAAAAAATCAGAAATTCTCAAATGTCTGTCAAAATATATTGAAACCCCTTTCCTTTGATGAAAGTGCGTAGGTACTAGTTTAATATATACAGTACTACCTATTTAGATCGTAGGTACCTTACCTTACAAACATCGTGCAATTACCTAATAGAACTCTAAACCCCATTTCACCACAATTTTATTGCCCCCTCTTAGTAATCCAACTACTATTCTATCGAATAAAAACAAGAAACATTAAAGGTAATTAGTCTAATATAATGTTTATGTCAAAACATATTGAACCCCTTCCTCGACGAAGTGCGTAGGTAATGGGGTCTAATATAATGCAAGTAATTACCTTAATGTATTATAGGTATTACCTTATAAGGATCAGGTACTATCTTTGATAGAAAGGCCATAAACCCTTATTTACCACATTTTGCTTGCCAAATACTCATTTCTCATCCCATATATTCCAATGAAATTGGGTGAATTATAGTGGTGGACTCCTCAAATGCAAAAACCAAATTAGGTACATATGTGAAATGTTTAGACATTCTAATTCATTTGCTAATGAGTCCATACGTGGGGAAAGAAGGGTAATCCGTTATCCCTAGTAATTTTTATGTCAAAATATACTCAAACCACCTCCTCGACCCAAGTGCGTAGGTACTAGTCCATTATAATGCAAGGCACTTTAACAATGCAGACATACTACCTTACAAGTACTAGGTACTACCATAATAGAAAGGCCCTAAGCCCCTATTTACCACATTTTGCTTGTCAAATACTCAAATCTCATCCCATTTATATTCCATGAATTGTCTTGAAACTATATTGTAAGGGAAAGACTTAAAGAACGACAATACACTTTGGCTTCAGCCTTTATCATAAATAGAAGATTGTATCACGATATTCCGTTAGCCTCTCATTCAACTATATTATGGCACCTCATGCGATATAACCTCTTCAAATTTCGTTGAATTATATTAAGTATGAAAATAAAATTATATCGCGACATACTTTCTCTCAGCTCTAGTGGTTTATATTGCGTATACGTAATAATTGTATCGTACGATATAGATTCCCTTCATTTTCGTTGATCTTCATCAGCTCGTATTGCTAAACAAATGTATCGTATCGCCATTACTATGTCATTTCTCCGTTAATTGTGCCGTGATATATAGAATATTGTATCACGATATGACTCCCTTGCTCGTTGAATTCATTATGATATAATAGAATTATATGCGATACACTTTCTCTTCAAATTTATGGTTTATATTGCGATACAATTATTCAGACGCGACACTTCCTCGATGCTTGTGATCTTTACTGCTCAGACGATATAGAATATTGTATCATGATATAACTTCTCCTTCAGCTCGCTGATTCTATGTTACATACACCCATTGCATTGCGATATAACTCTACTACAGCTCAGTGAATTATATTGCGATATAACTTCTCCTTCAACTCCATTGGCTTGTATCATGATACACCTCCTCAGATACGATATAACCCTTTCAAATTAGTGACTTGTATCAAGGATACAATAGAATTGTATCGCGATATACTTTCTTCTCCTCCTGCATTAGTTATCCCATCGATACACCTATCAGACAGTAATATTCTCCTCGCCGACCGAGATGGTTTTATATTACGATACAAAAAGTCCTTTTAGTCGCATCCATTATATCGCGATGTAGTAAACCGCATTGCGGTTACGTTGCTTTCAAGTAATTGCCTTCATTATATTGCGATATAGTAAACTATATCGCGATACAACACACTGTGATATTTTGATCATTTTTGCTGCTTTTCTTTGCCTTTTATTTCTTTTTCCTCTAGAACCTGCAAAACACAAGTTTGCTAAATATTTCATCTTTCTAATTCAAAATCAATCAAATATATCTCAAAATTGCTAGAAAAAATGGATTGAAAATTAGATTGATTTTGGTGCACTTTTTTTCCTCAAATAAGGACCAAGCTCACATGGAGTAAGAATGCTCTAAACATTTGCCATATATACCTAATTTGGTTTTGCATTGAGGAGTCCTAATGACAATTCACCAATTTTATGGAATATATATGTGGGATGAGAACTGAGTATTTGGCAAGCAAAATATGGTAAATAAGGGTTTAGGGCCTTTTTATCAAGGTAGTAATCCTTGTAAGGTGGTACCTACACACATTAAGGTAGTACTTGCATTATATTAGACTAGTACCTATACACTTTCGTCAAAGGGAAAGGGGTTTCAACATATTTTGACATAAACATTATATTTAGACTTTAATAAAAGTTTTCTTTGTTTTTTTTATTCCAGCCTAGAATAGTAGTTGGATTACTAGAGGCAAGAAAATTGTGGTAAATAGGGGTTTAGGGCATTTCTATTAATGTAGTACATGATGTTTGTAAGGTAGTACCTACAGTACATTAAGGTAGTACTTTCATTATATGAGACTAGTACCTACGCACTTTCGTCAAAGGGAAGGGGGTTTCAATATATTTTAACAGACATTTGAGAATTTCTGATTTTTTTTATTCCCGCTGGAATAGTGATTGGATTACTAAGAGGGACATTTTAGGAATTTTGTACCTACTCATTACTTTTGTTCCTCAAAGACAATTATTTTTTTTTTCAAATGTACTGACTGATGTATTTAGAATTCTTTGTACCTATATCCTTTTTATTTTAAAATGAACAACCTGATACATACTTCTCCCATAAAAGTTTCCATGATACATGTTGATAAAGAAAAATAGTAAGTGGTTGAATTCTTTAAAAAATCTTTATCATATTTATGACATGATTAGTTAAAACTTTTGAAGTAATGAAGCTTATAAAAGAAAAAAATGATTATGATCTAAATGATACTGTAATAATAGAATCCCTGACTTATTATAAATTATAATTCTTAATAAATGATTGGATATTAAAAATATTATATATAGTTAAGTCTCAAATATCTTTACAAGAATCAATAACAATTATACAACTAAATATCTCTCAAGAAATATAAGAAAAAATATTAGAAAAAACTGAGATAGAAAATTTAAGGACAAAGATATTCCTGATGATAATAACTTTGGTGTGACACCTCTAAACTCCGGGGTCCGTTTTGACTACCCACAATCTCATGGACACAAGGATGTCGGGTTACCCGACGCCACTTCAGAAAATCGGGCAGAGTCTCCTTTGTACGGGGAGCTCTACCCAAATACAACACCTGCATAAAACCTGTCCCAAACAGTCTAATATAACAGTCTATGATTAAAACGACCACTTGGGCTCATAAACCAATACTCATAACAATGTATATATATATATATATATATCCAACTATCCAACCATAGTTCAAGAGTTCAAAGTTTACTCTTATACAACACATATATTAAAATTAGAGAATTCTAATACATGTAATACATCATAACCCAAAGCCACAATCCCTTCTTCTAAACCTCCGCCCCTCAGACGAGCCAGTCCCTCGCACGCTCCCTCGCACTAAAATAGTATCCTCGACAGGGTGAGCTAATGCTCAAAAGAGTGGAATCACCTAAGTGGGCCACTTCACCTAAGTGCAAAGGCAATGCTCCAAAATAAACACACATCCAAGCAACGTGATGATCCTACTAATGTCTAATCGATCATCTCACTGAAGTCCTCACCGACTCCCTCACACTCGCCTAAGCCTCGTATGAGAATTATTATGTTTATTTGTTTGTGGACAACCCTCCGATGTGTATATATCAATCGTCATCCCAACGATTGATATTATTTACGGACTACCCGATGTATATGAATCGGGCCGCTCCGACGATTGATATTTTTAGTACGGACTACCCTCCGATCATTTTAGCTTTGCATAACCCGAAACCATTTTCTAGATTCCATCTCATGCACTCACTCTACCGCCCAGGTGTCTCAAAGGCATATGGAATGCATGATGCCAATTCCATTACAGTCTATAAATACATGCAAATATATAAACATGCATATATTCAACATAAAAATTAAATCACACAATCATGTTATGTAATTTCTCATTTCATCACATCAAGATTAGCTCAATGGCTATCGATCAAACACGAGCAATTCTACTTGAATTACTCGACCAAACACACATTAATTCAAAATTTATTTGAACACTATTCCTGAATAGTGAAACCCTCGATTACTATTCCCGAAAAATCACCAATCGTCGATTCACTTTGTGAACCCGAATTTCACGGCCATTTTCGGCCTCATTCCAATCAATACATGATTTATAGCATTATTTATGCCATTATCAACCCAAATGTACTTCACGCCACGCCTGACGGCTCATGTCGGGTTCAATAAATTGACCACCTGTCCCAAGCTCGGGATCGATCAAACGGCCGCTCAAGGCCTCAAGCTTAACCTAAATACGAAAAACACTAAATAAAGCCAGAAAACCCAAGTAGGAGAAACCCACCTCACGGAGTTTGTCAAAACTCCTCAACCAAGTGGTCCACACGTAGCCTCTCGCAGAGAGCAGCTTTCCTTCTCGCCCCGAAGACTCCGCCAACTGGGCTCTGACGCTCGATATCTCTGTGAGAGAAGGTGTCCTTCTCTCTCTAAACTAAAAGAAATCACATCGTGATCTCATCTCCCTTTTCATTCACGTTTTTTGCCTTTACTTTGAAGAGGATGACACTATTCCTCTTGTCCTTTTCTAACTTAAAACAATTCCAAAATGACCATTTTGTCCTTTCATTTCCCAAGCACATTCTAAGACTTTCTCAAATTCCTCGGGCCCATTTTCTGAGATCATTTCTCTACTCATGCTACTTACGGCACATGAGTACGTACTATATGTGACTTTGTCACATCGAATATCATTTTACGCACCGAAATGCTATGCCTCAAAACGTAACTCTAACGCTCCCTAATTCGACGAAATTTACATGCTAGCTAGATTCGCGAGACGATTCCAACGGCAATCCTGCTTCAATATCCGAGATCTAGAGAATAAATTACTCATTTTTAACTGAATTACGATTTCAGAACCGAAATTACGATTTTGCCATTTTTCCAAAAATTGGAATTTCTCGGGTCTTACATTTGGAATTAAATCTTGTAAAAAATACTATTGATAATAATATTGAAGAAGCTTATAACCAAGAAAAAGTAGTGAAATATTTTATAGTAATTTAAATAAAATAGAAACTCCAATATACGAAGACAATAGGGAAAATAATATAGATAATGAATAAAATAACAATAAAAACCTTTGTACAAAAAGATAACATTTATGTAAAGACTTGACTAATAGGAAAATGGAAAGAATAAAAAACACAATATATAAGATGGTTATGGAATTTTTAGAAATTTGTTTACCTTTATCTAAGAAATTTAGTCCAAATATATATATGTAACTTGGCGTATATAATAATATACGATATAAGAGAAAATTATATGAATATTTACCCTTTAAGGTTAATTTAGACTTAGAAAAAACAAGAAAAGTAATAGAAAAAATAAAAAACTAGAATGAAGGACAAACATCCAGAAATAATTAAAAACCTAATGCAAAGAGAAATAGGAAATTTATATCCAAAAGATAAAATAAAAATAAAAGAATATGGAATCTACAAAGATTGGAAAAAATTTGTGATAGAAAGAATCAAACCAATAAAGAAATCATATGTTGAATCCCCTAGAAAAGTTCAAGAGTTATAAAATCAACTAACAGGAAAAATATAAATATTAAAGGTCAGAAAAGAACATATAATAAATTAGAAAAAATCGAAGAAAAAAATGAACAAATTAGAAAGAGGATGATAAATTATAGATATACAAAGAAAATACTCTTATTCAGATAGAAAAGACCCAAAATATGTTAGAGGAACAACTGGGAAAATAGTAGAACAAATAATATTTAGAAAATATCTTGAGAGAACAATAAAAAAGGAAGACATAGAAAAAGGAAGTCTAGATGAAAAATTATTATACCAATACTTAGAGTTGGAAAGAAAAAGAAAAATAAAAGAAGGAAAACAGGTAATAGAAGATGAAACTGTAGAAGAATGAGTCAAATAAGTGAAAATGAATTAGAAGATATAATGATAGAAATATAAAGAATGAATTTAAATGAAACAAAAGATGTGAATCCTATAGGACGTGTAGGAGGACCTAGTAAAATAAAATAAGAATACCCAAAAACATTTGAAAAACAATACAAAATACCTAAATATTGAACCAAAATAGACAAAAATCGAACAATTAGGAAATACTGGAGTATACTTAGACATAGATTGTCAAAATGATATTAAAACAATGTTAAACAAATGGTCACATGCAATGACATTATACTTCATGACACAAGGAACAAATTGGGATAATAATACTAAGACCCAGATAATGATAGGAACATTAACAGGGTGTGTTAGAAAATGGTAGGAAGAATATTAGCCCTAGTTTTAATGTATCATATCAACACTACCGATGCCTTTGAAAGTAAAGTATATTTGAAGGAGTAGATACTTTTATTAGATATATAGTAAATGAATTTTTAGGAAAATTATGGATGACAGACAGTATAGAGCAAAAATTTAAATATATAAGAGAAGCTATAAATAAATTAGCACAGTTACAAATTTGTAAGATGAAGGATATATGAATATACATGTGAGTTTAGAAAATGGTATTATGATGCATTTGATAATAATATGAATATGAGAATTTTAGCAAATACATATTATAAGAAGTTACCAGAAAATGATAATACTTCTACAGAATACTAAAAATAAGAATAGAAGATGTTGATACTTCAGAGCTAGAATAGAATTTTAAAGAAAATATTAGCAAATATACCTGTGAGGTATATTATAAAAGGTGCAAGAAATGGAGAGAAGGTATTTTGTGACAAAATAGATAACATCCCAGGAAAATGGAGATGTAAGGAGTATAATAAAAGAAAATTTGGAAAACATATGGAAAAACCAAGAAGAAGATTTACAAATATAAAAGATTTAGAAAAGAATGGAGAAAACCATTTAAAAAATATTACAAGAAAATATTTAATTATAAAAGGAGGAATATTACACAAAATACATCAAGAGATAAAAGCAAATGCAAATGTTGGAAATGTGGAGAATTAGGACATTACAGTAATGGATGTCAAAAAGAGAAGAAGACATTTATCATGTAACGCCCCAAAACCCGGGGGTCTGTTGACAACCCTCGGAAGACTCGTGGATGTCGAGTAACCTGACACCACACCACCGTGTCTCCTTTTCCGGGACCCATGATTTAACGAAAATCGGACAGAATCTCTTTTGTACGGGGAGCTCTACCCAAAATACAACCTATACAAAAAAACTTGGCAACATGACCCAATATAATACAATAACCTCATTGGGTCCAATTATGAGTGAAAGTGGCCTAACTAAGCCCACTCATCCACACTACATAATATACAAGACTAATTAACAAAGTCCTCAAGAGTTTAAGTACAACACTCTTACAAATATTACAAATTAGAACAAGATTGTTCCAAAGTATTTTTACAATTCTTTTTACACAAAATACAAGCTAGAACTAGTTTGTTCCAAGCTTCTTTACAAAAAATTAATTACAAGCCACAAGCCGACTTTCTTCATAACTATAGCCTCAAGTGAGCGCCGTCCACCTACATACTCCCTATACCTGAAAGGGGGGTCCCACGAAGGGGTGAGCAATGCCCGGTAGGGTGTTCTGGCAGGAGCTACTCCCACCTAAGACACACGCAATGCCATGTTCACACAATCAAACATTCCAAGTAAAATGCAGTTTCTACTGGGACGCCTACATGCCATGAATGGCGTCACCACCATGCCTTTAACACGAGTCCTCACCCGACTTCACACATGCTTATGCCAAGTGTAAAAACTTGTCATTGGTGTTTCTCACCCACGACTTTATTCAAAACAAAAGCTTTTGTTTTTAAAAACTCATCGACATCCCCGATAAAACCGCTTTATTCAAGGCTATCGACAACCGATAAAACAAATTTTATTCAAAAGCATCGACAATCTCGATACATACCTTTATTCAAAAGCATCGACGCTTCGATAAAACCGCTTTATTCAAAGCTATTAGACAATCTCTGATAAACAACTTTATTCAAAAGCATTGGACAATCTCCGATAAACATCTTTATTCAAAAGCATTGGACAGTATCCGATAAACTGCTTTAATTAAAAGCATTGGACAATATGTGATAAACCGCTCTATTCAAAAGCATTTAACAGTCTTCGATAAACAACTTTATTCAAAGTTATGAAATGCACCCGTGAGACTTCATTGGACGTAGTCCAAAGTACCGAGCTCACTACCCACTCACCAAGAATGATGAATGATTATGACCATGCACACGCACCCATTTAATTTGATGTCCCCGTGCATATGAAATGCAATTATGTCATTCCATGCCTATACCATGCCATATATATGATGAGTGCCATATGGACATTTTAAACCATGCATAATACCCATGCATAATTTGGACAATCATATCAATTAACATATAATTTCCAAATAAACCACACAATACATGTCAACATATTATACACATATATATTGACATCTACAAGTCATCACCAATCAAGCAATGACTTACCTTATACTTGTGCTTAATCAGGATACCATGTCCACAATTAGCCTACAACTTGCTGAAGGCAATGGACTTAATCATACACAAACACATCACAAGCCAAACCATTAAAACATTACAATTTGAATTCAACACTAATTTCAACTAAGTAATATATCACTCAATTCAAGTTAAATGATATACTACAATCATATACCACTATAAAAATCGACAAATCATTAAACAGCCTAAGCTATAGTAGTCCTGAAAATGGAGTATAACTTGAGTTATAGAGGTCCGATTTTGGGTGATCTCAAAATCCCAACATCAAGTTCTCAGATAGAGCTACACTCTCAAGGATTCTAGTCCAAATTCTCACTTTTTCCAACTGAAAATCAACTAAAAACTGGATAGTGGTTCGGCTAAACAGCAAATTTCATGGCCCCTTAAAATTCTGACCATAATCCTGGTTATAGATGTCCAATTGGGTGTGATTCAAAAGCCTAAAATCAAGTTCTAGATTGCGGGCTACAATTTCCTTTGAAGGATACTAGTCCAAATTTCATTTTTCTAACTAAAAATCAGCCTAAAAAACTGGGTATAATATAGGGTCAAAACATTACAATTATTCACACCCATTATGTTTTTTGCCAAACGACCGCTTAGGGAAAAAAACGGCCAACAACCCCTTAGGAATTAAAACTAACCAAACAGCCCCTATAATGGTGTAAATAACCAAAGTAGGAAGAATTTACTTCTTGGTTTATAATGACCCGAGGCAAGCCTGCGAACACTTCCTGAACCCAAAGCTTTCGACTTCCCAAACCTTCCATAAACCTGGCGAAACTTGAGTTTCGTATCCATCGCAGAGCCCTCGCTGAGTAATTCGACTTTAAACCTCGCCCATCTAAGATCGACTCAATCCGATCTTCATAGATCGTGAGAGAGTTTCTAGGAGCTTCTTCTCCTCTTACAATTCATCTCTTCTCCTCTCTCTCTCACGACCAAACCAGCAGAAAATGGGATCTTCTATCTTTCTTTTTTTTTTCCCTTCCTTTCACATTTTTAACAAATCTGCTTAATTGTTAGCCCACGTCGCGCTATGTGTGTCACGACTGCTCGGGCCTGCTTGCCCCGAAAAGATTTATTTCATCCCGGTTTAAGTTCAAATTATTTTAAAATGAACTCTACTTATATTATTTCCCAAATTTTGAAAATTTCCCAAAAATCCCATTTTTCGGTCATCGACACCATTACCTAAAATCGCGGAAAATTCGACTGCCTCGCACTGATGAAAATTTTCAGTAATCTGATTTCATGACATCAATCAATGATGAAGTTCGCTTTATTATCCGAGATCTAAAAAATTTCTAGGCTTCCCTAAACCTACGGTAATTTTATCGTTTTACATTTTCGTAAAAATTAAAATTTTCTGATTATCATATGAGGAACAAATACGGAAGATGATTTAGAAAGTATATTAAGTTTTGATAGTGAAATGAGTGGTGTTTATAGTGAGAATGATAATAGTTCTAATATGATACGTAATTTAGTAAGGAAATAATTACACACATATTTATGAATTTGAAGTTATTAGTGTTAAAGAAGATCAAAAAGGATATAGATTGAAAAGCACTTTTGATAATAGAAAATTACAGAAAATCCAGAGTCTAAATTTTGATTTGAAAGCCCTAGGAGAAGGATTACTAAGATACCTATGTAAGACCCCATACCCTAATTTTCAAAAGAATAAAAATGGTAAATCTCTAAGTAAAATCAATTTTTCTAGATCTCTGATGACAAAACGGACTTCATCAAGAATCGTCTTCTCGAAATCTAACTACCATCAGTCGAATCTCTCGTCGACCCGAGACAAGAGGAATTTCACGTTTTTCGAGGCACCAAGAGTGGTGCCGAACACTTGACACATTTGAGTGCTCAAGATGAGACACGTGTCAAGTGGAGAGCTATTCAAACAATGAGCTCAAGTTTGGGCCATAGGAGACAAATGGCACCTTGTGAGTGGATGGAAATCCATGATAGATGGATAAGAGGATAAGAGAAATCCTAAGAGCCAATGAGAACTTGACACTTGGCAAGTGAGAGGACAAGTTCTCTTGACCTCAACTTGACCCAACCGATTGAATGGAGGAAAAGAGAGGGAAAATAGAGAGACAAAAGAAAGAGGAAAGAGAGAGGAGAAATTATAGAGTGAGAAGCTCTCACTTCTCTCTAGATTTCGACGGTCATTTAATTCTAAGACAAGAGGCAAAGCTGATCCCCATTGCAAGAGCTAACCAGGTACCGGCCTCGGTGGAGTTTCAAAACCTGGAGGCAGGGTTTTCTCCTACTTGATTTAATTTTCGCAAGGTCACTAATGGTGGGATGTTCAAAATCGAATGGTCGTTTCTTCAATTCTAAAAATTGGGATTGAGTAAGGAAATCCCTAGAGTGGTTTTAGACAGTCCCGAAACTGACCGTGGACTGTGTGTGTTGCTTGTGTGTTGATATGTTATTGCTATGATTTAATAACATGTTGTGTTGTCGCGTGATGCCTCAAGTAGTCCAGTAAGATGGATTGTTTCCGCTTGTTTATTAGCCCATGAGTCACTTTCGCAGTTATTAAGTATGATTGAATAACATGTTGTTTTGTGTAGAATTAATATATGCATGTTTGATAAATTAACATGAATTATTGTGAAATGGCATATCAGATTTCATATGCACCTAAGTAAACTTCCAGAACAAGAGGTACGAGTGCATGACATGAAAATACGGTTGTTGTACCAATTACTGGAAGATTAAGAATCATCTCGAGAGTTGTCCAGTAATCATATCCTGATATTTAACTTGCAATGACTGCTTTAAGAGTTATCCATCAATTCACCTCGGAGGGTTGTCTAATAGAATTTTATCTAGGGTTTGGGTATTATGTTTTCAAGAACAAAACCTTTTATTTTGAAAAATGTTGTTTTCTCACACTCGCTTTCAGCATGTAATGAGGGAGTCGTGGAATGAAGTGGAAAGGGTGAGTCACATTCTCATCCATAACATGTAGACATTTATAGGAGCCAGACGCCCCAAAACCTCGGGGGTCCATCACCAATTCAACCTCGTTAAAATCTACATCTCGTATTATGAGACACATACTGAGTGCAAAATGGCACTTGGGCCCTCGATCAACACTCATCAAAACATATTCCTAACTATTTTCCAATAGTCCAAGAGTTATTTCATTACTCAATGCTAAATACATATTAAAATCTATAATTCTAATACACATCCAAAACATCAAAGTCACAACCCGACTTTCAAATAGGCTCTAACATGAGTCGCCTTCGAACGCCTCCCGTACCTGAAAAATATTCCTCGATGTGGTGAGCTACGCCAAAGAGTGGAATCACCCTAGCCGGGGTTACTTCTCCCCACTCAGTGCATATGCAATGTCTAATTTAAACACACACTCAAGTAAACACGTGATCCTACTCAATGTCTACATGCCATCCCCATGTCTCGAGTCCTCACCGACTCCCCTCACACTCGCTTAAGCCATGTATGAGAAAAACACCATTTTCAAACAAACTGTTCTTGAAAATAACCACCGAGATCTCTAAGAAAAGACAGTAGGACTACCCTCCGAGGTGAATGTGCCGGAGAACTTCCCAAACATCATGATCCTCATCCGAAATGATCCGGCTGACTGCCTCCCAACCCATTCTCCTGAAATCCATCCCGTGAAATTCCTTTCACAATCATGTTCGCTTTTTCGTAAAATCTATGTCATGCACTCACACTAATTTCTAGGTTACTCATGCAATATGAAATGCATTATGACATTTCAACCATTTTATACCAATATATAGAATATGCATATATTCTCAATTTACAATCACACTACGTAATTCAACAATATCAACCATCACCCAAATTAGCTCACTTGAGCAAATCACAATCTCATCTCCAATGGCCTACACACACAATTATATTCCCTATAATTGTGACATCATGTTAACACCTCAAGCATTAACCTATTAATTTCTTTGATCAACCAACTCCCCAAAGTAGCTCACTTGAGCAATTTACAATATCATCTCCAATGGCCTACAACCACAAATTTCACTACAATTCAATATCATCTCTAATGCCATAAACACAGCCTCACTCGAAAGCACCACAATATCATCTCCACGGCCTACAAACACAATTATATTTTATATAATTATGTCATTGTGTTAACACATTAGAATCATAAAGAATCCACCTTTTCCACACACAAATACGCTTCATTCTATTCAAATCAATTTGGCACCCATCACACGGACGTTCGTCCACCTCAGGAACCCGGACTCGTTTTTTGGGCCAAATCCCAAACAGAGCGGGTACTGGCCCATAGGGCAAAACTTTGCACCTATCCAACGCTTCAACCGACCTTGTATGCCTATTTCCTGCCTCCTACTACCAAAACACAATTTATTATATAAATTGAGATATCAAACACCCAAACTAATTTCTAAAACTGGTTTCACTGATCACCAATGTGACCTCACTTCACACTTCGCTCCAAGATTGGGATCGACTAAACTACCACGACCTCAAATCAACACAAGTGATCACAAAGCACTTAAACAAAGCAAAATCTAAAGTAGATAAAAACCCCACCTCGCTGAGTTCATCAAACTCCCGAAACCTGCTCGTCGTGCCAGAGTCCCCTGATGTAGAACCACTTTGCTTTTGGCCTGTGCCAACCACTATCCGAACACCCGAATCCTAGAGAGAAGTCAGACTCTCTCTCTCTAAAATCCTCCATTTGCAACCGAGCTCTCCTCACTCACCGCAGACGTTTCGCCAAAAATGGAGAAGAAGCTTCCTTTTGTCTTCTCACTTTGCTATGATGTCACTGAGGATTGGTTGAGAGACTTCATCCACTCAACCAACCACTTTGACTTTTCCACCCAATGGCATCATGCCATGTGTCATCGTGGGTCCCACTTTGACCTCAAGTTGACTGAACTGGAGCTTGACACATGGCACACTGTATGCCACTCATATGCACCAAGTGTCCCACTCGACGCTGTTTAAAATCGTAAATTCGATTGTCCTAATCACTGAAATTCAACGTAGCTAGATTTCGCGAGACGATTCAATCCAGTGAAGTCCGTTTCATCCGAGATCTAAAATTTGGATTTTTACCGAAATTACGATTTTGAAGTATTTTAAATTGGAATTTTCTCGGGGTCTCGTGGCTTCAGATGCATTTTACTAATGTTTGGTGTGCTATCTATGAACACTTTCCTAGGGTGAGGAGTAACCCAAGTAGAAAATTCAACCACTGGCATTGTCAACCCGTCATGATCCTTTCGTGTACAGGGAGTATTCGAAGAAGGCGCCACTAGAGGCTCGCTGGAAAAGAAAGTCGACATGTGGCTTGATTATATATTTGTAAAACATGTATGAAATATTCGATTGGTACATGTTTGTATAGGAGTGTAATTAACTCCCTCGAAACTATCAGAATATAGTTGGTTACATTTAGATGAGTATGATGTACGTCCGACGTGGCCATTTTTACCTATGTTCGAAGTCTCGTAAGAGAGACACTCATTTTGTGTACGAGACACTTAATGACTACATAGTTCCACGAGTTGATGAGTTGTCAACGGACCCTCGGGTCGGGGTGTCACAACCTAAATAAAAGATATATGCATAAAAATATACAATCCATGAAAATCAAAAAATAGAAAGGAGTATAACAATTAACAAAGCTAAAGGAAACATAAAGCTTAATTTATTAACAAAAATGAAACTATAAATGATACATTAAGTAAGATAAAAAGTGAGAAAGTAAGAGAAAATAAAATATGTAGGCTTAGCAGAGATATAATACAAAATCATTATTATCCGAAAATCTAAATACAACTAATAGTTCTAAGTTTACAGGATAAAAGATTAATACAAACACACTTAAAGCCACCTAGAAGTATCCAAGGAAATGTAGCATATACAAATTACGTTCATTGCTAACCAAAATATAATATTAATATAGAGATAAAGATTTTGATAATAAATAAGTTTATATTTCAAATTTTAAGGAATGATTTATGAAAGAAGGTAATAGTGTAATTCACAATGCATATATAATACTTTGTATACTATCAATTTCAAATTATGGAAAATTCTTACCAAGATAAGCTACCATTGAAACTAGTATGAATGTAAAGAAATTGCTGAAATAATAGAACCTCAAAAGTTGGATAGAATAGGAAATACCAACAAATTACATTTTAAGTCTCGGCACATATTCCCAAGAAGATTATATACAAATAATTGATTTACCCATATTTAGGGGAAATTCCTTAATAGGAAATAGTAGCCAAAATAATACAAGGAGATTCCAAAAAATAAGAGAAGAGGTGCATTCACCTTTCCTGATAAAAGGAAATTATTACAATGGAGAAAGAGAAGTCAAGAAACAAATTTTAATGGACAGAAGTTAGTTGCAACCATATCCAAGCCGATAAATGTGAAATGATAGGTATATAGCAAGCTCATATGTTTTTAAAATTATGATGGTCAAACATTATGATGTAATTCTAGCGTAGAAACACCTATAAGACAGCAAGACAAACCTTTTAATAGAATGCAAGGAAATGGACATTATGATATTCTCTTAGTTAATAGTTTCTAGATAGATTAAATAAATATAAGATTACAAAAAAAGGAATATAAATATATAGTGAAGACATATACTTGTAAGACCCGGAAATTCCACTTCTGAATAAGGGCAAATCAGAATTGACATAAAATTGTAATTTCGCTTAAAATTAATTAATTTCTTCAGATCTTGATGATCTTAAACGATTTCACCTGCTAAACGCCCAAATCTAGTTAGCACGTAAAATCTCGTATTCTCGAGACAATCGTAGTCGGCACGTTTTTCGAGAATGAAGCTTCTCGGTGCCAGAAAAACACTCGACACGACGAAGTCACATATAATACGTACTCATGTGCCATGAGTGGTATGAGTAGAGAAATGGTGAAAATGGACGACCGAGGTAGTGCCGAATATCAATTCTGGTAAAAGAGGGACATAAGGGTCATTTTGGAATTTGTTAATGATAATAGGACAAAAAGGAATAGTTGTCTTCTCAAATTGAAAAGGAGCCAAAACCAAAAAACGGTGGGAGATGCAAGAGGTAGATCTACTTTGTATGAGAGACCGCCCACCTTCTCTCTGTAAGTAGATCCGACCACTAGCCTCGGCGAAGGAAAACGCTCTACGCGAGCAAGCTACGTTGACTCCGGATTGTGAGTTTTACAACTCCAAGAGGTAGGATTTTCTCTCCCCACTTCGAAGTTTTGCTCCATTTAAATGTTTTACTAATGTTTCTGCTGAATGAGGCCGTGAGGGTCAAAGACTCTGGCCCCAAAACTTCAGACCAATTGATAAAAATTTTTGAAAAAATGGAGCAGCCCGTGACTGCTCCACGGCTGTTTGAGTTGATTTGGGTGTGCCTTCATGTTTTAATCATGTATTGGTTTGGAAAAAGGCCTGAATGGTCAGATGTGATGCGGGTTCACAAAGAACCGATGACTTGTCGAAAGTGTTGGAACCGTGAACCCTAGGGTTTTATTGTCTTAGGGACAAGGACACGAAAAATATTTTCGTGAAAATATGTGTTTGATTAATTAATTCGAATTGAATTGCTTGAGTTTGGAAGACAACAAGTGAGCTAATTTTAGTGTTTGAAATGATAAATACATAACATGTTGTGTGATTTAATTTTTTATGAATATATCTGCTTATATATTTGCATGTGATTAGATCAGATTGAACCGGCATACATGTGCATTCCATATGCACTGGAACATCCTAGGACTAGAAGCAGGCATGAGATGAGTCTAGAGAAAATGGTTCGGAGGGTAGTCTAAAATATTAATTATCTGAGGGTAGTGTCCATTGAAACTAAAAATATCAATCTTCTGAGTACCAATCTGATATTCACCTGAGGGTAGTCCACAAACAATTAACAGGCATCAATCGGGGCTCTGAGCCCAATCATGGTATACACATCACCTGAGGGTTGTCCACTAATAAAACAATAATTCCCTATACAAGGCTAGCGAGCGTGAGAGAGCCTGTGATAAATTCTTATCCGAAGCTTCCACTGCATGCATATCCGCAGGATCATGCATTTGCTTGAATGTGTTTACTTTTGGAACACGCACTGCACTTAGGTGGTGAGAGTCCACTTGGGGTGGCGCATTTTCCCACGGAGCTTTAGCTCACCCCGCCGTGGAACTCTTTTGCTGTACAGTGGAGCGTGAGAGGTACTGTCAGTCTCGAGGTTGTATTAGAAGAAAGCTGGTCAGGGCTTTGATGTATACATGTATTAACTTTTAAGTTTAATGTATGTATTGTATAAGAGTAAAAACATATTAACTCTTGTAACTATCGGGTATATAGTCGATTCATAGTCAACATGAGTATCGCTTATGGGCCCAAGTAATGTATTACCTATGTGATCGATTTATCGGATATATATTGCATATATTGGATTGTCGGGACAGGATATGTTTTGTAATCATAGAGCTCCCGTACAAAGGAGACTCGCTCGATTCAAGTGGCGCAACCCGACATCCACTCAGACCTCGCGGCCGACGGTAGTCAACCCGACCCCTGGGTTTTCACGCCACATATTTTCTTAGAAAGACAAAAATGAAAAAAATTACATTCCCTACTATGGTATTTATAATATTAAATATTTCAAAAATTAAGTTATATACATGTGGGATTAATAGATATAGGATTAGAAATACACATTTAAAAGCTTTTTATTAAAAGAATTGAAGATATACTAAAATTCCTATAAAATGTGTAATCGAAATAAAGAAAATATTACAAAACAAAAGAACGTGTGGGAAATAATGATTCACAATAAGATAGTGAAAATAGGAAAAGTTTATCAATATGACAATATAGAATGTGATATTATATTAGGAAGTGATTTTTTACAATAAGTCTCAATATATCAACAAACTATATATACCATGATGTTTAAAACACTCTATAACCACTGGATAAGAGTACCTAGAATATTAAAACCTTTTTAGAATAAATTATGATCAAAATTCTAGAAAATGGACGATAGAGAAAATAAATACATTTATTACTTATAAAGTAACAGTCCATGACACATATGAAAAATTGAAAGAAAATTTTAGTAATAACCCATTGAAATATTGGGAAAAGACAAAAATCTACTGTATAAATTATAAATGATAAATCTTGATAAAATTATTAGAGTAAGACCAATGATATATTCACAAGAAGATGTAGAAGATTTTAAAATACAAATTAATGTATTAATGCAAATGAATCTAATAAGAGAAAGTAAAAGCCCACATAGTAGCCCTGATTTTATAGTAAGAAAACATAGTGAGATAAAAAAAGAAAAAACAAGAATGGTGATAAATTATAAGGAGGTGAATAAGAATACTAAATTTGACGGATATTATATCTCAAATAAAGAAATATAATAAATTTGCAGAGGGAAAACTATTACAAAGAATTTGATCAGAATAAGGATTTTGGCAACAAAAATTGATAATGACAGATACCCATTGGCAACTTTTAGTACACCAACAGGTCATTATGAATGGATGGTAATGCCTTTCGGATTAAAAAATGATCCTTAAGTTTTCCAAAGAAAAATGGATAAAATATTATATGATTATTCAGCTTTTATAATAGTATACATTGATGATATGTTAATCTGCTATGATAATGAGAAAGATCATGAAAATCATTTAAATACTTTCATAACACTATGTAAAGAACATGGTATAGTTCTCTCAGAAAAGAAAGTTGTTATCAAGAAAAAATAAATAGAGTTTTTAGGAATGATAATAGATTCTGAAAGCATAAAACTACAATCACATATACCCGAAAAAATAAAAGATTTCCCTGATGAATTGAGAACTAAGGAAATGATACATAAATTTTTAGGATGTTTAAATACTCCTCTGATTTTATAAAAGACCTAGCAAAAGAAAGACAAGAATTACAAAAATTATTAACAAAGAAAAACCAAACAGGATGGAGTGAAAAACATACCACAATAGTTAAGAGATTAAAAAACATATGTTCAGATTTACTGAAATTAAGATTGTCAAATGAAAATGACAATTTAATATCGTAAAATGATGCTTCGTATAAGTATTGGTAATATTTTATGTATTTAGGATAAATATGTCATATACAAGTGGAACTTTTAATGATAATCGATTAATTATGATATTAATGAAAATGAGCACTTGCAATAATAAAAATTAATAAATTCCGAGGTGGTATCTTCTTATTACTCTTAAACCTTTATAATGTAAACCGATAATACTGAAGTTTTAGGATTTGATAGACATAACACAGAAAAGGAGTAATGTGCTAGAAGACTGTCTAGAGGGCAAACCCTTCTTTGTTATTACAATTTCAAGATTGTTCATATAAAAAGTACCGACAATTTTCTTGCAGAATTTTTGAGCAGGAATGTCTAATAACATCTAGAAACTACGAGAAATCACCATCGATATGGCTGAAGGAATTAATATAATTGCAAAAAATTATAGTGCTCTTATATTAATTGAAGAAAAAGTAATAAATTTAAAAAAAGATATTAATAACATAAGGTCTAAGTCATATATGTCTCAAAATCTCCTTGAAAAATGTTTTGAAATATTAGGAGAAATGATCATGAAGTCGGAAGATGTTCCCTCAGTCTCCTCAGAGACTAAAAACACCAATAACGTAGGATTGGATATGTCGTCCCATACGGGAAAAAGCTAGACAACAGTAAATGCTAATAACATTAGGACATGAGATACATCCTTGTTCAAAGACAAAAATATCTCAAAAGGTATCCAGGAAATGTCTATCCTTCAAAAGGATAAAAGTCTGAAAGATAAAAGTCTTCCAAAAGACAAACACCTCCCAAGTGGAGATAACAGTCCCTCAAAAGACAGACTCCTCATAAAAGGAGAAAACCCAGATGACATTCTCTTTTTCTAAGAGCTTTAAAATACTCGTAAATCGATGTCATTTTATTTGATATGGAAAAAGAGTGTTGGCCTTTCATAATTCATTTATAAGCAATCGATGGAAAATGACATTGCAAACTTTAATTGAATCCATTTGCCCCATAATAATGATAACGAGACCATACGGATCTATTCTCATCAAAATGAAATAGATTATAGTTTGAGTAATGAATACACAGTATAAATGTAATGAATCTCGTATGACACTTTAAAATCTCAATTATGTAACCTAACACAAAATCAGAATTGTTATGCTAAGTTTTTTAGTATTAGTCCTGAATATAATGAAGAAAACGGAATAGTCATTAAGAAATTTTATCAACATCTCGAAAATACCATTTATAATTTTTATAATAATTTTATTATATATTAGGGTATAAATTGAGCCAAACTTGGGTTTTAAGGAAAACTAAATAAATTATTTAAATTAATGAAAATTGAAATGAATATGTGAGCATATGATTAAATATTATATGTACTAAATGAGAAATTGATTGAACCGAGGAAATAAATTAGTGAGAAAAGGGCAGAATTTAAAATTTGTAAAATGGCCTAGGGGTCCAACTTGATAAGTGAATATTGCAAATAAGGAGACTTATGAAAGCTTTAAGAAGTGAGAAAAATGGAAAATGGAGTTTAATGAACAAACCAAAGATTGTATGGGGTGAAAACATAACTTAAAAGAGGCATATTTAGGTCTTAGAATGGCCATTGAGGCACAAAGCGTATTTGAGAGGAGTGAGAGGGCTGGGGTTTGCAAGAAGAAGTTATTTTACTGGTGGGAGATCATCCCCCATTCCTTGCTTCCTAAGTGATCAGCACCTTTAGGCGAAGAAGATTCAAAGGGATTTAAGGTAGAACCAAACCATAGATTTCTTTAAATAATGTTTGGGTTAGAAAAACCTAATCCATCATAGGTTTGCTCGCCAGTTTGGTTTTAGGATGACTTTAGAGCTCAGTATTAGGGGTGATTCCATTATTTGTTTTGAGTTTTTTGAGATTTTGGAGAAAAATCGCAAAACGAGAGAGAGAGAGAAAATGCAGTAGAAACCACGGGCTCTACGCGCAAACACCTGCATCAGGGACACTCATGTGAAGCCTACCTTGCGCCAGTGGGGATGCCCTACTTGCCGAGGCCGGGGTGCTAAAATGACACCCCCTCGAGTACCCGCGTGGCCTTAGACAGCATTCATAGTGAGGGGAAATTTTTTGGATTTTTGTTAGAAGTCTCTCGTATTCGTACAGGTGTTTAGGAGACCCTTGGCAAATGATTAATGGGGTTGAATAAAAAAGCCAAAAAACTAAAGTGAAAAGCGTCTTGTACCTTGCGCCTCGGTAATATTAGTTAAAATGTGATTGAGTGCTAGTTCACTAAATGTGATGTGTGTGTGATTTGCTAGGGGTCTAGGTGGGGATCACTAACCTAGGGCCAGGATTGGCCAATGACGAGAAAGATGGGTGGTTTGTTCTATCTTCTCTATTCTCGTTTCAAATTTGAAATGTTTGTTTCTAAATGTATAAGAAAAGCATATTGATTTGAGGCAATTGATTTGTGAGATGTTTGCATATGAAAATTGCATGAGTATTGAAAATGTTTATTTATACAAATGTACATAATATTATCTTGTATTTTGCCTCAAGGATTTGAACCTTAATAGAATGTGGATTTATTTCGCATTAAGGATAGATTGGTATCTGGAGTAAGGAGTCGGTCGCGATCACGTGAACAAAGCGTATTGATATCACTCCGTCACGGCGACTAGTGAGCGATTATTGGTGGGGTTCACAAAATTGGTTTTGCAACTAGTAGACGCGTGAAGGCCAGAGTACGTGTTATAAACGAATGTTTTATCTTGACCATCAGGCCGATGGGATGTCGGTGTTTTCAATATCTGTAGACGAAAACATGGGGTTAAATTAGTGAAGGCAGAACTGAATTGACTTGAGATTATGACATATTGAATTGAAAAGCATGATTACGAAAGTGAAATGAAAGAGCATAGTGAAATACATAATTTGGTTATAAATGATTTATAACATATGAAAGTGCACCCTTTGGATGATCAATGAACCATAAATGATTGTATATGAAATAAAAATTACATGTATTGTATTGACATTGATCATCAGCTTAAACTATTGTTTAGCAAAATTGCATGATTTGACTTAAATTGAAACGGAAGAATGAATTATATGGAACCAGCTAAGCGAAAATGCTTGAGTGTGTTGTTATCCGTATGCGCGGAGTAGAAATTGAACGAAGGGGATGAAAGGCAAGATCGAGGAGCGTCAAGTCAGCAAGAAAGAATTGGAGCTATAACCAGACATATGCATTCACTCCATTGTTTTTTAACATTGATATTTGTAAAAACAATTTGAACTCAGTGCATCTATTTTGTAAATCCATTTTGAAAGGCATGGAATGCCTTCTATTATAAATATATTTTTGTTAAATGTAAAATGTTTATCGCGCTTGTCAGAAATTGAAATCGCTTCCATGCGTTTTGATAAAAGTGATAGTGTTGGAACCCGGTGGCGTCCACTGGGGTTTTCGGTTCGGATCACGCTAATAGGGTCGGGCCGGACTGAAATTAAGCAGGCTTTCCATGCGACGACACTTCAACTCTAGTGAGAAACGAAGTTCGAGATAAATTACAACAAACCCAGAAGAAAATTGGCGACTAAATGAGCCGATGGATAAAGGCAGAAAAACCTTGAGAGTAAGCGATTACTTGGAAGAATGTGAGACTTAAGAAAAAAAGAAGCTATTCGATTCACTATGCACCGACAAGCTGGATGATACTTATTAGAGATGGGAAAGCAAGAGGTTATCGGATGATGAATGAAAAGATAACAGAGTTAGATTAGTTAATATTCCCGGCTAGCCAGGCTATGAGAACAGAAGCAGCCAGAATAATGAAAAAGACAAAAGTCAATAATGAAGGCTGGATAACTATTGGGAAAATGATATAATGTCTATCTTTAAAGTGGTATGACAAGACATGTCTGCCACTATAAATGTAAATGATAGCTAAGTGGTATGACAATAAATGCCAACCACTATAATTGTAATCTGCTTTTTGAAGACATATCACATGGGCCAGAAATTCGATTTACGGAAAAGGGCTTAATCGTAATTTTGATTACAAATTGTTATTAGTTAAAAAATCCAAATTTATTCTCTGAATATCGGATGATAAGTGAAGTTGCCGGGTTAAGAGTGTCTCGTAAATCTAGCTAGCCGCGTGGAAATTTTTGAGATAGTCGGGTTGACCACGTTTTGAGGGCGTCATGTTTACGAAGATTCTTGAGTAAAGCGTGTTCGATGTGACGAAAGTGCATATAACCGCGATAACTCATGTACCGTGTGGTATGAGTAAGAGAACGATAAAATGGATAGTAAGAGGATAATGCTTGGGAATGGCCAGTTGGGAAAAGAATGACATAATTGGTATTAATGGAAAGTTTAAATGAGGAAAGGAGACGAGTCGAATAGTGGTCTTCTTCTGAAGAAAAGACGAAAGCGATGGAAAAAGGGAACTTCGGGAGGTTAGATATTTTGGGTTTTAGAGAGAAAGTCTTCTCTGCAAAAATATCACGATCCGGCCCAGATTGGCGGTCTTCGGGACAAGAAGGAGAACTGCTCTACGCGGAGAGGGCTTCGCGTGGGTACCAGATTTTGGGAGTTTCCTCAAACTCCAAGAGGTAAGGGTTTCTCCCTACTTGGTTTTTATTATTTGTTTAAGCACCATGTAAATGTTTCGGTTGGTTGAGGCCTTGAACGGCCGTTTGATCGATTCAGGCAAGCCAAAAATGTTTTGGGTTGGGAACCCACCCAGGCAATTAAGTATCAGTCCTACGAATTTGTTTGGGATAAATAATGTGATGGATGGTTCCATAAATCATGTATTGGTGAGTTGAAGGCGGAAGTATATAGTGGTAGAAATGCAGATTCTAAAGTATGAGCAGATGATTTGTGTTTGATAGGAACGATAAGCAGGTTTTTCTTTGTTCTCGAAGCAAATAATTTCACAAAATATAAATCATTGAAAATATGGGTTTGGTCGAGTAATCCACATCGAATTGCTTGTGTTTGATCATTAGCCCAAGTGAGCTAATTTTGATGTTTGAAATGATAATCACATGACATGATTGTGTGATTTATTTTTTTTTATGTGAATATATTCATGTTTATATATTTGCATGCGAATTAGACTGTATTGGAATTGGCACACAGCCAGAATTTCCATATGCCTTGAACATCCTAGAACTATAGGGGTAGTGTGAGAAGATGCAGAAAATGGTTCGGAGGGTAGACTAAAAATGTTAATTATCGGAGGGTAGTCCAATTGAAAAATATCAATCGTCGGAGCGGCCCAATTGATATTCATGAAGTGATCCACAAACAAATAATATATCAATCGTCAGGGCTGGCCCAATTGATATATATACATCGAAAGGGTTGTCCAAGCAACAAAGCAAATGAATTCATCGGGAAGCGGCGGCGTGAAGTCGGTGGGACTCGGGATGCGAGTTGGTGTAGACATTAGTGGGATCATGCATTTGCTTGAATGTATGTTTGTTTTGGAGCATTGCCTTGCACTTGGGTGGAGGGAGTAGCCCGCTGGGCGATTCCACTCGCGAGCATTAGCTCACTTACTATCGGGGGATATTATTTTGCGGTACATGGGCGTGCGAGGGACTGGCTCGTCTAGGGCGGGATTACAAGAAAGCCCAGGGTTATGGCTGATGATGTATACATGTATTATAACTCAGATTAAGTTTAATATATGTGTTGTATAAAGTAAAACAATTTGAACTCTTAGAACTATTGAATCCACTCAGATTGGTATTTTTATGGATATTGCAGTCAGGGCCGAGGGTACAGTTTTTATCCAGCATATTTGGATCATTGTGATTATATTGGTGCTTGGGACGGGGTTTCATACGGGTGTTTTTATTTGGGTAGAGCTCCCGTGAAAGGGACCAGATTTTGAGTGGCGTTGGGTGGCAGACATCCTTGTATTCGCGAGGTGACGGAGGTAGTCGCGGACCGGAGTTTGAGGCGTCACAATATCCCACCAGGGCGAAGGATGATAACACTGATAAAAAAACCAGAAGAGCGGAAGAACGCACATCACTTAGAAGATAATGTTTACTTTTGAAAGTGAGAAAATAGATGATAACAAAGTTGAATATGAAGATAAGATGATAACTCAGCAAGTCACCAAAAGGATAAGGAGGAATCCAAAAACAGTAGAAGACTCTCTATAAATTGAGAATGTTTCTCAGTTGAGAGGACATCGAAAAAATCGTATCCTTCTTTGTATCTAGTTTTTATAATAGAGATCTAAGCTTTCCTTAGAGAAGCTTGTATGTAAGATAAGAGAGTTTTATGAAATAAAAGTTTGAAGTTTCTCCAGATACCTTTTTTGTGTTTCGATCTATGTAGTGAGTGTCTCGTCTTGACATCGATGCCGTCGACGGAGGCGTTAGGGAAGAAGGGATCTCTTGTCCAATGAGGTGCGAAGGTCATTTGGATTGCGACATATAACGAGGGTAACTAAGGAGGCGATTGTGCCCCAAAGCTGGGGGTGTCCCAGTTGACAACCGTCGGCCTGTGAATGTCGTGGATGTCGGGTGGCTTGGAGCACCACTCACGAATCGAGTGAAGTCTCCTTTGTATGGGGGCTCTTATAATCTGAACTGTCTGACAGTTCACAATGACCATAGTGAGGTCCACATGCGAGTAAAATAATGGCCACTTGGGCCCCTAGCATTCTTCTCACATCATCAATATATGCAATAGTTCCAAGAGTTAATAAATTACTCTTAATTCAACATATATTAAATTTACAATTCTAATACATGTTATACAAAATCGAATACGAAGAAGCCACGACGGAAAAAACATGTTTACAAACACGACCTCACAGTGAGGCGCCTTCCTCGTGCACACTCCCTATACCTGAAATGGGGATCCCTCGACAGGGTGAGCATAGCCTAGTAGTGATAATTTCCTACATGGGTTACTCCTTTAAGTGCACATGTTATGGCGACAATCCCACGTTTAAGCGAATTTCATGAACTGCTCGAGATGTCTACATGCGAACCGTGTCTCGAGGAGTCCTTACCAGCCTCCCTCACATATGCCTAAGGTGAATACGAGTAAAATGTCCGATTTTCAAAACAAAAGCTATTTGTTCTTGAAAACCGCAATCTGAAGTTTCGATGCCATCTACATTTAATTTCTGCTCAGGCGAATTCTTTGGATATTTCTCGAGCTTGATCATGGAGTCAGCCTCAGAGATGAGCGTTGGACAACTCTGCGAGACGATTCTTGAATCTTGAGTCGAAATTCCTTTCACAAACATTTTCATTTTTGTTTCATTTCATGTCATGCACTCACCTAATATTCGACATGGATTATTTGCGCATATAGAATGCATTATGCCAATTCGGAAAATAATTTATGCTAATACAATTCACATGCATATATTAACATAATTTACTCACAACAATCATATTTATTTCAATTTTTCCGTCAGCTAACACCAAGAATTAGCTCACATGGGCTAATTAGCAACCGCAGCAATTCATTTTGAATCACTTACAAAACACGTTTTCACACGAAAATCACGTCACTATTTGCGTGAGCAGTTGAAACCTCGGGTTCACGTTTGCGGTAGCCGCAAGGCGGGATTTTCTCCCGCCGGTTCAAAGGTTTTGAGAGGCCAGGAATTTGTAAATCAGGCCTCGAGAATATCCTAACCATAAACAGAAAACTCTTGGCGAAAGAATATCACAAGTAGGAAAAGATCCCTACCTCTCTTGGGTTAATGGAACTCCTTGAATCGATGCGTAGTCGCCGGCGTAAGGCAACTTGCTTCTTGCTCGTCGAGCCCAGAAGCGGTCCCGTATTAGAAAATCTAGAATGACACACTCTCTCTACAGAAATAAAATCCGGCTGACCTCTGCATCTTTTTGCCATGCACGTTTTTGCTTTCCATTTGAGAAAGGCAGCTATTAGGCTTTTGTCTCTTTCTCATTAACCAATTTCAAAATTCCCATCATGTCTCCTTTTGTCTTGATTTTGACCTTTGCACAATCCTCGGCCAATTCGTTCCCATCATCTCTCCAATCCTTGCAACATGTGCCACAGAGTACATGTAATAGGTGACTTTTGTCCCATCACATGTCTCTCGAAGTTTAACGACACGGAGCTCTCAGTTATAAAAAAGCTGTAAATTACATTTGTCTCGAGGTCGACGAATCGACGTGTTAGCTAGATTTCGCGAAAATTCAACGGTAAATCCATTTCGTCATCGAGATAGAAAAATTTGGGTTTGGCCAAATTACCATTCATTTTTCGAAAATTAAAAATTTTCTCAAGATTTACATTCTCCTCTCCTTAAAGAAAATTTACGTCAAAGTGCAAAGATGATCTAACGCTCACATGCATATGCACAGCGTACCATACCATGCATATAAACTAGTCATTAAGTAGCGGTAACCCGTGCTGCCGTCCCTAAACGAAGAGATAGGTGGCCCAGCGCTGGTGTCTCGCTCCCCCCGTTGAGCTCCTCCACTCCTACAGTGCCGCCTGCGCGCCCTCATTTAGCCTGCAGTCTTCGCCGTCATGAAACTTGATCCGGCTATCCATAATGCACACTAGTCCCACTCCCTCGAAGGTCCCGTGTAGTGTCAATCTCAATCTGCTCCCGCAATCCTTTACATGGTGGATGCGGGTCATACCTCAGGAGCATGGGACGTGAAATACCTCATGGACACACGACATCTTTGAAGCGATAAAGCCAGCCGTGCGCTCTGACGCCTACCCTCTCGAGTATCTTTGAAGGGCCCCGATAAACCTCGGCGATAGCTTCTAAACACAGCAGAACTTGACCACTTCCTATAACCCAGGCATCACCTCCGAGAAGGCGTGATCAACCTCTCGAACTACAGGGTCGGCGTAGCACATGAAGCCATAGCTCTTCTGCAGGCTCGGCGTGAGAAAGATGTGGTATCAAGCTCTCCTTCTCGGGTGTCTCTAATCAGATCGGGACAGTGATGGAGCTCTCTCCCGCTCGGTCGACATATCGATGATCTGCATGGCTTCCCGGCTCCTGATGCCTCGTATGGTGCCATCTGTATACTCGCCTGATAACTGTTGTTGTGGCCAGATTCCACTAAGTGTAAGTGCTCTTCCGGCTACCGCATGATCTAGGGCGCATGCTCGCGGCATGTCCTTTAACACTGTAGTCCTCTCGGTAGTTATACGTACGTGGGTGGAAAGTTATTGCTCATGGTTAGCGGGTATTGCCTATGGCCCAGCACAGAGCTTTCTTCCCGAGAGTCTTGGTATCAATCTTCGGGTCTCTATCGGAGCACTATGGATCTTGGTACTCCATGTAGCCGGGACTATCTCTCGGACGCTGGCCGTGCAGGAATCTCTCGATGTGAAGGTCATCCCTTGCGAGGTACAGAAAGTAATGTATGAGCTTCATGGTAGGTCCAGCTATCACCCATGCGGTATCATGTCCACTGCCCGATTGTCAGTGGAAGTGGGTCCATGAGAATCCATTGTGGCGTGCCAACTCCACTTTCGACCACCTCGATGGGTGAAGTATCCTGCTGGCTTACGGTGCTCAGCCTTAACTTTCTTGACCGTGAGACATCGTCGAGCAGTCCCACGTGTCTTTTCATTCGATTTCGGAAACTAGTGCGGCGAAGATCTGATACATCTTCGTGCCACTTGGATTACTATAATGAATCGAGAGGCGGAGTGAAACTCCACGAATCTCCTCTCAAATCGGTTAAGCTGCTTGGGAACTACTTTACGAATCCTCTATCACAGAAGACTACCGTGTCTAGTGGGCGGTCAGTAACATCACTTGTGCTGGCTGTGCGGGTCTCGATGGACGCACTATCTCGCATCACGCGCGGACTTCAGATCACTACACTCAGCGAGATGGTGTAGCTCTTAAAGCTCCCCCGGCGTACCCACTAAGCACCTTCTTTGTATCGTAGCCAGCTGTCTGCAGGAGTCTCGAGGCATCGCCGTTTATACGGTATACTGTGATGCTCCTTGGTGAGCACATCGAGCCACCACATTTGCCTTACCGGGATGGTGTCTGAAGTGATCATAATCCTCTAGGAGGAACTCCATCCATGCAACGTTGCCTCATGTTGCGGAGTCAGTTGCGTGAAAATATGCTTAGGACTTTTGTGGTGCAGTGCACCTCCCAGAACTCTCGCCGCATAAATAGTGGCTCCCGAATCTTCAAGGCTAAGACTACGGCCGTGACTCCATGTCGTGTGTGGGAGTAGTGCAGCCATGATTCTTATTGACGAGAACCATTAGCGCTACTACTCGGTTTGCATCAAAACACATCCTAGTCCGACCCTTGAGGGCATCCATGATACATTGTGTACCTTGTCCACAATCAGGGGACTATCAAGATAGGAGGCTTGAGTAGTAAGCCTCCTCTTCCAGCTCTGGAATGCCTCCTTGCATCGGTCATCCCGATTAAGCTTAAACTCCTTAGAGATTGATCATCATAGGTCGCTAATTTGGGAGAATCGTCGATGACTCTCCACGAAGTACTTCTACGGCCAATCGAAACTCAGTATCTTGAGGAGGCTCCGGCGCTCGACTCATCGATACCCGACCTTCTGGGTCAGCGACACGCGTCTTGCGACACCAAAGTGTCCCAAAATCTCACCTCGGTAAGCGAAACTCGCACTTCTTTGAACTTGGAGTACAAGGCCGGTGATCTCGTATTTGTAAAACAATCATAGTGATACTCATGCTCCAGCTTTCGGCCCAGGAGTAGATCAAAATGTCATCCACGAGAACTACGACAAGCGATCTGAATAGGGTTGGAACACCTATGCATGAGTCCGTGAATCTTCTTGGCGCATTAGTCGATCAAAGGAGCATCGCTGTAAACTCGAGGAGGTGCCCGTAGCAGCGTCTTGAGCGTCTCTTGAGGACATACGTGTCTGACCCTCAGCGATGGTAACCGGGTGAAGGTCACATCTTAGGTAGACTGTAGCTCCTCGGCCCGATCAAACCCAAATGTCGATCACCATTAATGGAGTGTAGATTCTTGATCGTAGTAACCTGTTCAACTATCGATAGTCGATACCGCAATTCGAGAAGGGTCTTGTCCTTCTTCTTTATAACGAATGCGGACGCCCATTGGTGAAATGCTCGAGTCTAATGAGACTACTGCATCCGGTAACTCCTGTGTTTGGACTAGGAGTTCACTACCAACTCGGCGGTGCCATCTGTGCGGGTCATAGAGATGGGCGAAGTACCCCGGGGTGTGGCTCGATCTGCAGGGTCTGACCCTGAAGGGATCCGTTGGCTCGTCGGGAAAAACATCACCTCATACTTCGCCAGGACTACTCGAGGGTAAGATCTGAAATGCAGTCTCACCTCGTCCTCTAGAGAGTAAAGGCTTGCTAGCCAACGCCCGAAGTATCCTGACACTGGACTCGTACAGCGTCTGGGGCCCAGTATCATGCTTGTCCCTTGAAATACGACCGCGAGAGCGAATCCTGGCGTGTGGCGGTAACCCTCTAGCTCACGATCGATAACAAACGTAGTACATCGGCTAATCCATCCCGAGGATGACGTCGAACTCGACATGTCCATGATCCTCGAGGTCCTTGCCCAGGTAGAATCACTACGAGATCTCGGCACCGCGTACGACATATCATCATATCACGGCAAAGAATTTTATTTTTATAAAATTTTGCCTTTTATTTTAAAAAAATTTATTTTATATATATTTTTTCTACTTATGTGCTATTCTGACACACAAATCACACAATTCATAACACACGATCACACATCTGCTTGACAATCATCGAGTGCACAAGGAATGCGTGATCTAACCCATACCCATCAAGTCTTAGGTAATCGCATACCTAACTTATTGACACTAAGCTCTAGGTATTTATAAACTAAGCTCGTGCAAGGCTGTGACGCCCCAGCCAAGGTGTCGTTGATAACCGTCGACGCGGAATAATCGTGGATGTCGGGTAGCTTCGACACACGCTCCAGCCGGTAGTCACCGGCTATGCGGGAGCTCTACTGAATCTGAACACATCCCAAACGATTCCACAATGACCACCTGAGTCCACATGCGGGAGAGTAAAATAATGGCCACTTAGGCCCCTGCATTAATACTCACAAAGAATACATCAACTACATCTGATAGTTCAAAAGTTAATAGAAAATTACTCACTTAATTCGACATATATTAAAACTTGAATTCTATGCATGTTATACCAAATGAATACCAGCCACAACCGGGCTTTTTCCAACTACAAAGCATGACTCTAGTGGCGCGTCTGTCACTCATGGCACTTTGAAAGTAGTGATCCATCATGACGGGAGTGGCCAAGCCCGATGTGATAATTTCCTACCATGGTTACTCCCGCTAAGTGCACGTAATAAATGGCAGAAACAATGCATTTAAGCAATTTCGGAAAGCCTGCCAGGGTGTCTACATGCCCCGAACTCATGTCGCAGCAGGTCCTTCACAGGCTCCCTCCATACCACAAGCTAGGAATGCGAGTAAAATAATCGATTTTCAAAACGAAGCTATTTGTTCTTGAAAACAATCTGCGAGTTTCGGTAAATACATTGAACTACCCTGAGGTATTTAGAAGTTATTTCCTGCAGAAAGCAGTCATGGGTCGCCTACGAGATGAAGCTTGTTGGACAACTCTCCCGAGGCAATTCTTCGGAAAATCTTCGAGTAGGGAGTTCTTTCACGAACATTTTCATTTTGTTTCATTTCTGTATCATGCACTCACACCTAATATTCTAGAAATTTGCGATTGCATATGGAATGCATTATGTCAATTCGAATAATTTATGCTAATACAATTCCACATGCATATATTAACATAATTTACTCACATCAATAACACCAGTGACTCACATGGGCTAATTAGCGA
This sequence comes from Tetrastigma voinierianum, assembly GCA_016808115.1. NCBI lineage: Eukaryota > Viridiplantae > Streptophyta > Magnoliopsida > Vitales > Vitaceae > Tetrastigma > Tetrastigma voinierianum. Next base: position 240,889 of record JAEQBH010002685.1, on the reverse strand, counting down.
AACCTATTGTTCATTTTGAATCACTTACAAAACACATTTTCACACCAAGAAAATCACGTCACTATTCACATGAACATTGAAACCCTCCGGTTACTGTTCACGGCTACCAAATTTGGGATTTTCTCCACTTGGTTCAATGGTTTTGAAATCGAATTTACGGCTAAATTAAGCCTTAGAATATCCCTAACCATAAACATGGCTCTTAACCAAAGAATATCACAAGTAAAAAAAGATCTCTACCTCCTAGAGTTGTCGGAACTCCACCAAATCGGTGCCCACGCGTAGTCCTCGCCGCGTAGAGAAACTTTGCTTCTTGCTCCGTCGAGAACTGAAGGTCCGAATGGCCGGAAATCTAAAGAGAATGAGCACATCTAGAACTAAAATCCAGCAACCTACTGCATCTTTTGCCCTCACGCACATTTTTTGCTTTTCCATTTGAGAAGACAACTATTTGGCTTTTTGTCTCTTTCTCATTAACAATTCCATAATTCCCATCATGTCCCCTTTTGTCTTGATTTTGACACTTGGCACAATCTCGGCCATTCATTCCCATCATCTCTCTAATCTTGCAACATGTGTCACAAGAGTACATGTAATAGGTGACTTTTGTCCATCGTATGTCTCAGCCGTTCACGGCACTTGACTCTCGGTGCCTCGAAAAGCGTGAAGCCCGACCATCTCGAGGTCGTGAGGGTCGACGTGTTAGCTGAATTTCGCAAGAGCGATTCAATGATGACATCCAGTTTTAAGTAAATCCAAGATCTAGAAAAATTTTGGGTTTTGACCGAAATTATCGTTTTACCATTTTTCCGAAAATTGGAATTTTCTCGGGTCTTACAATGGTTAACTTTCACTGTTTAAACTCTTATCTGCATATAAGTTTTCTCTTGTCTGATAAAGTTATTAATCTTTTGAGAGTAAAATATATCTTATTAGCAACAAAAAGATCACTCTCACCTTGCGATGAACAGTGTTCTATGATAGGTTTAACTCTTATCAAGATGCATCTTGCATCACTTTTCTTATTTATTTATATATCTGAAATTGCTGGTGGATCTTGATTAATCTTGATGGATGATTTTAAATTCTAATCTATAGCCTAACCCCCAATGGTTCTTGGGGAGTTTTACAAAAATTAAAAATAAATCTAACAAAAGTATAGTTTGAAAATTAATTCCAACTTTAGTGTAGTTTTTTAGACATATGTTTTACTCATAGGATGAAAATTCAAAAAATTAAAAGTGGTTTTTCAAAAGAGACTTTTAGACTACATTCAAAATTATTAAAAGTGTAATTTCAAAAGACACTTTCAATCTATATTCAAAATTTCTGAAATTTTAGAAAGTGTCTCTTCAAAAAATACTTTTAATTTAAATTCATGTTGAAACTTTTTGAAAATATTTTCTTATTCTAAATATACTTTGAGTTAAAATTTAAGGTTTTCAAAATTTTAAAAAATGTCTCTTAAGAGACACTTTCCATATAGCAAAAAGTACACTAGATTTAGGAATATTTTTAAACCTTTTGTATTTGAGGATTTTTTATTTTTATTTGACATAAATGTCGGAAAATCCTATGGTTCTTGGATATGGCTAATTATCGCTAACTCATGGATTTTCTCAATTATAGTATTCCTTGGCATCTCATCCATGTCACATGTATCTCTCAAATGTTGAAAAGATCTATGGAAAGCTATGATATAGGGTCCCATGGTATTCTATTTAAAAAATTAGGTACAAAAAAGTTGAAACCTGGGTCTAGTCCCTTAATTATGTCAAAAATAATTGATAGAGTTTAGGTATGACCTTAGTAAACCTTAGGTACTACTTTATGTGTTAGGTTTGACCTTGAACCTAAGATGTACTGAGGTCGTACCATGACTCTTTATCAAATATTTTGGAATCTTTATCAATTATTTTTTACATAGAAGGACTAGATCTAGGTTTCAACTTTTATGAGCCTAATTTTTTTAAATAACATGTCATGAGGACTAATATATATATTAATGTCAAGAAAAAACCCAGATTATCATAGAGAATCTGGTGTAAAAAACCCAGATTAAGGTGGCTTTTGTTTGTTTTACTGTATGTTCAATAGAACTTTTGTTCTAAATAGTGTTTAATAGGATTAAGTTTTTTTTTTAAAGCAATAGGATTAAGTGTATAGTTGTTTTAAAAAAAAATTTTAAAATTTTTATCTAAATTTTGAGACAATAAATTTTTAAATAAAAATTTAAAAATAAATATACTTATATTTAATTAGCATGAAACAAATTCCATGAGAGTTTCAATTGATCATAAAAATATAAGGATTTTCTCATATTTGAATATCTAGTTTTTAATAGAAAAACATTAAAAAAATAACAACATCTTTAAAAGGAAAATATTTGGTATTTTCTATTTAGTCAAAATTTTCAAAAATTTAACAATAAATAATGAAAATAAAAACAAACACCCACATTGAGTCTTCTTCAAACTGGTTTCAAGCAAAAAACCAAAAAACAAACGCCACCTTAACTCACACAAAAATTGAGGATATCCAGATAGGATAGATTGACAATATAAGAATAAGGATAAGATGAGACTCATATTTATCAGCTCAGCCCAGATTTGTGAACATTACAAAACACAATTTGATAATGCTTACTAAGTAAGATAAAAATACAAGGATATGCAAAAATATTAAATAAGAAATTATAACCTCGTGCCTTTGAAGGTCTGGAAGCAATGGTTATTTTGTAATATTATTATTTAAGGGTAGAATAATTTTTTAAGTTATATACTTTATATATATTTAGGGTTTCTTTATTTTCTTAATTACTTTTGTAGTATTTAAGGTTGAATGTTTGCAAGTTCACAGAGGCATTATATGGTATCAAACAAGCACCTTATGTTTGGTTTGAGAAATTTTTTGTTGTGATCTCCTCCCTTGGGTTTGTTGCTAGTAGTTATGATTCTCCTTTGTGTTAAGTGTAATGATGCAGGTCGTATAATTCTTTCTTTAGATGTTGACGACATAATTATTACTAGTGATGATGTTGATGGTATTTCACTTGTGAAACAAAGTTAGCTAAACATCGAAATGAAGGACCTAGGCCTTATGATATTTCCTTGCATTGAGGTAGCCTCTATTCATTTCTGGAAGTTATCTTCCTTCCTCAATCAAAATGTATCAGATATTCTCGAGTGGCTAGACTTACTAGTAATAAGACTATCGACATTCTATCGAGGTTAATGCCAAGTATTCCTCTTCTGATGGTGTGCCTTTGTCAGATCCTACATTATACCGTACTATTGTTGAAAGCTTGGTATATCTTACTATTGCTCGTCTTGATATTGCTTATGATGTTCATGTTGTTAGTTAGTTTGTTGCTTCTCCTACTACATTTTCATTCGCGCCTGTTCTTCGTATTTTGCGCCTTATCTCTCAAGGTACGCCTTTCACGTTCGTCGTGTGACACCCCAAAACCTGGCCCTGCTGACCACTCACACCTCAAGGAAACCTGGCAGGTTCTATATCATGAGACCCATATATGAGTAAAATGACCCAATAAAAGCCCATCATCCATACTGGCCCATATGGTTACAAGACCATACATTTCTATAGATCCAAGAGTTATTACATCACTATAATACAAAACATATATTAAACTAGTTTGTTCTTAATATATACATAAAACAAGAATCAAGGCCATACCGTCTGCTTCATAATCCCGCCAAGGAGCGCTCATTCCCGCCTCGCACCGTCTCAGACCGGGGCAGGTCCCACGATAAGAGCTACGCCCAAAGAGGAGATAAATCCTTCAAGGGCATTATTCCCACCCAGTGCACATGCAAATGATCATTTCAAAGTCAAACCAACAACCAATCCACAGGTACTACATGTTGTCCTATCATGTAGTAAAATCTTACATGCATGCTGAGACGACACTCTACATGCCCTAAGTACGGTCAACCCTCCGACTCCACCACCACAAGTGCCAATGGAAATCAATATCGAATACCTCGCCCATCCGCAGTCCGTAGTTCCATGGATATTTATTTAATCGTTTCGTGTCTTTTGGGGCAACAAAACTTTTCGTTGTCTCACCGCGTCTCTTACACCCGAAATTTTTCAAGCCACCTGGATATGTCGCTTTAACCGTGTTTTTCGTGCTTTCACCGAGGGTAGCTATCCCCTACTTGCTACGCCCCGATACATTTCATTTTCCATTTTCGTTTAATCGTGGAACTCAATTGGACTTCGTCCCATTTCCAAGCCCACACGATTTTGCACCAAACGCAGTGCCAAACTAGTACCATGTACACACACTCATGTAATGCGGTGTTACCGCACACCAATGCAATGCAATTTGTGCCACTGCACTCAAACCCATGACCAATGTATGAAGACCTCTACATGGACATTCTACACCATACACTATGTGTGCTATGAACACCATGTTCAATGCACAATAACATTCCATATTATGTTTAACATCAAGATACATGCAGCTATGTTAATATTCCATACATTCAAATCGTGACATCACATAAGCATGCAATTACATCTTTTCTATCATTCAGCTTCATTCATGTCAACACATCATTCGCTAATGTATTAACATAATTCCAACCATTACTTAGGCAAGTAATGCTATAATTCATATTCCCAGGCTAAGACATAGTGTGTCAATCATACAAAATTTCATTACAGGTAATTATTTCCATCTTCATCACACATATGTCAACAATACACTCTCATTATTATTCAAGATGTCATTGGATTTATGGCACAACGACACATTAGCCATTCCCTACCATAACCAAATGCCCATGCTCGGGCCTAAGAAATAATCTGTACTTAGTCCAGAAAGTCCAAGCAAATACCACACAAAAATCCAACACGCACTCCTGCTCAGGCCATATGTACCCTGCATTTCTCTGCTACAAACCCGCCTGAAATGTGTTCCGGGAAACTTAACTGACTATTCTCAGCTGTCCATGACCCAGCCCAATGTTCAGCCTACATTTTGGCTAAGCACTTTATCTTATTAAATTCTAGACTCAACGAGCTTTCCGTAGAGTCCAAGAACATGCAAATCGGAGTTCGGACAAGAGCTTACTACTGGCCCAAAGCCGGCTGCCTATTCACGTGGTGTGCGGGAAATTCCAAGGCACACCCCGCTTGCCATTCTCGCTTAGGATTTTGCTATCCCAAACACAATGCCTATTTTGATAGTCCCAAAAACCCTATGAAACCTGGCCTTTGACCATCAAGCACAATCACAAACAACCATTAATAACATACAAATTCCCGCCTTTAAAACCGAACTTAAACCCGTGAGGCCAATACAGATCGGCCCCTGGGGAGTAAAATAACCGCAGTGTGAGGGAAACCCACCCTTCAAGTGCCCGGTTCTTGCCGTCTAGGTTTGCTCACTGCACAACACTCCTTCCTTTTCCTCTTTCTTTCCCCTCTCTTTCCTCCCCCTTTCTTCTTCTCTTTCTTCTTCCTTTCTACTCTCTCTCTTTCCTCCCTTTCTCTCCTTCCTTTCCTCCCTTCTCTCTTTCCCCTTCCCCCCCTCCTTCCTCCTTGCCGCTCCCACCTGACTAAAGTTTGCTTCCTCTCTTTGCTTGTAAGAACAGCCCATGTGAAGCCCCTTATATAGGCTTCAAAGGAGCCATGCATGTTGACACATGGCATGCCATGTGTCACACACATGGCTTGCCATATGTCACACATGCATCCCTTTGCCATGCATTGTGACACATCACTCACATGGCTTGCCATGTGTCACTCACATGGCTTTCCATGTGTCATCCACATGGCTCGCCATGTGTCATCCACATGGCTCGCCATGTGTCATCCACATGGCTTGCCATGTGTCACCCGACACCCGTTGCCTTGAAATACGTGAAATTCCGACTATCTCAGAATTCAACGAAATTCACTGGTAGCTAGGATTTCTGCGGAGACGATTCCAACGGTGCAATCCGTTTCACCATCCGAGATCTAGAAAAATCCCAACTTTTCTCCGGACTATTCTTGTAAACTACAGTTTTGCCCCCTTTTTATCTGAAAAATTCAAATTTAAAATTTTCACGAGTTTTACAATTTGTACTTGCTTTGTTCTTCGTCTCATGTAGAACGTAGTAAGTTGTTGTTACTAATAGTTCAACATGTATAAAAATTTGCTCTCTAGGACACATGAAGCTCCCTATTCTCCTATGGTCTCTCAAGCTCCGTTTGGGATTGTAGATCCACCACCTCTATGTTGATCCACACTTGTTTGTAAGTCCACAAAATTACACGATTTTGCTTATTCTTGTTATTCTTCATCTTTTACTCTTGGCTTCTTAATATTGTTATTCAAAGTTTCATTATAAAGAGAGTGCCTTGATCCATGTCAAAGCAATCATATTATAAACTTTGCTTTGTAAGATGTACTTAGGATTTGGTTTCTCTACCTCCTAGTAAGAGTATTGTTTGTTGTCGTTAAGTGTATAAAATCAAGATTAATTCTAGTGGATCTATTGAGTGATTCAAAGCTAGTTTGGTGTAAAAGGATATTCACAACAGTATGATATTATAAGACCCGAGAAAATTCTAATTTTCTTAAAAAGGGTAAAATGGTAATTTTGGTCAAAACTCGAAATTTTTCTAGATCTCGATGACGTAAACAGACTTCACCGTTAGAATCGTCCCGCGAACCCAGCATCAACATCTAATTTCGGGTCGACCCGAGACAATCGAAATTTCCACTTTTTCGAGGCAATCGTGTCGGGTGTCAGAAACGGCCAGGAGAGATACGCGACGCGATAAAAGTCACCTACTACATAATCATGTGACACATGTTGCATGATTAGAGAGACGATAAATTAATGGCTTAATTAAGCCACGTGTCAAAATCCAAAACATAATAATTTTTGAAAGTTAAAACATATAAGACAAAATGAGTAGTGCTCTCTTCCTCCATGGAAACACAAAACGCAGTGGTGGGAATTGAGATTTTGAGAGAGAGAAAGAGTGATTTCTCTCTCTAGATTTCCGTTGCCTGCACTGGGCTTGCTCCTCGACGGAGCAAGCAGCCAAAAGCTCTATCTACGTGTGGCGAGGGCCAATGCTATGGCAGTCCAGATTTTGTGGAGTTCCGATAACTCCAAGAGGTAGGGATCTTTTCCTACTGGGTTTATTCTTAGCTAAGAGCCATTTTATGGATGGGGATTTGCTGAGGCCTGAAGGCCGCGGTTATCGTGGTCTCAAAATCTTGAACCGAGGAAGAAATCCTTGCTTGTGTGGTTTGCTGCCAACCCGAGGGTTTCACTGTTCACGTGATGTGTTGTGTGATTTTGTGTGTTTTGGGTGATTCAAAATGAATTACTTGATTTGTTAATTATCCCATGTGAGCTAATTTTGGTGTTATTGGTTGCAAATTGAATAACATAATTTATGTGAGTTAATTATGTTAGTATATACATGTTTTATATATTAGCATGAGTTGTTGGGATTGGCATAATGCATTCCATATGCACTGGGGCACCCTAGAATATTGTGGAGGAAAACATTACCAAATGAAAGAAAAACAAAAAAATGTTTGTGAAAGAAATTTTGACGAAAGATTTTTCGGAGAATTGTGTTGGGAGATTGTCCAACAATTCAAGTCGGAGGGGCCCATGAATTGTTTCGGAGGGTTATCCAACAGATTCGCCTCGGAGGGTTGTCCAATAAATTTTATCAACCGTAAGTTTCTGGCCAACAAAAAAGCTTTTGTTTTGAAAACTCGGTGGATTTTGCATTCATTTGGCTTAGGTGATGTAAGTGGAGTCAAAGGAGGGACTGGCATATAGTCGGGGCACGGGAGACCGGCAGATCATGGTTTGAAAGCTGAGTGCATTTGCTTCACCGGGCTATATGTATCAGCGGGAATGAAATCTGGTTTAGAAATGATCACGATTCGGCATTGCTCAGATTCCCTGTCAGATCGGCTTGTTTCGTGGCGGTGATGCACAGGCATCACGTCACGGAGTTTTTGTTTTTAGGAAATAGTTTCCATCAAGTGGCTTTGATGTTTTGCATAACACATTAAAATTTTAAATCTTAATATACGTCATGATAAGAGCGATTTTAACTCTGAACCACGAATATAATTCGATCGATATTTTAGTGAGTATTGATGTATGGGCCTACACGGCCATTTTTACTCATTTTAATTGTGTTATGGACCTGTGAAGCCCTTGTAAAATATTACAGCTGCCATGTGGATTGGGACAGGCTTTTCAGAGTTTCCTTGCAGAGCTCCCGTACAAAGGGAGACTCGCCTCGATTCAGGAGTGGTGCCCGTTACCCGACATCCACATTCACGGTCGACTGTCATTAACCCGACCCTGAAATGTGGGCATCACAGATATGGGTTATGAGGAGACTTTTTAATTAATGTAAAATTGACTACTATCTCAGATTTTATTGCAATATTTCGTTTGACAATGGTGTATCTCTCAACTTGATGTTAAAAATGCCTTCTTAAATGAGAATCTTCAAGAAGAAGTTTATATGGAGCCCCCTCCTAGTGTTTCTCATGATTCCGGGTATGTCTTCTCAAGAAGGTATTATATAGTCTCAAACAAGCACCTCGTGCTTGGTTTGAGAAATTTTATGTTGTGATCTCTTCTCTTGGATTTGTTGCTAGTAGTTATGACTATGCTCTATTTGTTAAGTGTAATGATGTAGCTCGTATAATTTTTTTTATATGTTGACAACATGACGACATCATATAATGTTAATGGTATTTCAATTTAGTAGTTAGCTGAACACTTGAAAATGAAGGACCTAGGTCCTCTACAATATTTCTTGGGTATTGAGGTATCCTATTCGCCTAGAGATTATCTTCTTTCTCAGTCAAAATAAGTTGCAGATATTCTTGAGCGGGCTAGACTTATCGATAATAAGACTATTGATACTCCCATTAAGGTTAATGCAAAGTATTTCTCTTCTGATGGTATGCCTTTGTCATATCTTATATAATACCGTACTATTGTTGGGAGCTTGGTATATCTTATTACTTACTTCATTCCGATATTTCTTGGTGCTATTCATGTTGTTAATCATTTGTTGCTTCTCCCACTATAGTTTATTATTAGGCAAATGTTCTTCAGATTAAGTATCTTCGAGGTATACTCTTTCAAAGTTTTCTACTTTCATCTACCTCTTCTTTGAAGCTATGTGCATACTCTTATATTGATTATGGCAGTGACCCCAATGATCGCAAATATGTAACTGGTTTCTTTATCTTTTTGGTGATTCTCTTATTTCATGGAAGAGTAAGAAACATCCCATTGTTTCTCTACCTTCAACCGAAGCAGAATATCTTGTTATGACATCTACTACAAAAGAGATTGTTTGATTATGTTGGTTACTTACAGATTTGAGAGTATTTATTTCTCATCACACTTTTATGTATTATGACAACAAGAGTGTTATTCAGATTGCTCACAACTCCGTTTTTCATAAACGAACTAAACATGTTGAGATTGATTGTCACCTTACTTGTCATCATTTCAAGCATGACACCATCACTTTGCCTTTTGTTTCTTCTTCATTGCAACTTGTAGATTTTTTTACCAATTTGCATTATGTTTTCCTTTTTTGTTTTCTAGTTAGCAAACTCTTAATGCTTATAGCAGTTGCATCGTGAATTTGAGGGGATGTTTAGAAATAAAGGGTTATTTTGTAATATTTTTACTTAAGGGTAGAATAGTCTTTTAAGGGTTATATATTTTTACTTATGCTTAGAATAGTCTTTTAAGTTATATTTTTACTAAGCCCAGTGAAACGCCCGAGCCCCTGGCACCTGCCCAAAACGGGAGCCCAGTTTGTTCACCCTAAGGGCCAATAGCATGGACAATCTGAAAAACCCATGTCCTGTAAATCAAACTAAATCTCACCGCAGGCGGAATAGGATAATTCCCAATAACAGCTTATCCTATAAATCAAATCAATTCACTAATGAGGCGAGATAATTCTCACAATCGCTCCTCATTATCCCTTATTAATCTGATAGCGATAAAGGTAGAAAATACCCCCATCCAATGGGAAAGAATCCTTACCACCATCCAATTAGGAAAAACATATGCTATAAATACTAGGCCACCCCATCTGTGAAAGGTACGTAGAACATTCGCCCTCTAAGCAGTTGATCTTTTCTCTTAGCAGGGAGGAATTGACTTAGGCATCGGAGCGGTCACGGGCGAAACCCCCACCGATCCTCTTTCTTTCTTGTTTTTGCAGAGGGGTCCAATGGTCTTGAGCGCGACCACCCTACCGATACCTGTTCCGGCCTCAACTCTCCCGACGCGTCACAAATTTCACTCATTGAAAAATGCATCATCACTGGCGCCGTCAGGAACGAGTGATGGGCCTTTACAAATAAAGCTGACTCTCGCGAATCGATGGTATCAACTCAGAACACAAGCAGAGCCACGCCTAATCCTTCCGTAATGCAAGACCAACTCATGGGTGGATAGACGACCTGAGCGCATTAGAAACAATCTAAGACAATATGCCGAGGTGGAGGCAATTCCTTCTCACCAACCAACACTCTGATAGAGGAATTTGAGCAACTCACTGTAGATGTGCAACGCCACGTGAAGCGACAAACCCAGAAGGCTATAACATCATCCCTCGTAGAGGAGCAACCCTACCCTACTCCGATGAGCTGAAACTCATCTATGTTTTGAGTTCATTTCACATGCTATTTTATGCATTTAATATCCATATTCATGTAAAAACTCATAAAATTTCCTCTAAACTTGGTTTTGTGGTGGATTATTGATAAAAAGCAAGTGATTTGGCAAGAAATGAGCAATATATTTCAAAGAAGAGGTTACCCAGAGCCCATTAGCAGCATTGGAAGATTAATTTTTATGTAATATCAACATCACGGTTCAAATTCCATCATGGCTGCATTCTACATTCAAAGAGCTTTCCAACAAGTACTCACACGCCCAAATCCGAGTTAAAACGAAGAAGTTATGGCCCCAACAAGTTAGAGAAGAAAAACCCGTTGCTGTCCAGAAAATTTGTCGCGACAGGAAATGGTGTCGCGACAGAAAACTTGGTCGTGACAGGAAATGTTGATCCCTTCTCTTCAATTCTTTTTCATAAACCTCTTCTCTGAACTTTTGCTGGAGGTTCCATTGCTCTTCTCTTCTTTCCATACTCTTCCTCAATTGAATTGGAAGCATTTCCATTATTTGATTATCGCCTGGCTCCCCTAGAGCTTTCACCAGTTCGAAATCATCGCTCTTTATGTGTGGGGAGAAATGCCAAATGGGTTTAGAAATCTATCGGGCTTTCTATTCTCGCTTCTATCATTCGGAAACATAAAAGTATTCCCTTCGCTTTAAATCGCGATATTAAAATCCGTCATACCAAGTTTTCGCCGCGATACCCATTGCCGTGGATACCATTTCCTGCCGCGGCACATTTCTGCCGCGACATCACTCATTTTCGCCGCGACACCATTTCTCGTAGCAACACTATTTCCCCGTCGACAAATTTCTCTCGACAAAGAATCGTTTTTCTTCTCTAATTTGTCGGGGCCATAACTTCTTCGTTTTAACTCGAATTTGGGCGTGTGAGTACTCGTTGGAAAGCTCTTTGAATGTAGAATGCAGCCATGAGAGAATTTGAACCATTTGATGTTCCAGATGGTACAGAAAAATTAATCTTCCCAGTAGCTACCGTGAGACTCTCGCTGATCTTTCTTGAAATTGATTCGTGCCATGCAGGCTGAGCCAAAATCAATAAAATTTATATACACCTGAGCCTTACTACCGCGTAGTCAAGCTACCGCAAGAGATAAAGGGTCTAGGGTCGAACACTTCGTGGATGGGTTTTCATCCTAAAATGGTTTGCATCGCTGCATGAAGGTAAGGCTTTCATTGACTTTGGAATTGTGTTTCAAAAAATGCGGGAATGGTTTAAAACCGAGAGAATTGTAAAACCGAAAGTAAAAGGTGAAAAAGCAATTTTGAAGACCAGTCACCAACTCATGCCAGGCAAACAAGGTCCCCGTTTTATCCTCGCTGCTATGACAAGCAACCCATAGTCCCCGGCATAACCGGATCTATGTTTGAACTAGCAAACTCACCTATGAAACAACTCCTATTCTCGAGTCAATACAGGTATTATGTAGTTATGGCCCCTTTTAGTTTAAAACCCTAACATTTAATATCATCTTAGGGCTCAGAAGACTATCTAGTTAACATCAAATTTCTAAAGCATTGGTAGATTACCAACTAATAACATTAAATGCTATGCAACCCTAATTTGAGAAATATAAATATCATTTTGTAGGCTCGTGAAGACTCATCTAAAAGAATCGCGTACTTCACTCGACATGCAATCGGGATTCTAAAGCATGGAGAGTATTGGCCAAATTAATGACATTCAATGTTATGCAACCATGTTTTGAGAATAATATAAGGGCCATAAATACACTACCTATAACTTTTAGTACAAGATAATAAATACGCATACGCCCACCACCAAGCTAGCTTCCCTTCCTCTTCAAAAGAAAGGAGGCTTAGAAGCCAAGCATCTCTTGAGTTGTCATCCTCAAGAGGGTGTTTGGCAAATGAAAGGGAGAGAAAGAGAGAGAGAGAAGAGAGAAAAGAAATAAAAACAAAACCTAAAATAAAAGACTTTATTTACAAAAATAAAAACTTACAAAAATATCTTCTCCACAGATTGTTGCTCTCCAATTGTTACTTAGGTTACAAAACAAGAGGGGCTTATATAGGCCTCCTCAAGGTATGAAAATACCAAAAACCTATGAAATTGGCTAAGTTATAGGACAATTAAGTAATACACCAAGTTTGGAGGCGGTTTGGCATTAATTACAAAGCATGACGAGGCATCAACCATAGTCGGAGGTAATCCCGCTAACTAGCGAAATCAATAAAGGCTCACGAAAAACAAGAAATTTCTCGCTTAAGGGTGAGCAATTTCGCTTAGCTAGCTAAATTTCGCTAAGCTAGCTTAAATTTTTGTGAGAAGCTTAAATCAATTATTTTCGCTAAGGAACAAAGGCGAAATTTGGGAGTGTCTAACAAATTGTGTTTTCGCTTAGGTCATGGAATTTTCGCTTAAGGTTGCGAAATTTTCGCATCTTAGCGAAAATTTTCGTAAGCTTAGCGAAAAATTCCCCGCATCGTTGATCCTTCATCGGTTTTCATCCCGCCTTCAATCGCATCACATTTTCTTCATTTCGCCTTGGTTTTCTCATCGATTCTCGGGCTGGTCGGGATGGTCGAGACTTGAATCTAACCTCATGATTCATCATTTGACTCGAGATTGACTCCAAAATGCACAAAAGCCTCGTGAAACAAACTAAAAATAATTTAAATGGCATGCTACTAAGAAGATTAGAACACTACACCAGAGAATGACATGATTAACGCGAAAAAGCACTCAAAACCTATCTAATATATGGTTCAAAATCGCACTTTTCGGGCATTAATCACACCTCCCAACCAAACGCTGTCTAGTCCCTTAGCAATGCAAAATAAAGAAAAAAGAAGATGCATGTGGTGATTTGCAAAGGTTATGGATTCAAAAGGGTTTTATATACATATAAACATTACCTTAAACTGAGAGAAATTGAAATCAAAAGTTGTAAACCGATATGAAAGCAATCAAAAACCATACAAGAACAATTCTAGGTCAATATTGGATCCATAATTCTCAACTTGAATTTCCACCTAAGTCTAATGGGTCTTTATGTAACCGCATTGGTTAATAAACTCCGCAAAATTGCCACCTCCCCCAACTCCAAGACCGACATGGCCTTAAGTTTGTTGAACAACCTAGATAGGGCTGGTTACACTTTTCTTTCTTTTCAATTATAATGTAGGATGCAATGCTTAAAATTCGACTTCACTAAAGTCCGTGTAACGGGGGTCCACCGATGACTCCAACCAATTAAGGTTTAGGGCATCAAGCCAACCCGATCATCGACCAATAACTCTAAAGGTTTACCCTGACTAATGACTTCAAAATTAAGCACCCATTACAAGTCATTAAACTTCACCTATCCACCCATGTAACGAACACTAAATCGATGACTTTCAATTGGCGCTTAGGGTAATCGCGTTTCAAAAGGCTTCACTTATACACCCGAGGACCGTGCTCTAAGCTCAAGGCAAAACTTCACGACTTTATTTTTCTTTCGTTTTTCTTTTTCTTTTTTTTTCTTGCTTTTCTTTCTTTCCTTTCGAAGACATCATTGGTCTCTTAACCTATAACACAAACTATCCTAGGTTGCCAACACTTAAGCGCTTCGCTTATGCAAAGTGAAAGGAGTGCTTAACAAATTCATGTACCTCTATTGAACAACTGGAGCGCAAAGTGCGTGAATTAGGTACAGGGGAAATTTCTTGGTTATATGCCGAACTTCCTTTAACCGACCAAAATTTAATCAAGCATGGAAGTTGTCCTAGCATATAGGTGATAAAAAAGGTGATTCCAAGAATTCTCAACATGAAGCAATTCAATTGTCCAATTGTAGCAATTCAATTGCTCAATTGAAAAGAATAACACATTTAAACATACAAGAAGCACAAAACATGCATATGTACAAAAAAGTCGTATATATATAAACCTAATAGTTGATATGTTCAAAGTGGCTAATACATGAGGCTAAACAAAAATATCACCGCTACTATGGCTAATACATAAATCCTAATCAAGATCAAGAGGCATTGATAAAGTCGATAACTAAATAAAAATAAAAGAAACCTAACCACCTCTACCGTCGTGGTGGGTGGTGGTGGGTTCAAATCGCCGGGCCGTCGCAAACAACATCCAATGAAGCCGCATCGCTGGTGGGCCCCTCTCTCCGGGCAGATCACGAGGAAGACCCAGATGGGGCCCCAGTAATCCGAGTCGCATAGAACGGCACCGCCAACCTTCCGATCCTTCCGGGCGGTACTCGTAGTTGTAAGTGAGCAGATGGCATCCATCACACCAGCTATCTCTCTCGAGCTAGCATGGATGTACTCCGTGAATGATGCTGGAATAGGAAGGTCTGGAGTATTCACAGAAACACGGAGTATGGAGGAGACGGAGGTGAACGATCCGAACGGGAGCCCTCCGCATCTCGCCCGTGGGCAGGCTATCATCTGGTGTAGTGGTCCTCACCTCCCGACCTGCATCTCCTCCCCGTCCCGTGGTCGGGATGTGGAATGAGACGGGCATAGTCATTACAACCCGTCTATCGATACCGCATGTAGACATCTAGCCTCTCATCCTAGTCCGGGCTCCTCGGGAATCCTGCATCCGTCGAGAACATAGCATGTGAGTCTCTGCACGCAGTGGATGCTCCCGCCGGCCAGTCCTTCCGATGGACCTTCCTCAAACCGGTAAACAGTGGAAGTCATCACCAAATTTCAGGGGCTGAACCAAAATCTCTCGAGATCCCAAGAAAGCGCCCAGGATGGCCCCCTCCTCGCATACATAATGCCAGCAGTAGGAACAAGCCGGTAATGCAAGAAGTGGTCAATCGCCAGACCGAGGCGGTCGCTCCTGGTGAGAACACCGACCGCCAGCGATGTTCTCGCCGCGCTCGACCATCGCCCGTGAGGCGGTGGCCCAAGCTCAGAATCTCCAATTGCGCGGCGCAGATGCGCAATCCCTTACCGCCGCTAAATATCGGCCGTCTCAGCGCCACCGTGGCGCCATCTATACCGAATCGAATTCTAGTGGACCGTCTATCTCCTCGATGTCATGAGTGGTGTGAAATCGCCGCATCACTTTGGGTGACAAACCGCCAAGGAGTCATGAAGCAGGAGGAATACTCCGATCAATCTCAAAGACTCCTGTGATCTGGTCACCACGTGGGGATGTCAAGTAAAATGACCCCATGAAACTCTCTGCCAGCTGGAGTCGCGACATTCCCGGAATGGGGTTCCCACTTAATAGTGGCCTGATCCCCGATGCCGGCGACAACGAGGATAGTCGCCTCGCAAATGAGTAACTGGGACGGGGAGGCCGAGAAGACATTGACTCGCCTGGCCTGAATGGGGTTCCGCTTGAGGGCCGGGTCTCCTAACTCTCCTCCGTGGTGATGTGCGATGGGGCCCGGTCCCATCCGAGTTCTGATATCGGTCTAAACCCTCGCGGCCCGAGCACCGTCCGACAGCGACACGTGAGCCGGGACCAGCCTGGGGCCGCCTCAAGTCATAAATCTCACTCGAGTCGAAGACGGACCCACCCTGAGTACGAACCATTCGATAGCGAAATAAAATACTGGAAGGGCCTCACTCTATTGGAAAATATAATCACGCACTATGTCTCAATCAAGATCTCTCAAGGCTACTCAGCTACCAAGGCAAACTGAACTCGTGGCTCACCGACTATAGTTTAAATGGCTCAACTGCAAATCGGGTTCGAGAAATAATCGATGCCGAGGCGGTACCAAGAAGCTGGAACCGAGGGTACGCTATAGAAGAATGGCCTTTCAGTCAGGGCGCTGAATGGACAGGCTCACGCACGCCGCGCCGGCATCACTCACGCCAGTGGTCGAGATGCAGGTGTCGGGTTACGTGATGAATATCCAATCTGATTGGAACATAAATGCAGCTGTACTCATGTACCCTTATCCCTTAACCCACCAAAGATCACATGCGCTCATAAAAAATCAAGGAAGTGGTAAACTTTTAAACTTCTTACCTCTCAGTGACTACCCGTCAAGCCTTCAAAGCTCAAGGCCTTGGCTCTGCTCGGATCTCAAAGGTGCCGCCTTCCGAAAAGCCACCACCTCTACAAGTATCCACACACGAACAAAAAATAAAACGATTTTTGAATGCTAGTTCAGTTCGTCTCTCCCAAAACGAAAATTGTACTTTTCTTCTCCTCCGCTTTAGGCTGGTTCACTTTCTGAAAGACAATTCACACACATAAATATATATGTCTCATATATATATTTATATGTCTTCTAGGTTTCCTACCAAACTTGAATTTATTATATATTTAAAACGCTTTTAAATAATAATAATTTAAATTCAAATCCTTATCTCGATAAGGAAACTAATTAAATATTTAACCATAACTCCAGAATTCATAATCAAGTATGTAATAAACTAATTTATTACAGAAAATCATAATCAAGTATGTAATAAATGAATTTATTACAGAAAACCATAACCATTATGTAATAAACGAATCTTATTACGTAAGACCATAAATCATATGTAATAAACTAATTTATTATTAAAACCATAACTCTATGTAATAAATGAATTTATTATGTAGAGTGAAAAACCATAAATCAAGTATTATTTGTTCCAATGTGCGACTTATGTCTCCACTCATTGGCAAGAGTCTGCATCACATTTTGATTCTGCCAAGTCATAAGTGGCCTCTAGCAAGACATTATGACTACCCAAGCGAAATGAAAAGCTCATGATCCGAGACAACCTTAATATAGCTAATGACATAATCCTTTGTCTCATGATATCTTGGATGTAATATAAGGGCATGGACAAAGTCAACCTTATATCGTTCTATCTGACATTGAAACCCAATTAGACTGATTAAACAAATGACATTGATCTCCATCAAATTCATTTGAGCACCCACATGCATTTCTACCAATCGTCGAGGGACCTGCAGGGATATTCTCTCTCTTTATAATAAGAGGGACAAATTTCCATCTTAATCGCTCATATCTCACTACATAATTCTTATTATGTTCAAGTATAACCTTTATAGTCATCCGATTAAAGACAACGCTTACTATATCAAAACACAATATTCCTTATGTCGAGAACTATGTCGCCGATCTCGTGTCAAAGGATTTAATGATACAACTATTAGAGATTAACTTATGACTTTGATCCATGTATTAATCTCAAGATCTGTCCTGGTCTAATATTTGTTCTCAACAAATAGGATATAAATTTGATTTGTATTCATACACATGCCCATCCCATGAATATCAATCAACTTTATACTAATCTTAATTCATCGTTATTCCTGTATAACAATAACCGATTAGGGACATTTAGAGTCAATTAATAATATTATTCATGACATTATATATACAACATGCAAATCATTATAATAATAAATTCTCATAAAATAGTCAAAATACCATGTCCATACAATATTTTGAGCACATTACTAACAACAATCTCCCCACTAAGGCTAGCCCATTCATCAATGTATCTAATACCTATGAACCTAGTATGACAATCATGCTTTGCTTGTGGTAGAGGCTTAGTCAATGGATCAACAACATTATAGGAATCAAAGAAGCAGTTGCTTGCTTTGAACTTTCCTACCTAATCGCACCATCCATTTAAACAACAAAATACATATCCCGACCAGAATTTTGAACATCTTTCTTTGGCTGGGATTGAAGTCAGATTCGTGTAACCATTTACAACCGTGACATCTTCCAACTATCTTCATACACCAAGAACATATCTTAGACCTTCTCATACTTAAGAATGTTCTTGACAAATTGGCTCAGTGACTCACCGGGATCCGACCGGTATCTACTGCTATGCGTAAAGCATAAGATACATCTCGGGGTCTAGTCGCACAACACGGCATACAATACGATAGAACCTATTGGCCGACACAAGGAATTTTACTTTATCCGCTCTCGCCTAATCGCAGTGTTAGACACCGAGATTTGCTAAGAGTAATACTCAAGGAGACATGGGCAAGTATCCTCTTTGAATCTCGTGATACTCGAACCGCTTTACATTTTGTCTATGGGCACTTTGACTTAGACCAATCACCCTCTTAGATTTTATCTCTATAGATCTTTATCCTCAGATATAGCAAATTTTCGCTTCTAAGTCTTTCATTGAGAAACACTTCCCTTAACCAAGACTTGACACTGGCAAGGTAAAGGGATATCATTCCCAATGAGTAAATGTCATCACATATAAGCATCAAATACAATTGCGTCCTACTCAATTTTCTTATAAACATACAAGGCTCATCTTCATATTTTTGACAAATCCAAACCCTTTGACTGATTCATCAAAACGAAGATTCCAACTCCGAGAGGCCCGTCTGGAACCATAAAATGGATCTCGAAGCTTGCATACTTTTACCAGAATTTTAGGTTGTACAAACCCCTCAAGTCAGCCATGTACACATCCTCAAGTAAGTTTCCATTAAGAAACGCTAGCCACATCCATTTGCCAAATCTCATAATCATGATATGCAGCAATGGCAATAAGAATTCTAATAGACTTAAGCATACTTACAGGTGAAAAAGTTTCATCATAGTCTATACCATGAGTTTGTTTGAAAACCTTTTTGCACCAAATTCCTTTGCTTTCAGGCATGCACTTCTCTTGCCATCCATGTCAGTTTTCTTTTTAAAAACCCATTTGCACCCAATGGTTTTTGTACCTTCAGGTGGGTCAATCAAGGTCCATACCTGATTATCATACATTGGACTCGAATTTCCGCACTCATTCTAACCATTTCTCGTAGTCCCATCCAACATAGCCTCTTGATATGAGGGGTTCATTTTGATCCACTAACAATACATCATATTATCAATACAAGAAATCCATATCTCTCGGCTCATGACGATCCTATCGTATCTACGTGAAATTTTGTACATAGGAGGTGTGTCAACAATAGTTTGTTGACTATAGAGTATCCAGGCGCTCAATGTTATCTCGTGGTTCTCGAACTTCTTCGAGTCAGACCTTACTCCCATCGGTTCCTTTAGAAATAAATTCCCTTCTAGAAGACACCATTCCGAAAGCAACAAACACTTTGTTCTCTATGGGATTGTAAAAGTAATATCCCTTAGTCTCTTTAGGATACCCCACAAAAGAGACATTTATCGTGACTGGCTCCGTACCTTATTTGAAACTTGACGTTTTACATAAGCCTCACAACCCCAAATCTTAAGAAAAGACAACCTGGGCCTTTTACCATTCCACATCTCATATGGTGTCTTTTCAACCGCTTTGGATGGAACTCAATTTAGTGAATGGCAGTCAAGCTTCATGCATAACCCCAAAAGGTAAACGGAAGATCCGCTGGATTCCATCATAGATCGAACCATATCTAATAAAGTTCGATTCCTCCTCTCGCATGTACACCATTCCACCGTGGTGTTCCAGTGGAGTTAATTACCAGAAATGATTCCACAAGTTCTAAGATGGTCATCAAATTTGGCTCAAATATTCGCCACCTCGATCGATCAAGTGCCTTGATCATTTCACAAGTTGATTTTCAGATTTCATTTTGAAAAGATTAACATTTCAAATGATCTGCATTTATGTCTCATCAAGTAGACATAACCATATCCTGTCAAGTCAATGCAAGAATGTAATGAAGTACTTGTAACCTCCTCTCTAGCGTCCCCGAACTTTAATGGTCCACATACATCCTGTATGTATGAGATCCACATTCATGTGCCCTTTCACTGCGGTCCGCAAAGGGATCCTTTGTCATCTTACCCAATAGACAAGATTTCATATGTATCATATGATTCAAAAATCAAATGAATTCAAAAGTCCAACTTGATGGAGTTTTGAGATGCGCTTTCATTTATATGGCCAAGGCGACAATGCCAAAGATAGGTTGAATTTGAAATCATCGACTTAAATTTCTTAGTAGTTATGTTATGTATTACGAGAATGTTGGAATTAAGGTTCATAACATAAAGACCATCCTCAGAATAGGCATTTGTATGTAGAATATGTCTCTATGAAAACGGAGCAATTATTATTCTTAATAATAAAAGAAAAACCATCATTATCCAAACAAGAAATCGAATAACATTCCTACACATTGTAGGAACATAATAGCAATTGTCCAAAACTAACAAAAGCCCACTGGGCAAAGTAAGTTCATAACTTCCTACAGCCAAAGTAGCAACTTTTTCTTGATTGCCTACTTGTAGATCAACTTCACCCTTCTTCGCTTGTCTAATTGAGTCCCTAAGACATTGCATAAACGTGGGATCCACATCCAAGATCTAATACCCAGAACTAGAAGGAGAGAAAAAATTAATCAGATAACACAAATAATCAAGAACTAGTCTCACCATTTTCTTCTTTTTCTTTAGATCCTTCTAAATACGCCTTGCGCTTCTTCCAATGACCAAAGTTCATTGTAAAGAAACAAACACCCTCTTTGGGGGCTTTAGCCTGGGTCGAGGCTCAGGTTCGTTGAGCATTTGACTTTCCTTTGCCCTTGCCCTCGCTCTTGAATCCTTTCTATTTTGAACCATCGGGAACATGGCCAGCTTGGATTTAATATTTTGCTCACGGCTTTAAGCAACATATGCAAATTTTAGAGATAGATTCGTCTTATTTCACTTATGTTATGGGTCATTAGCAAATCGCCATAACTACTGTGAAGTGAATTAGACTAAATCGCTTGCCAACTCTTGGCTCAATGGAAATCTAAGCCTATCAAGGTGCTCAATATAGCCTTCATTTTTAGAACATGAGTACTAACTCATAAATTCTCACCATCTTACAAGAATGCAAAGCACCTTAGTAGTCTCATACCTTCTCGCCTTGCTCAAGGTCGAACATTTCCTTAAGATTGAGATCATGATCATAAAGCCTGATATTTCCGTGATCCCCTTCTCGAAAATTCAAAACTCATGGTAGCTGTGCTTTAATCACATGCAACATCAATAGTCATAATGATGGATTCTATACATTCTTTCAGCTCTAGGGAATATTCTCCTCGCCGGGTTCTTCTCAGGAGAGGTTCATCCAAGACATAAAGCTTCCTTGTTTGAGAACAATTCCTCAAATTTGAAACCGCCAAGGAAGGTCCCAGTAGTTTATCCTTCTCAAGGACTCCGATCGCAGTTGACATAGTAGAATTGTCGTGGTTATTGCTGCCATCTACAATGAATACAAAGTTCGAGCAAATATTTTGATTATGAAAGATTCTCACTAAATTAACAACCCTCAAGAATAATCATATTAATCTAGTGAGCTAAGATCCATATTTTTTACTCAACTTTAAGTCACTTTGCATGACACTTAAAATTACATTTAGGTAGGCAACTCTACTTCACTACATCTCATGCAACTTAGATATTTATGGAGTTTGACATCATATGTCCCGACATGTTTAAATCCCATCTATGCCATTAGGCCCAAAACCGCTTTTGATAAATCCTTAACAAAGTTAAACCATTTTTAAACATATGGGTAGCACCATTACTCATCTTGTCTCCCTAATGTAAATCTAATGTACTGTACTTTAGAACCCCATTAAGGTGATAAAAGGTTTGACAAGTGTTTAAATATGGATGGCATGTTAACTTTAAATTTTATGTGAGGGATCTTAATTGATTTTAATTTTCACTCATTAGATCTCATCATACACTTAGTATCACATACTCATGTAACATCATACACATACATGCATATAATAAATGTGTCACAAGATGGTTTTATCTAGATTGATCTCCATAAGCCAATATGAAGATCACCATCATGCCTAGGTTGTAATAAGTAGCTCCATGATGTCGATTTGACTCACCAACTTGCGCATAGACACCTAGCCCTCCATCATCATGGTCGGATTGAGATGATTCAAATGGCTTTTCAGACGGCTCTTGTTTTATTACAACAACAATTAAAATAAATACTACTAATAGTAAAATAAAATTACACAGAAAACAAAACGCATGCAAGCCGTATTTAATAATTACAACCCTTGTAAAATAATAATAATAATAACCTCGCTAAACACATCGGGTCTAAAAGGCCATACTGTGCACACCATGTGAAGTTAAAACATATCATGCAAAATATATTATGTTATCATATAGCATAAACAATTTGTATTAAAAGAAATAAATTATAATAGCTTATGTTTAAAACTAAATTAAATTCATAAGGTGCTACGCTGAGTCGTTACTTCGCTGCTCAACACGGTTAGCGATTTTATCTGTGTTGGTTCTCAGTGTTTTTCTTTAAGAAACATTAGAGTTTTGTCTCAAAATTTCATTGATAAATTTTAAAATTCTCATCAATAAATTTTTGAATAAGCCGAAAGCCATCAAAATCACATTAAAATAAAGATATTGTAAAATTTTCATTGATCTCATCAATAAATTTTTGAATAAGCCGAAAGCCATCAAAATCACATTAAAACAGCATATTATGTAATCTCATTACACATACGGTTTATTTTTCGTACCACCATAAACAATCATTGATAAATCAGAATTGATATATGAATTCAGTCCATGTATTAATCTGATTAAGACAAAGCCAGAATCATATAACATGCTATTAAACACTTTAATGGCAATATCCCATTCGGATTCTTAATTATATTAACGAATCCTTTTAGGTTTCGGATTCAATCAATTAATACCTTAACAAAACCCTAACTATGTCGCTCAGACAAACCATAATATCACATATATTAAAAAACGCAAACATGCCGTAATCATATACATCACATACATATGATCAAATATGTATAATATCGATTTTTATGAAAAACACAAGTGGCTCATACCACTGCTAAGGTTACAGATGAATATCCAATCCGATTGGAACATAAATGCAATGAATTTATAAAATTTTTATCCCCTTAACCCACCAAAGATCACATGCAAAGCCTATAAAACTCCATGGAAGGGTAAACGAAACTTACCCTCTTGTGATCGATCTGCCTTCCAAAGCTCATGGGCCTTGGTTTGTCTCTCGGATTCAAAGGTGCTGCCTTCCGAAAAGCCACCACCTCTCTACAAGTATCCACACACGAACAAAAATAAACTCCATTTTTGAATGCTAGTTCTGTGGTTCGTCTTCTCAAAAACGAAATTGGGTTTTTCTTTCTCTCCTGCTTTAGGTCGGGTTCACTTCAGGAAAGATGCACTGAGCACACATAAATATATATGTCTCACATATATATTTATATAAGTCTTCTAGTAGTTTCAACAAACTTGAATTTATTATATATTTAAAACGCTTTTAAATAATAATAATTTAAATTCAAATCCTTATCTGATAAGGAAACTAATTAAATATTTAACCATAACCGTTATGTAATAAACGAATTTATTACAGAAAATCATAACTGTTATGTAATAAATGAATTTATTACAGAAAACCATAACCATTATGTAATAAACGAATTTATTACAGAAGACCATAACTGTTATGTAATAAACGAATTTATTGGCGTAAAACCATAATCGTTATGTAATAAATGAATTTATTATAGAGAGGAAAACCATAAATCAAGTATTATTTGTTCTTAATGTGCGACTCTATAGGTTCAATTAACATTGCAGGCCCGCATCACATTTTTGATCCTATAAGTCATAAGTGGCCTCTAGCAAGACATTATGACTACCCAAGTTGTTCTGAAAAGCTCATGATCCGAGACAACCTTAATATAGCTAATGACATAATCCTTTTGTCTCATGATCTGGATGTGAATATACATGGACAAAGTCAACCTTATATCGTCCCATCTTTGATTACTCAAAACCCAATTAGACTGATTAAACAAATGACATTGACTTCCATCAATTCATTTGAGCACTACCATGCATTTCTCGCCTCAATTGCTCTAGGGACCTGCAGATATCTCTCTTATAATAAGAGGGACAAATTCCATCTTAATCGCTCATATCTCACTACATAATTTTTATTATGTTCAAGTATAACCTTTATAGTCATCCGATTAAAGACAACGTTTGATTATATCAAAACACAATATTCCTTATGTTGAGAACTATGTTTGATCTCAGTCAAAGGATTTAATGACACAACTATTAGAGATTAACTTATGACTTTGATCCATGTATTAATCTCAAGACGTGGTCCTGGTCTAATATTTGTTCAACAAATAGATATAAATTTGATTGTATCTCATACACATATTCATCCCATGAATATCAATCAAACTTTTATACTATCTTAATTCATTGTTATTCCCATAACAATAACCGATTAGGGACATTTAGAATAATTAATAATATTATTCAAGGACATTATATATAATAAACATGCAAATCATTATAATAATAAATTCTCATAAATAGTCAAAATACCATGTCCATACAATATGCCTAGAGCACTATTACTAACAAGAGGTATGCAATGGCTGGGGCTCAACTCCGAATCGGGGTGCAAAGACCGTAGCGTATCAGTAAAGTGGCTACGGCAAAGGACACCGACTGTGGCACGGCTGGCGCAAGGGGCCATTGAGATGCGGCTTCGCTGGGAGGAAAATGGCGACACTGACAAACCTCCAGGTTTATGAGAGGAGCGCTTGTGGAAGCGAACAGCCTTTCTCGCTAATTTTCGCTTATTTTGAGCTTAATTTAGCTCAAACCGACACTACCTCGTATTTAAAATTTTAACTTAATTAATTAATATATAAAAAATTATTATTATAAATTTAATATATGTACTGTAATTAAAAATTTAAAACACAACACAATGCTATACTAATTAAAATTACTAGAAATGAAAAAAATACTAAGTTAAAAATTTTTGAAAATAACCTAAACTAACACAATTAACTAACTTCTTAAGATGTAAAATAAAATCGGAATCGGCAATTCGGCTTTGAAAACACCGAACCACCCAATTTCGTATTTACTCAAGGGGGTCAAGGAGAATGCATTCTCAACCCCGCAGCTGCTCGCCAATTCCAAGGTTTCGGGGTGCTCAATTGTTGATCCGTCCCTTTAAATGGCACGGAATTGAGCAATTGGTTTCGGTAAAGGTGTCGGCGAAGACCAATATATCTTCATTTTCGGGTCGATCACCCCTTGCATTCGACACCGTGGTTTCCTCTGCACATCGATCTATTGAAACAACCTCATCAGAAATTTGATTTTCAATTTCTAGCAACTCATGTTTGTTGTTCAAATGAAAGATATTCAACTCCATGGTCATGTTACTAAAGTTAATTGCATGACTCATTCCTATAATTTATTATTGCATTGGCAAAGTGATGTAAATGGTCTTCCTAAGATGATTGGTACATGATTGGGTTCACTAGCAATTGGTTCAGTGTCAAGTACCACAAAATCTACTGGGTAGTAGAATTTGTCTATCTTCACTAAGACATCCTCAACTATCCCCTTAGGGATTTTCACTGATCTATCGGCCAATGAGAGTGTGATGTCGGTAGGTTTAAGTTCACCTAGACCTAACTGCTTGTATACTGAATACGGCATTAGGTTCACACTGGCTCCTAAATCAAGCAAGGATTTTTCTATGCAATTCCCACCAATATTGACTGAAATTGTGGGAGATCCAGGATCTTTGTATTTGATGTGGTATTTCCGCTTGAATTATGGCACCGATATGTTCAAAGGAGAAATGCTTTCTCTCAATGCCTAACTCCTTTTTGATTATGCAAAGATCCTTCAAAATTTTGCATAAGCAGACTTGTTTGATTAGGTCCAAGAAAGGTATATTAACCTTTTACTTGCCTTAAAACCTCAAGAATGCCTCGCTTGTTGAGTTGCCTCTTCTTTCCTCTAAGTGCTCAGGAAATGGAGGTGGTATGCGATTTCATCAATCCTCCCTCTAGGAGAATATGCTCAGGTTGCAATTCTTCTCCTTGCCTAGGTTCTTCAACAGGTTTTGGCATAGGCTGATCAACCTCTTTTCCACTTCTCAGGGTTATTATGGCCTTAACCTCATCCATTCCCGAATTGTTGGATGATCCTACCTCATGAATTCCTTTTGGGTTTGGAACTGTTTGTGATGGAAACCTCCCTTTCTCTTGTACCTCTAGCAACTTGTTGATCTTAGTGATTGAATACTGTAGGTTATCAATTTTCTGGTTGAGATTGCTCTCAAGCCCATCTATTCTCTTATTCAAGCAGTAATTTCTACGTGATCAACTTTGTGCCAACTGGCATTAATTCCTTTGTTCTCAACAAAGCCGCTCACCACCTTACCAAATTCAATATACTTTGTCCCACCGGAGAAGAGGATGGTAGTTGTTGTGGCTGTGAGGAAAACCAACCGAGGCTTGGCACTGGGGTACTATAGGCGTGGGGCTAGTCTCCATGCAAGATTAGGGTGATTCCTCCAATTGGAATTGTAGGTGGCTACCATATGGAGCATCGGATTGTCAGGGTTTGTATCAGTTCTCATGCTGTTTGCACATTCTCGACATCAAATCCTTCACCAGCCATAAAGATAATCGTCTGGGTATTGTGGATTGGAAATTAAAAGAATTGACTGTGCAGGATTGCTACCACTGCATGCACCTCTTGAGCCGTTTCTGCCTTCAAGCTCCTCTACTTCCTAGTCAGGTTGAAATCCTAGCCTCATCTCTATTTCTTCAAAAGATACATCCCACCCCTTTGCTGACTGGTGGTCTCATCCCATTCACCTCTAGGGTTAGGTTCATCCCAACCCTTAGAAGTGCTTCAAACCACGACTTAAGAAATCCATGGCTTCATCAGATGTTTGCTTAAAAGTCTCCCCACACATGGTTTCTAAGACGTCAATGGCAGAGACATACCACCATAGAAATGGTTCACCAACATCCAAGTATCAAACCTATGATGTGGGCATGCACTGATGGTTTCCATAAATCTTTCCCAACACTGGTAAAATCTCTCACCATCATGAGCTGCAAAAGTATAGATTTGTCTTTTCAAATTATCGGGTCTTATGAGTACCGAAAAACTTTTCAGAATTCAAATTTTGCAACAGTCTACTTAATGGTTCTAGGCCTCAATGAGTTGAGCCATATCTTTGGCCTTGTCCTTTAGAGCCAATGAAATGCCTTAGCTTCAAAGAACCATGTCCATCATACCTTCCTTAAAGGTAGTGCAACCCTCAAAATCCCCTAATATGAGTGTATGGATTTTCATTTTCCATACCATGATATGTGGGGAGTAGGGGTACTGAATAATAAGGCCTCACTCAAGCAGACCACACAGAGGTATGATACAAGATGGGGCACTAACTCTAGGAGGGTGGATGTGATCCCTCATGGTTCTATAGGCATTCGATTCATGGGGTTCCGGTTGGCTCGTTGTTCCTGCATAGATCCATGGTAATGCATGTACACTGACTTCACTAGCTAGGTCAAGTTGTGTACTTATCCTATTCAGTCTACCTGATGTGTCTCTATCCCACTGTTGCATACACAGTTGTTACACAATTATAGAGACAACAAAGAGCAACAAACAACTTGCAAAAAGATTAAAATTAACTAACAAATAATAAACTCGAATCGAATGAAAAACTAAATCGAATCAAATCAAACAAAGTGCCATCGCTTAATTGCTAAATCTGGTAGCCTCAAGAACGAGTTGCAAAAAGAGGTAAAAGGTTACCTTCTCACTTGTGATGTGGATCACAAGTACACCTTCAACTTACCATTAGTAGTCTCAAGACTATCCAGAACGGCGCCATTTGATTCGCAAGCCACAGCAGGCTGAGCTAAAATCAACAAAATTTATATACACCTAGCCCCATTCACACGTCGTAGTCAAGCTACTGCAGTATAGTGGTCTAGGGTCGAACACATGGATGGGTTTTCATCCTAAAAATGGTTTTCATCAGGGCATGAAGGTAAGGCTTTCTATTTGGACTCTTTGGAATTGTGTTTCAAAATCAGTGGGAATGGTTTGGAAACTGAGAATTGTAAAAACTGAAAGTAAAAGGTGAAAAAGTTAACTTTGAAGATTTAGGTCACCAACTTATGTTAGGCAAACAAGTGTCCCTAAGGTTTTATCTCTATGACAAGCAACCTATAGTCCCCTGCATAACCGGATCTATGTTTAACTAGCAAACCCACCCATGAAACAACTCCTATTCGAAATAATACAGGTATTATGTAGTTATGGCCCTTTAGTTTAAAACCCCAACATTTAATATCATCTTACCGTCTAAGAACGACAACGAGTCCACAAGCATATGGAAGTATTGGCTGATCGAGTAACATTAAATGCTATGCAACCACAATTTGAAATGTAATATCATTTTAAAACCGTAAAGGCGATGCAAGAATCGCGATCACTCTCGCTGAATATACACTTTGGATTCTAGCGCGGAAGTATTAGTGATGTGACATTCAATGTTATACAACCATGTTTGAGAACCTGGGGCCATAAATACACTACTATAACTTTTAGTCTGAGAGGACAACATGCATATGCTTGCGGCAAGCTAGCTTCCTTACATAGCTGAAAGGAGGCTTGCTTGACATCTCTTGAGTTGTCATCCTCGAAGTTGTTGGCGGCCAGAAAGGGAGAGAAAGGAGAGAAGAGAGAGAAAATGAAACAAAACCTAAAATAAAGACTTTCTTACAAAATAAAAACTTACAAAAATATATCTTCTCCACAGTTGTTGCTCTCAAATTGTTACTTAGGTTATAAAACAAGAGGGCTTATAATTCCTCGAGGTATGCAACCTATGAAATTGGCTAAGTTATAGGACAATTAAGTAATACCTGCAAGTTGGAGCGGTTTGGCATTAATTACAAAGCATGGCGGTATCGAATTTAGCTAGTGAGGAATTTGGCTAACTAGCGAAATCATAGACCTCGCGGCAAGATTCGTAGGGTGAGCAATTACAGCTAGCGGCCCGCTAAACGCCGAGGAATTTTTGTGGCGAAATCATTGTTTAATACAAGGAGCGGTCTTAGCGAAATTTGGAGTGTCTAGCGAAATTTTGTGTTTTAAGCCCAGGTTGCGAAATTTTTCGTTGGGTTGCGAGTGCCACTTGATCTTACTTGAAAGGCCTACCATCAACTTAAGCGAAAATTCTGCATCGTTGATCCTTCTTTGCTTTGCCATCCTGCCTTCAAGCATCACATTTTCTTTAATTTTGCCTTGGTTTTCTCATTGATTCTTGCCAAGTGGTTGATGGGTGAGACTTGAATTCGACTTCATGATTCATCGTTTATTTCGAGATTGGACTCAATCTGTGAAAACCTGAAACAACCAAAATACCATCACAAATGGCATAAGTGCTACTAAGAAGATTAGAACACTCTGATTGGTATAAATGACACGATTAATGCGCAAAAGCACTCAAAACCTATCTAATATAGGGTTGAAATTGCACTTTTTGGGCATTAATCAAGAAATATATTAACTCATTTTCTTAAATCACGCAGCTTTTTATTGATAATCCTAGAAACTAGTTTAAAGAGGAGAGTACTCTTGAGTTTTATGAATATGGATCATTAATGCCACAAAAACAGCATGTGAATGACTCAAAGCATGAATGGTTTGCGCTCATCACCTCTAGCGAAGCAGCGAATCGGGTGGCTGGGGCATGGATTTACCTAGCCTTGAGAGAGAAAGGCAATACTCGGGGCGGAGAAAGCGATGGCGGGGCCCCTTCGACAAAGAATGGGAGCAATCATGGGAGCAGTTCAAGGGTATCCGGGAGCTGTGACCACGTGAAGGAAATTTCGAAAAGCAGAGACGAGAAGGACTCTGTGGGTTTGGTGCGACAAAGCGAGTCTCAGTTCCTGACGAGGTGCTCCACTTCCCCCTTCCAGCAAAGTTCAGAATGTCGTAAATAGAAGCGTTCGATGGTGTGAAGGATCCCGTCGATCATCTTAACACCTATAAGAATCAAATGGAGCTACATGGGTATCAGGACCCTGTACGGTGCAGAGCTTTCGCTATCACGCTAAGGCAGAGCATTTGTAAGACCCAGAAATTCAATTTACGGAAAAATGCAAAATCGTAATTTAGGTTTACAAATTGTAATTTCGAGTTCAAAATGAAATTATTCTCTGAATCTCTGAATGTGAAGCAGTTTCAGTTAGATTGTCTATAAAATCTAGCTAGCACGTGTCCAATTTAGTGAATTACAGAAACAGTGAATTACCTTATTTTCGAGTAGCGTAGTTCGGGTCATAAGTAAAACGATTTTCGATGTGACGAAAGCCACATATA
The DNA here is from genome assembly GCA_016808115.1 of Tetrastigma voinierianum. Lineage (NCBI taxonomy): Eukaryota > Viridiplantae > Streptophyta > Magnoliopsida > Vitales > Vitaceae > Tetrastigma > Tetrastigma voinierianum. The sequence goes on along the minus strand of JAEQBH010002685.1, from coordinate 209,976 downwards.
ACACGTACTCATGTGCCATAAGTGGCATGAGTGAAAGTGATGAAAATGGACGTGGGATTAGTCTTGGAATGTCATGGGAAAGAAGAATGACATAATTGGGTATTAATGTGAAATTGTTTTAAGTTAGAAAAAGCCAAATAGCGAAGTAGTGCTTGTCTTCTCGATTAAAACAAGACCAAAAACGTGAATTGAAGGAGGAGGGATGCGTGAGTTGCGAGTGTGTTTTTAGAGGAAGGCATGGACTTCTCTCTAGAATGCGTCTCAGGTCAGGCGTTAAATGATCGTCGAAGGCAAGGAAACGCTTATGCGGAGAGACTGCAGCGTGGGCGCCGGATTTGAGAAGTTTCGACAAACTCTGTGAGGTAGGGGTTTCTCACTACTTGGGTTTTACACTTTATTTAAACTGTATATGATGTTTCGGTTTGGTGTGGGCCTTGGATAGGCGGATTTTGATCGAATCTGAAACATGGGACCGCGTTGTTCTAATTATGGAACCCAAATTTGGTGTCGTGGATTTATCCTTGTAGGTACATTGTAGATCAATGGTTAATTGGTCATCTTTATCTTATAAATTATGTGTTGGTTTGTATAAGGGGCGGAAGATGGCGTGAAGCTAGGGTTTACAAAGTGAACATGTGATTGGTGATTTGCCGGGAATAGTAACCGAGGGTTTCACTATTCGAGAATAGTGTTCACAAAATAATTTTTGTGAAATAATGTGTTTGGTCGAGTGATTCAAGTTGAATTGCTCGTGTTTGATCATTAGTGAAATTTAATTTTGGTGTATGAAATGAAATTACTTTAACGCAGTTGTGTGATTTAAATTATGTGAATATATGCATGATTATATATTTGCATGTGTTATAGAATTGAAATGAGATTGGCATCATGCAATCCACATATGCACCTTGGGCACCACTGGGACCGATAGGAGTGAGTGCATGAGGTAATTCTCTTGAGAGAATGGATTCGGAGGGTTGTCTAAAAATAATAATGAATGTCTCGGAGGGGTAGTCAAATAAAATATCAATCGTCGAATTATTGATTGATATACATCGGAGTAGTCCATACATAATATCAATGTCGTCGGAGGCGACGATTGATATATCCGCCGGAGGTTGTCCCTGAATAAACATAATAATTCTCGAAATACGGGGCTTGGCGAGTGTGAAGTCGAAGGGACTCGGGGTATGAGATGGTCGGTTAGACATTCAAGTGGGATCACGCATTTGCGATGTGTATTGTTTGCACTTGGAGCATTTCATATGCACTTCAGGTGGAGAGTAGCCCGCAGGGATTCTCGGGCATTAACAAGCTCACCTGTCGGGGATACTATTTTACAATTACGGGGAGCGTGCGAGAGCGGCTTGTCTAAAGGTAGTTTAGAAGAGATCAGAATGTGGCGGCTTTAATGGTTCTACATGTATTAATTGTTTAATTTTAATATATGTTGTATAAGTAAAACAATTGAACTGGAAACCTAATGGACCTCGTTGGATATATATATATTGATGAGGTGTGTTGTATTGGGCCCCAATGTTTGTTTGTACTCATGATATTGATGTTTAGGACGTTATATACATGTTTGGCATTTGGAATTAGAGCTCAGTACAAATGAGACTGCCTTTCGATTTCGTGAAAAATGTTGGGTTACGCGTTCACAGTATTCCATTAGTTGTGAATTGATCAGACCGGGTTTAAGGGCGTCACGGCTTGACGCAGGAGCTTGGGTATCACAGTACCTAAGGGCTCGGGTTTGGGTATCCATCACTAGGTGTGGTTTAAATGTTAAGTGTAGGTATGAGATTACCTAGAAATCACGAGGATAGAAACTAGGACAACGCATAAATGTGTTTGATGTGTTGGTAGATTTCTGGATCACTATATTGTATGATATGAATATTTGTGTGCCCAGGTAAATAGCACATATGCGAGTGTGAATGGAAATTTGGAGTTTTTCGATTGTAAATAAGACAGAAGAAGCAAAAGTAATTTTACTCATTATTGGTTTAGAACAATGAAATAAACTTTAAATAAATTTTAAAAGTGAGCATAAAATTATTGAGTGTAGGAATTCACGGTGTTTCAGCCACTGCATATATACGTCATAAAGAGGCTATTGGAAATGAGGAAAAAAAAAATGGTGCAGAACCTGAAATGGGCTACTGCCCATTTGAGCATTGGCTAGGCATTGGGCGCGAGGGCGGCCAGGCGCTGGAGACCATTTGGGCGCGGCCCAGGCGGGCCTTGGCGGCGCGGCTGTATGTAATAATATGTAGTGCGTGGCCCGCCAGGCCACGGCGAGCCACCTTGGCACGCTGGCATAAACACCTCATGCCATGGGCGAAGGCCCCAGATGGTATAAGCGAGGCCTGCAACCTGGTAGGCGCAGCGTGTATGTGCTGAGGCCTTGTATAGTGTGAGACTCCGCGCCACAGTCTGAAATGCCCTTGGCCTTGTGATCTGGAGTGCCTTGGTACAGACCCTGAAACATGCACTTGGTGCACTCAGCACATTTGACCGATTTGACTCGATCAATTCTGAGTCAATTTTTAGACATTGTTCATAGGCAGTTTCATGAACACTTTTCATCATAAAATTTGTTCGAAAAAAATTTAAATAGTAAAAATCAAGTAAATCAAATCAAATGAAATTAAAATTTTGAAAAATAAAATTTTCCAAAAAATGAAATTTTGTTGATCAAATGATTTGTTTAAAATAAATATGTCTTGCATTGCTTATGAATACAAGGACTTAGTATATGAACTAATTACATGCTATGAATAGTGTCTCGAAATTTTGTCTTATGCAACCCAGAATCTTGTGTATGTTAACTACCAGACGAAGAAGGCTGGCGATTACGGTTGTGGTGGCGTGAAATTATCTGCATGGTGTAATGTGTATGGAAAAAGGGTGAATGCTAAGGTTAGGAACTATGACCTTAAGGTTGGATCTGAAATAGACAGAAAGCTTAGAACCTTAATGAAATAAATAAATTAAGTGGTTGGAATTTAGCACCACTTAGGAAATGAACGGGTCAGTTCATGGTTGTCAAGTCTATTAGTAATTGGCATGTGCATTGCTAGTTAGACTGAAATGAAAAGTCAAACAGTTATTGTTGCATTGATCGTAGATGCATTTGGTGAGGACGGGACCGTAGAGGCGTCCTGGGATGCTGATACTTCCACCGTGTTGATCATGACCTGCTGAGGCGTAGGTATTGCGTAATTTCTTCATACGCCTGAACTTCTTGCCATGGGTGATGGGGAGGGATCACGAAACCTCTCAGGAGGTTTAGAGGCATCATCCTCAGGCATTCTACGAGGGGAGGAGATCAGATGGTGGTGGGCTTGTTGGTTCATCTGATTGAAGGTGTTAGAGGTTATGGAAATTGTATGACTTTCGGGATTCGTGAGTTGTGATTAAAGCTAGAGAGTGAGGCCCGAATATGTTGAGTGGGCGGGGACCTCTTAGAGACCTTAGAGGAACCTTTGTGTGTGGAGTTCTCCACAGGGTTAGGGCGAGAATAGGGATGATATGTCGTGGTGGCGAGTTGGAGATCTCGGGGACTCCATCGCGGTGGACTGAGGATCATGGACATGTCGATTGATGTCATCACGGGGATGGATTGGTACGTGACTTGGGTCGTTATCGATTGTAAGCGTAGGAGGTTACCGCCCTGCAGCGGGGGACCCGGTACGTGTGGTATTTCGGGGGCGAACGACATTTGCCCCGGTTTGCCAGGAGTCCGATTGTTGGAATGGTCGCGGGTTGCGGGCCTTACCACAGGGGGCGGGAGAGCGGACTTAGATCTGCCTCAGGGTAGTGTGCGAGTATGTGAATGTTTTCAGTTAGCTAAGTTTGCCTCTGAGAGAGGTAGTAGACTTGATTATCGAGTTCGCACAGTATACGCCCATCTATGACTCGCGCGCGGGGATGGCACCAGGGTTGGAGTTGCGGGAACTTCGAGTCCGATTACGAGGGTACGGGCAGGGGTTCATTAGGCCGTACTTCACCATGGGACGCTCAGAATTCTATTTGCGAAGAAGAAAGGCACAAGACCCTTGGCCTGTAAGGTGGCATTCTGACCCGATTGAACGGGGTTCTGATGAATGGTACGTGCTCGGTGATTGATGATTTATTTGATCGGTTAGAGAGGGCCTTGAGTCTACTCGAATGGAGCCTTCTCCTTTGATTACCGCCAGTGAGGGTTAGGAAACCAAAATATCACTAGATAAGCATTTAGGGCGCGTTACTGGGCACTTTGAGTTCGGTGATGCCCTTTGGATTGTGGATGCGCCAGCGACATTCATGGACCTCGTCGTAGGGTGTTCGACCTTATACCAAATCCAGCATGCGTGGTCTTAGTGGATGACATTTTGATATACTCTAGTCAAAGTGGGGCATGAGTATCACTTGAGGATCGTTTGGTTGTTGGGGAGCCTGCCGTCGGTTGTATTGAGTTCGTTAAGTCGCCGAGTTTTGAAAACTAGGGTGAGATTTTTAGGACACGTGGTGTCGGCATCGGGAGTGTGGGTTAATTTGAATAAAATTTAGGGCATGTGAATTGGGAGAGGCCCAGAATGTCGTCTTGCTGGAATCGTAGTTTCTTGTGATTGTTGGGTATTACGGAGGTCGAGAATAGGCTAAAGTTGTCCGTTAGTAGATCGTGGGACTTAAGCCTATGGGACGGGGACTCCATGGTTGGGACCGGCCACGACCATGGAGAGAGATCGAGATGCCGGAGCACTCGGGGATCTGCGGTGTTGGTAGCAGAGGGAGGGGATCGGCCTTGGTTCGGGAAGGGGCGAAGACACGCTTCACGAGTTTGGGGACCGGGCCGAGTTAGGCATGTGGGACGGGTTGCCACTAAGAGGCGAGGATCAGGGCTGGGACCAGTGCAGTCCGATTAGGCGTAAACGAGGAGAGTATACGGTTTTATTCCTCTACCACACCCTAGCGGTCGGAGACAGTTTTAGGTTCGGGATGCTACAGAAGCACTCCAGCTGGCCTGAATGGAGACGGAGGGGGTGAGTGGGTCGAAGTGGGGGCAGATGGAGTTGCCTTGTGAGCGTGGTGGACACTTAGGGTGGTAGACTGATGGTTGTTGATCTTGACTTGACATGGATGAGTTAAGCGATATCGGGTTCATTAGTAATTAGGACCTTAACCGGGTTGGCATGCGAGCCGACTGGAATTTTAGGCTTGGGCTTCAAGAGAGGCGGTATAAATGTTCTTCCCAGGATGTAGGTGAGAGTTGTTTGATAGGTCGGGATTATAGTGAGATCTCAGAGATTACGCTCATGGTATACCAGGGTTTTGGGGTGTCCACGATGTAAGCATTATTGCAGTTGTGCACGGTAACATCGCGTCGAGTCGGGTGTGGGTGCCTTTATGCAGGTCATTCACCGCTCTTGATGAGTGTGATTGGAGTTTGTCGTTAGGATCGTCGATGAGACTCATAGTTCGATTCGATAAAGGAAGAATAATTAAGTGTGTTAGAGGCGAAGCAAAAGAGTAGTTAATCCCTAAGGTGAGAATCCTAGAGTTAGGGTGTAATAGACACGGGAAGATATCATAGAATTTACAGTGTAGCCAGATAAGAGGCACGAGTGTAGCCCGAATAGTTAGGATTAATCGATATGAAAACACGGTCGGGTTATCACGTAGACTTAGAGTTGAGTGATAGAATTAAGGTATTTCGAGATTTGGATACCCCTTTGGGAAATTGCATTGTAGTTTGTTGTTATTGAGGGCTCGGTATATCAGATCATCATACATGACATGGACCGGTTGTCATTGGATTGTCGATTATGACAGGAGGAAGGTCGGCGTTTACACAAAGTAAGGGTTGTGTAGGGTTACACGTTGTGTGGATATCACAGGTGTTAGAGGACAGCTGCGAGCATCGATCACGGAGTCATGGGGTAGAGGAGCAATTGCCCTTAGTGGGTCGCTACAACAATAGTTATCGGCGGGTATCTGAATGGCACCATATGGCAGGGGCTGTTGTATGGGAGGCCATGTAGGTCACCGTTACGTTGGGGCCAGGATGGAGGCTTCATCCACAGGGTCTGATCTAATTAGAGATACCTCAGAGAAGGTGAGCTTGATACGACAGCGTCTTCTCACGGCTCAGAGCCGGTAGAAGAGTTATGCTGATATACGACGTCGACCCTTAGAGTTCGAGGTTGGGGATCATGTCTTCTTGAAGGTGATGCCTAAGGAAATTGGTGCAGTTCGTATTGGCCGGCGGGAAAGTATCAGGAGTTCATTAGGCCTTTGAGATCTTTCGAGAGGGTAGGCAACGTAAGCGTCTTTGGTTGGCGTTCTGGCCCGGCGCGGTGTCACGAGATTATTTCATGTCCATTAACCGGGAGTATGCTCGGATCCGACTCATGGTGGATTGGGAATGGATAGAGTTGACAACGATGGGACCTTCGAGGAGGGACCGGTGTGCATTTAGATAGTCGTGATCAAAGTTTTTTCTGCGTCGTGAAATGCGGTAGAGGCTAGTGGTCTTTGTAAGCAACCATGAAGTGGAAGTTCAACGTGGGAGCGCGGGGACGATGCGACATACTTCTTTGTTGATGGAGTCGTGGTTTAGTCGTTTAATAATTAAATGACGAGTTTACATGCATAATTACACGTTGCATATGCATGTTAGTGATGTAATTGTGCAGATTTCGGGACGAGAAATTCCTTTAGGAGGGAGAATGTAAGACTCGAGAAGTTTCATTTACGGAAAAATGCTTAAAATCGCTAATTTCGGTTCTGAAAATTGTAATTTCGGTTAAAAATCGAAATTTATTCTCTAGATCTCGGATGGCGAAGCAGTTCGCATTGAATCCTCTACATGAAATAGCTAGCGCGTTGAATTTCGTCGAATTAAGGGAACGATCGAATTTACACATTTTCGAGGGCATCGCGGTTCGAGTCTTAGTAAAGCGATTTTCGATCATTGAAATAGCCTGCATACTCATGTGCCATAAGTGGCATGGTGAAAAATGATGAAAATGGACTATGGGGATAAGTGCTGAGATGTCAAACTAGGAAAAGAATGACATAATTGGTATTAATGGAATTGTTTTAAGTTATAAAAAGCCAAAATAGCAAATAGTGCTTGTCTTCTCCAATTAAACAAGGGCCAAGCGTGAATTAGAAGGAGGAGGATGCGGTGAGTTGCGGGAATGTGTTTAGAGAGAGAACATATACAGAATCGTCTGGGAGAATGTAGGCTTAGTCGACGATCGTCAGACAGAAAGGCGCGCTCTGAGGGAGAGACCTGCATGGTAGCGGTTGAGGAGTTTAGGCCAATCTCGCGGTGGGGTTTCTCACTTGAGTTTACCCACTTTATTTAAGTGCTATATGATGTTTCGGTTGGTGTGGGCGCCAGGCGACGGTTGGTGGATCCCAAACATGGGGACCGGTGTTTAATTATGGAACCCAAATTTGGTGTCAGAGTGGTACATCCTGGGCTGTTAGATTGGTTAGTGGTATACTTTATGCCATAAATTATGTGTTGGTTTAGTACCAAGGCGAAATGGTAGGTAGGCGGGTTACAAAGTGAACTTGTGATTGGTGATTTGCGGGAATAGTAGCGAGGGGGTTTCACATATTCTAGAGATAGATGTTCACAAAATGAATTTTGTGAAACAAATGTGTTTGGTCGAGTGATTCAAGTTGGTGCGTGTTTGATCATTAGCCCAAAGTGAGCTAATTTTTGGTGTATGAAATGTGAAATTACATAACATGATTGTGTGATTTAATTGTGAATATATATTATGATTATATATTTGCATGTGTTATAGAGTGATGATTGTTATCATGCAATCCCTGCCTTTGGGGCACCTAGGCGATAGGAGTGAGTGCATGAGGTAATTCTTGAGAGAATGGTTCGGAGGGTTTGTCTAAAAATAATGAATATCGGAGGGTAGTCAGATAAAATATCAATCGTGGTCGGCGATTGATATACATCGGAGGGTAGTCCATACACATAATATCAATCGTCGGAGGCGACCCGATTGATATATCCATCGGTTGTCCACGAATAAACATAATAATTCCTCATATCTGGGGCTTGGCGGTGTGAGGGAAGTCGATGAGGACTCGGGGTATGAGATAGTGATTAGACATTAGTAGGATGTAGCATTTGCTTGAATGTGTGTTTACTTTAGACATTGCATGTAAGCTAGGTGGAAGTGATAGCCCTTAGGGTGATTCTACTCTGAGCATTAGCTCACACTTTGTCGGGGATGCTATTTCTGGTGCGGGGAGCGTGCGAGGGGCGGCAATCACTGAGGCGGGTTTAGAGGGGCGGGAATGTGGCTTTGATGGTTCTACATGTATTAAAATTGTTTTAATTTTTAATATATATAAATAAAAACAATTGAACTCTTGGAAAATATGGATATAAGTTGGATATATATTTATTGATGAATGGTATGTGGTAGATTTGGCGTTGTTTGTACTCATGATATTGATGTTTATTTGGGACGGGTTATATACGAGGTTTGTATTTGGGTAGAGCTCTCCGTACAAAGGGCTACCGCGGATTTTTCGTGAAAAATGTGGTTTGCAGACATTCAAATGTGCATGAGTTGACGAATTGATCAACGGACCAGTTTGGGGTGTCACGACGTTGGCTTAGTTTGAGCTCCACCATCGTCGATCTCCTCACATTCGAGAGAGCTCTCCATCGTGTTCGATCTCCCACTTCATTTAGACTAGAACACAGAGCCAGGAGTTATCACACATTGACCATAAAGCGAGCGTGGAAGCTTCGAGGTCTTATGTCAGGAGGTTGTCAGGAGTCTTTGAAGGTGAACTCTGGGATGAGAGTTTCTTATCCACTGACATTCATCGTTGGATTAGGAGTGCAGTCGAAAGACTTGATGTTTTCCATCTCGAGAATCACGAGGCAAACATAATTTGAGGTGCTTTCAAGCTAGCGGAAAAGTACATAAACGAGGCGAAGCCCTCATATCCGAGAAAGAAAGCTCTTCGACCTGAAGAAAAGCAAGGCGGATAGACCACGGGGGCCCGAAGCCTTAAGAGCGAAAGCAGGAAAGATCAGAAAGGCGAAGCGGTCCCAGAAGGAAGCGAAGAGGCGTTGAGACACTCGCCACCTCGGCCCGGCTGCGACAACGATATTCACCTGGCGGTTCACCCCCACGGCGGCCTGATGTCGCGTGGTCTTGCGTGGTGCAACATAACAGGTTTACGAGATGAATTCGTCCCACCGAAGTTGGTTACGAAAGAGATAACACCGCGAGGTATTGAGTTCCATAGGGACCACGGGCATAGGGACCACTGCACCGAATCTGACAGATCGTGACAACCTACGAAGGAAGACATTTGATTCACGCATCTCCGCCGGCCTAGCCCCAAGGTCAAAGTCGACGATCCAACACCACCTCAATGCATCGCCAACCCAAAGATCATAGCCCTTAGGGAAACCACAGATCTCGGGAGGATTTGCAGGAGTGCTGAATCCAAATTCGCTTAGGAAGGCTCACTATGAGCATCAGTCAAGAGAGGTAAATGGCTACAAGCTGTCTAAACTCCTCGACTCAAGACAATCAGTAACATTCCCTGACTCGGGACCGAGGGATGCCAACACCCCACGACGATCCTTTGGGCGATAAGGGCAAGCCAGGGCTAACAAAACAATCTATCTGCCCTTGCCGACAATGGGAGTTCAAATCGACATCATCTTCACACTACGTAATCTGGATCTGGGCGGAGAAGCTGGAACCAATCAGCACTCACTTGCGAGGATTCTCGAGAGAGAAAGTGCTAATCTCACAATACGCTTATATCACTGGGAGACCCCGCGCTGGCTTTGCCAATAGCAGCTGAAGTTTCTCATAGTAGATGTCCTATCCGCTCTATAACATGTTATCAGTAAACCTCTCAACACTCATAGCACATCCCTCCGCTTACCACATGATGATCAAGTTTCCTACCACTCGTGAAGAGACTGAATCGCAGAGAGACCAACGCATGGCCAGGAGTGCTACTCTCAAGATCCACAAGCTAAAAAGCTACGACAACATATATTTCGGACGAGCTCACATGCGACGAGGTGAAGACTCCTACCGAGCCTCAAGAGCCGGGAGTTCATAATTTGACGAGCACCCCGGAATACCCCATTTACATCTACCCAAGTCATAAGACTCTCGTGGCCGCGACCCATTAAAACATAATAAGGATGTCTTCACGTGAAATGTGATATGGGAGGGATTGACCCTCGCACATCACTCACAGACTAAACGCTGTACCATCTTAAACCAAGTTACAAAGCATGAGTTTCGCCTTAACGATAAAAAGCGATAAATGAAGAGGCTCGATAAGAATCCTCTGCCAGAGCGATCGGGAGGTGGAGTACTCTCGAATGGATGCTGGCCAATGTCGTATTCACAAAAAGCTAATGACAAATGGTAGACTCTGATCAAACTTCACTGACGTCAATCGTGCATGCCTAAAAGATAGTTTCCCTCTGCCACAGATCAACCTCATAGTGATGCTACAAATGGGCCATGAACTCCTCGCTTCATGGATGCTTTCTCCCACTTACAACCGTATATCAAGATGGATCCCGACTTACCAAGAAAATACTTCATTCAGCCTGTGCAAGTGACCTATCATGACGAGCAATGCCCTTTGGGCTAAAAAACTGGAGCCACATACCGCAGGCTAGTGAATAGGATGTTCTTGCCAAATCGGGGCATCCATGGAGGTATATATAGATGACATGAATGAATCAGCCATGGCGAGCCCACATACTCATCTATCCTACATTCCAGATCCCGAAGAGTACAACATGAAGTCAATCCAAATTTAAATGCGCTGAGTCTCAGAACCCAAATTCTTAGGTCATGAGTAGTCAACAACCAGGAACTGAGTGCAAACTGCACAAGATAAAAGCTGTGCTTGACATGCCGCCACCGTCAAACATGTTGTTCAGATGGCCTGAACCTGAAGAACAAATTGCAAGTGTCGACAGTTCAAGGCCAGCGATAAATGGGCTCGCCTTCTTCCTGTGCCCTAAAGAAAGTTTTTCACGGATACATCGCGAAGGCTACCTTCAAAGACTAAAGTTTACCCGAGCTCTCCCCCCATTCCTGCAAGCCCCAAGGAACCCCTTACTCTGTGACCTAGCTATTTTGCATTTTACCCAGCACGCCTTTATCAGAGACAAAGACCGAGTACAATGATCCACCATTATTGGTAAATGAGCTCAAGAGGGAGCAGAGAGAGGGTATCCAAGGATGGAGAAACTAATCCCGGGCGGTTAGTAAATCACAGCTCTGAAGCCCTGCTTTACTCAAGTCACACTACTGAAGTCCCGACATAATACCCAATGATAAGCGCATATAAACCAGACTCTGATTGATAGCAGCCTTTAGATAAGTGAGTTCACATCGATATAAAACCAAAACCGTGAACTGTGTTACAGGTTCAAGTGACATTACGTGAGTTCAATTTCACCAAGTTTCGCTGAGATACGCGAGCAATGCGCCACTCATTGGAAACTCCGTCTGTAGACGGCCACTTAATGCTCTCTGGCGGAGCGGCGGCCAATTCTCACTCCTGTATGAACAGACATCGTATGCACTGCATTGTCTCAAAGCTCCAACAACGAGGCCAAGTATGAGGTCATTACCCAGGATCTCAACCCCATCCATCTGAACTAAGTCAATCAAATTAGAGGTACGCAGCCGACCCCAAACAGTGTAAAGCAACACACAACCCACGAAAATAAAGTAGAAAATGATCCAGATATCTGGGTAAAATGAATCACTCAGAAAGCCCATGGTTAACAGTCGATACACACCCAGATAAGAGAACTCTGCCAGATGTCTCAGCAAATCGGGCAACACCTGAATGAAGCAAGATCTCAAACACAACTCCTCGCCGAGCACTACAGAGCCCTATAGATCTCTACGACGAGAAGTCACCACATCCCAGCCGAGCCGGATAACCATTTGGGACTATTTAATGTAAGGACCACTAATTCATCCAATTCGAAAAAGGCTTCTGCTTCAGAACTAGGCCTTCCGGCCAGTTTACTATTCATCGGGGAAGCCTTTATAAGCGAGGTTTTTTTCACACCCATCCTCAAGTGCATTGCAGGAAAGATGCCCAACACGCGCTAAGGGAAGTACATGAAGGAGCACAGAACTGATCTGGAGTTCAAAGAAGGTGAAAGTCTTTAAGACAGGATACTATCATTCACAATGTTAGAGACGCCACAGAATCTAGTCAAAGAAATGCAAAATTTATTAGATAATAAAATTCTACCCTCCCGTCCAGCCTCGACACACCACAAGCCCCGGCCCTTTCAAGAGCAATGACACATCAATTTCATTATTGAAGGGCCAAAGGCAAATTTATCACTCCGGCGCGGATTATTTCACCAAATGGGTCGGGGTTTAACCTTGGCTACTATCACAACAGAAGATACGCAACTCGTCGTGTCTCATAATTGCAGGCTCATCTCGAGATTTCGCATCCGATAATGAAGCAATTCAACAACTGGCTCAAGATTTGTACGAGTCAGATCAAGAACTACGACATCCCAACATCCACAACGAATTCAAATAGTCAACAAACCTAAAGTTTGTACAATTAAAGACCAAGTTGGAAGATCTAAAAGGCAGCAGCAGAGTATCGACCGAGGTGTTGTGCATACAGAGCTGCTACAAGTCGACTAAGAAACCCCCATTCGCTCTACTCCCAGCTATCCGGGCCACTGTAGGCTCCTCGTCGAGATCTTACTTGAACCTGGCTGACTGAATCGGCGTTGAACATAATCAAGAGGCTCACCGAACCCACTCAGACAGAAAAGCCCACCTCAGTCCGTAAACGGCTTAAGACTACTACCAAAGGAAGACAAGAAGGTACTACGAAACAAAAAGCAAAGGTCAACCCAAGAGTTGCAAGCCCATACCCTGTCTTTAAAAAAAAAAAGTTTCGCCTCAAGAAAAATCCGACATGGAAAATTAGGCCCAACTGGAAGGCCCCTATTTAGTATCTCGCACACCACAGTAATTACGAGCTCCGCAGCTGTGAGAAGCAAAAACGATCTCACTTAATGCCAGCAATTTTATGCCATCGTGAGACTCTGATCAGAATCGTTAATAAAGTAACATCAGCTTTTTACATGGATGAGGTTTGTTGATTACTTTGTTTAATATCCTCAGAATCAAAAGCTGGGCATCTCTTGGTGAAAAGAAAAACAAGATAAATGTTTAGAACGACGAAAGTTGTTACACACATCGAATACATGACCATACGCCAAAAAGAAAATTTTCTTTATTCCCAATGAAAAGAATTATTTATAACTCAGCAAAGAATATCCTTACATCTCAGAATAAAACAGCATGCCAGCTCCCTCAAAAAAAAGAAAGAAAAGAGAAAAAAAGAGGCAACGAAAGGGAAGTGAGAAGCAAGCGCGGAGAAGAAAAGGGAGAAGATAAAGAGAGGAAGAGAGACTCAGAAAGATACAGAGAGTGAAAAGAGAAGGAGAAAGATAAGGCGAAAGAAGAGAAAGAGAAAGAGCAGAAGAAAATGAGAAAGTAATAAAAAGTATTAATCGCTTCCTTCAGACGCATTCCCAAAAGATTGGCTGTGAACAGACAATCATAAAGGAAACTAGGAAAAACACAACTCCCACAGAGGTCCATCAAACCTAATCACGACCAGAATCCCAAGGCACCCCCCCGAGAAGACGACCAAAGCCTCGACGCCCATCATGCGCGACCACCGCGCCAAAAGGGAAGATGTTCTGGCATGAGCTCCATAGCGAGAAGTGTGCCATTTATAAGGAGGCTGCCACCTTGAATCGTGTCAAGCTCCCACTTCCATAAACCAGCACACGACGCCGTGATCTTCCAAGAAGTGGAAGTCAAATCCACCAAAGACTCGCAGCCCCAGCAGGCCGCCCGCGAGGCCTTGGCGAACCCGGGGCCTCGAAGAGCCCAACCGACAAGAAATGATAGCCGCAGAGCTAACACTTCAGAAGGCCTCACGCCTGCAGAGCCAGGTGAGCTCATTGCTGTGCGAGTGCAGAGTTTAACAAACAGAAGGCCTCGCCAGGAGCCTGGGCCATTAAAAAGATGGCACAGCCAATGTGCCGTGAAAGGCCTCAACGCCCAGGAGCCTCAGTAGCTCAATTTTCAAAAGCTCAACTATCAATCCAAGGCCCAGAGTCCCAAGAGCTAGTTCACCTGCAAGTTAGCCCACTTGTCTCACCACCACTCAAGAGCCCAACCGGCCTCAACTAGTGCCATATAGCCGTTGCAGCCGCCTCACTAAGGTAGATTCACTGATGAAGCCTCAAAGAAATTTCGCTTCAAGAGCTCGGATCGCTTCAACTAAGGTCCCGTAGCCCAGAGAAAGATCAGCCTCAAGCAAATGAGTCCACTGAGTTTGTGTCACTACAGAGCTTAACAGCTCTAGAAGTGTCATGCCTTGAGCTCAATAGTTTCGCCAGGTAGCTCAATGCTCATGAAGGCCTCAGCGCCTGTGAGCTCAATAGGTTTCTTAAGAGTCATTAACCGCCCCAACTCAGCCCGGTAGCCCAAGAGCCCATTCACTTTCAGCGGGGAGGCCCCACGCGAGCCCCGTGAGGCCCGCTTCAAAAGCTCAACCACGCCACCCAGGCCCAGGGTAGCCCGTGGAGCCAGCCTGTACCTGCAAGCTAGCCCACGGCTTCCCGTGCAGCCTTAATCCTTAAAGAGCCAAACCACTCCAATCCAAGGCCATAGGCCAGCAGAGCGCCCTCGGGGCCTCGGGGCAGATCACCCCACCCGGAGCCTCGCAGCCGGGCCAAGAGCCCGACCGCTCAAGAAAGGCCATACAAATTGCCAGAGCCGCCTTTAGCCCACTGGAGCCTCAAGACTCACTAAGAGCCTCGACCGCCCGCAAAGGCTGACAGCCGCAAAGCCGTGATCACCCACACCTCCCGCCTCGCGTGAGCCCCTCGAAGAGCCTCGCTCAAGAGCCCGACGCTTCAACTAAGCCCGGTAGCCCAAAGAGCAGATCACCAAAGTGCCTGAATTTACGCAGCTTCAAGAAACAAATTTAAGTGTGAGTTTAACAACCCGTGAAGGCCTCAAAGACTCAGGAGCCCAATAGCCCGCCTTTGAAGAGCTCAACCGCCTAACTTAGGCCCTCAGCTCAAGAGCCAGTTTAATTTCAAAGTGATAAGCCCCACTTAAGCCTCAATAGCTCAATTTTCAAAAGCCTCAATCCTTTTCCAACCCATCAGCCCAGAGCCGCTCCCACCAGTAAGTTAGCCCACGAAGCCCTCGAAGAGCCTCAATTTTGAAGAGCTCAACCGCCTCAACCAAGGCCATATAGCCGTTGCAGCCGCCCAACTCCAAGAGATCACCCATGAAGCCTCGCCGCCAAGCCTCTAAGAGCTCACTGCCGTATAAGGCATATAGCCCAGAGCCAACTCATCTCGTGCAGACTAGCTCGCTGAGCCCCTGCAGCCTGGGCCAAGAGCCCACCCGCTCAACTAAGGTGTCGTGAACTCAGAGCCAAAGGTTCAGCAGAGTGTGCCAAGGAACACAATTGTGGTAAAAGGTATTTAGATAGAAAATGGGGTATTCATTGAGAACGACATTATATATATCCCGGGTTCGAAGCCCGACGTAAAAAAAAAAAAAACAAACAAACAAACAAACAAGCGGCTTGCAGAAGAATTCGCACGTCATAAGAGAGAGCGTAAGGCAAGAAGGAGCTGTCTCGCCTGCAGGTTTCGTTTCACTGGGCCATAAAGGACTCTTCCCGCCTCCTCGTCACGTGATATCAGTTAAGGTCCAAGCTCGAGTAGGCATTAGCAAATTCTTCTCCTAAAGGCAAGCCATCCGTAGCTTCCATTAGGTGTAGCCTCATCCTCAAACCCGCTTATAGCTCCGTCCTTTGAACAACTGCAGTTTTCGTCATGTCCCTCGCAACCCATGGCACTCCCCAAATTGCTGGCTCACTGCATTTGCCTCGAAGCTCGCAACTGCTCCATCCAAAGAACACTGCCTTTATTACGCAGCCGGCCCCCACAGCCACAGCCCTTCCCTAGCCGCCTCGCAGCCTGCCTCCTGACGATCAGCCACATCCCTAACTACATGAAGCTCAACCCCGCGGCAGCCATGTACTCATCCCGACCTCCACAGCCATCCCAAGTACCCGCACCCGTCCCCGACTCCCAAGCTCCGACTCCGCCACCTTAAGCTATCTCGCCTTCCTACCCTCACCTCGTGCTCGTGACCAATATGTTATGCCCTCAGATCTGGGACTTGTTTTTACAGCCTCCTCCGTCATATTCTCAGACCGATCTCCCACTTCACCGCCTTTAAACAAGAGCGTACCCACCCTCACTTTTGTAGACTATGGCTATTTCACACTGCCCTCTCAGCCTTAGCCCCTTCCAAATCCTTCGGGATGGTAGCCACCACTCGACACCTGTAACACAAAATCAACACCTAACTCAAGATAAAATCGTACACAAGAAGACACGGAACTTTACAAAGGCGACCCCTGAGGGGATGCGGTTTCGTCTTCAACCCCAGTGGCACCCTACCCTAAGACTCGAATCCTCGAGAATGGATGAAACCGCGCCACCAAGCAAGCTCATCATCGAAAGCAAGGAACTCCACTCCACGCCCCCGGGCGCTTCCTCCCAACTCTTCCACCCGAAGAAGGAGGCCAGGCACTCGCGCAGGGGACTCCAAACTCAAGTATAGCATAACCTCCAATCCAGGCATCAAGCAAATTCCTTCCCCAATGAATCTTCGCTCATAGAGAAACCGTAACTGAGTCGCGAACTCGGGGGCTTTAGGCAGGCCCGGCCAGAGGCAAAGGAGACTCGCCTCGTGACTCGCATGGGTGTAAGGTGATGACGAGGACGCTCCTAACCTCTAACTTCCTTTGCCCCAAGCCGGATGACCCTTCTCAAGAGAGTCCGAAGTTTTCCGCTTCACACTCCGAGACCTCCGGGACAACATCTCCACCCGAGCCAGCAGCTATCCCTTAGTGGGCTTGGCAACGGGAGGCCCGACATGAGAGAACTTCATAATGAAGGCCTCAAAGTAGCAAGGCGGGAGGACCTCGAACCTGAAGATCCCAACACCGACCTGACGCCTCAAAGTAAGCGCTAAGACACTCGCCAACTTCGCCTTTACGACCTGCCTTCGGCCGAGATCGGGGCGACACACCGAAAATCGCATAGCCAATGCAAATTAGGGACATCCTATAACTTACGAAAACTCAGATCGAACTAAACTAAAGCAAAGCTCACGTGATTCTCCTGAGCGTCCAGACAAATGGACGCCTGCTGTGTCTTCCCACAAGAGGGTCGACCCCAATCGCGCCACTAACAAAAAGTAACGCTCTTCCAAACTCATGGGAAGATGGGAGATCCGAGATTATCAAAGGAGCGCTGGCACGCCTAGATAGATAAAGAAAGCCCTCGACGGCTTCCTTGACACTAAAAAGGTCCAAGAACAGAGCTATACCTGAACACCCAAGCCCCGGGTCCCTAAAGCACTCAACACCCCAAACTGTATCACCCTAGAAATCGGGCTTAAAGTTGAGGCTAGACGCCGAACGTCATAAAGCACTCTTTTATAGCGGTGTAGAGGAAATCTGAGACCATTATCGAAGGTCACCTCAAAGAAACACACCATCTTTGGGCACTTGACCACGAGGTCAAAAACGCTGAGACTGCACTGACACCAAGGGGCCCAGAACGCCGTGCGAAAGTTTCCCATATAGTTGCCTGACTACGAGCGTCCCACCGTCAGAGCACTCGCATCTACCGACTTCGGGATTTTCGATCCCATGTGGTATTTAATCTCGTCAATTCTACCCTTCCTTTATCCAAGGGAGAGGAGAGTTCCTCGGACATCTCGAAAGCAACCCCAAATTAAACGATCAAAGGCGCCCACTGGTCGCCCCGACCTGAGCATACCGATGAGTCACCCACGAGCAAGGAAGAGGAGCGACCTTAATTCATGAGAGAGGTCAGGTAAGAACAAGACCATGAACCAATCTAGGTCCCCAAGCCTTTCTTATATTACTCAAAAGAGCTGCATGAAAGAAAGACGCACCTGGCCCCAAGACAACTAAAAGGCTCTCAAGGAATCACAAAACGCCGTATGAACTCACTTAAGGTCGAACGATTGTTAAGGAAAAGGAAACCGAACTCCCGTAAAACAAAAAGGCTTCAAGATCGAGAACACAAGGCGAATCTGGTCGAGGATGTTTTCGTAAGAAACTGAAAGAATTGAAGAAGTGGGCGAAACCGGTAATTCATCATTATCACAGACATATGATGGCGATAAAGCCCTTACTAAACTAAATTTCGAAAGCAAACACGTGGAAGTCGCATCTGATTCAAGAAATGATACAACCTCGCACATGCCCGCCGCACCCAAGGGTCGGGGGCAACCGATAGTGGTTTAAAAATGCGCGCAAGCAGGCCCACTCGCTGCCAAGGAAAAGGTAAGCCCGTTGAAACGCCCGAGCTCGGCATCAGCCCAAAACGGAGGTCAGCTTTGTTCGGCCTCTATACAATAAAGACGGGACAATCCGAAAAAGTCCACGTCTCCGTGAATCAAACTAAATTCACCAAGAAGTAAGTAGGATAATTCTAATAACAACTTATACTATAAATCGATCGAATCTCACCAGTTTATGGCGGTGATAATTCTCAATAATCGCTCCTCATTATCCCCCTTTTATTAATCAGACAAATGATAAAGATGTAAAATGCCCCATCCAATGGGAAAGAACTTTACCACCATCCAATTGAGAAAACATATGTTATAAATAATTGTGCCAATTTATCTGAAAGGTACGCGTAACATTCGCCTCTCTGCAGCTTGATCTTTCTCTCAATAGGAGGACTGACTTAGACATCTGAAATCTGGCCACAGCGAAGCCTCGCCGATCCTCTTCTTTCTTGTTTCCTTTGGGCAGAGGGGTCCAAAGATCCAGCCTCGCTAGACCAGTACCCCAAATGGAGCTGTGCTTTGAGCCCAGCCTGGGCGCTCCCGACGCGCTCCAAATTCCCAGCTTTCGATTGAAAAGACATCATCAGTATACTTTATATATATTTAGGGTTTTATTCTTAATTACTTTATATTAGACTTTGTTCAAAGGTGTTCAATAGAAAGCTTTTGACATTCTTTTTCTCTTTTTCTTTTGCTCTTTTAACACCACAAACATGAATAGGATTCATTCACTTGGGCTTCTTTTGGAACTCAAAAAGTAGTAAGAAAAGAAAAAAAAAAACTAAGAAAATTTATTTTCTCATGTTTGTTTTCACAATATAAAATATAAAGAAATTAAAAAAAAATCAAAATTCCTTAAAATTATACATTTTAAAAAAAAAAAATTTAATTCTTATGTAATAGAAAGAAACAAATAAAATGTATTGGAATAAATATATAGAATTAATTTATTAAGTTTAAACCTTTTTTAATATTTTCCTCTAAAAAAATTTTCCAATCTATTTTCTTTCTTTAATACTTTGAGGGTTCCAAACGGGCCTTAAAGTTTCCAAGAACCCATGTCCACAAGCCATTTATATAATATAGTTTGAAACTTAATTGGATAAAAATGAAAACAAAAATAGTATTATCTTTTATAATTGTGCTTATATGTTTTTTTTTTTTAAAATGTATATTCACTTTGCATTACTTCATATAATTATGTTCCTTAACAAATGGAGACATTTGGGAATCAAACCCCTCTCCTCCCACTTGGAATAGGGGCTTTTTAAAATAATACTATTATTTAAAAAAGTATTATTTAAAATAAGGTACAAAAATAAATATTTAGGAATCTATGGCACTTAAAGGCTACCAAGTCACATACATATCGTGGTTTTCACACACGATTTCACGTAAAATTTAAAATCGTGGTTTCTCAAAGACACGATTTCAAAGGTAAAATTCCAAAGTCAGATTCAAACACGATTTCAAACAATCTAATGTTTTCAAACACTGATTTCAAATTGTGAAATTACGGCTCACGCTTTTAAAGACACAATTTCAATGTAAAATCAAGAAATACTGAAAAGACATCGATTTCAAATAAAATTCGTTCGAGTCTCTCACAACATTTCAAGCAGGATTTTAAAGTCATGCCTTCAAACACGATTTCATTATAAAATTACGAAACCATTTTAACACAAGACATTTGTAGGTTAAATATTAGATACCCATTTCAAAGGTAAAATTGGGGTTGTGTTTTCAAAACACGATTTCAAAGGTAAAATTCAAGAGCTGGCTCTTCAAACACGATTTTAACAGAATTGAAATGTTGTCTTCAAAACACGATTTTAAGATAGACTCAAGCTGCCTTCAAAACACGACGCATATACGATAGTTATCCATGTGGCGCCGCCAAATTTACCATAATTCCCTAAATATTTTTTTAACTCTAATATTTTAAAATTTATTTTTTTAAAATATTATTATTTTTTTTAAATCCCTTGGAATAGGAGGTAGTGCAAAGACAATGTGAAGGCAGTGCGAACTAGCATTGATCCACGCCTTTCAAGATCATGCACCGTCGATCTCTTCAAATCTAACCAGATATTTGAATTTTCTCGATCAATGATGAAAACTTTTTTTTTTTTCTTCTGCAAGTTTTGTAAGGTGAAGATTAACTTATACAGTTATACCAATTTCAGTTAATTTGGGTAGTTAATCAGGTATCAAACCGCATTTACGGTTTTCCATCAAACTGGCTCTACAGCTTACTCCCTTTGACTTTTCCTGATTCGAGTGACCATGTTGAGTATGCACAAAAACAAGAAGTAAAGGAGACTGTCGGAGTGGCACATGAAGGACGAGGACACTGGAGCATAGGATCGTCAAACTTCAATTATGCTGTCGTCTCCATTGGTGGGAAGAAGATGAAAACATCCTTCGATCTGTGGCGTTTTTCTATAAAATATTTTTGCTTGGATCCGTCTCTGCTATTACCCCTGATTTTTCTGAATCGAGCGACCGTGTCGAGTACTGACCAGCCAGAGCACAAAAACAAGAAGAAGAGGAAAGCCCTCCACCTCCAGGATAGGCGATGCACCTCTGCTTCTCAGCACGGTATCGCTGGCGAAGCTTCTCGATCTTGTAGCAGCATTGAGATCGATGTCTTGGCAGGGGCGACGAGGTGGGAGCGAAGGGAAATCGCAGACATGGGGGTGGGGGAGGACGACAAAGCGATGGTGGTAGAGAGAGACAAGAAGTGGTGGATGTGGAGGTGGAGGAGGGGGAGATGGAGGTGGACCTTCCTAACCGGTATTCGAACATTGACCTTTTCTTTGGGTTGGGTTAAATTTAACTTGGTTTTTCGGGTCAATAAAATTAAAGCCTAATCCAATCATAATTTCGGGTTGATTGGGCTAACCTCATGTAATTGTCTCAGATTACTCCGCTCTAATAATCTTTTCTCTCTTCCTTTTTTATAGTTGCAGAGAGAAAGTAGTAAATACATGTTCTATATCGGTTTTTTGTTTGGTGACAAAGGATTGTTACTTACATTATAGATTTGTTACTCCTACGGAAAGTGGAAGTGTTTTAGTGCATACATATAAATATATGTTTGTCTTGTTCTCTAATATGATCTTTTTATACCAATGGAATCTCTCTAGGATAATTCAACTCAGCATGATGGCTACATAGGGTTTGATCTTTCATATTGAAGTCTACGAGCGCACTAAATTAGAATGGTGAATTCTAACTCTTTTTTTTTTTTAGGTATATTGAGCCAGGCTGGCTTGATACAGGACTGAACAAACCAAATAAAATAACCGCAACAAAATGACAACTCGATATAAATTAAGTCGGAACCAATTTTACCCTTTACTCAATGTCACCCAGGCCTACTTGCCAGGTCTAACCAAAGTCCACAAGTACCGCTATAAACAAACTTTTCTCGGTTTTCACCCTAACTTTGATACCACTATTTATGAATAAAAATCACTTTTTTCTTTGACTTGTCATTCATCTTACTTCAAAAAAACAGTTTAATTTTTGCTCCGAATTTGTACTTTGAAAAAACTTCTCATTTTACCTTAAAACATTTTATATTAGACTTCAGAGATCTTTTAAAAGGAAAATCCTCAACTCATATATATATATATATATATATATATATATATATATATATAAATGATGTTCCAATTTTTTCATTTTTTTTATTTTATTGTCTCAATTTTATTTTTGTTTAGTGTCTAAGACTTTCTTTTTTTTTTTTTTCATTTTGGTGCTTAATTTTATTTTTATTTAATCATCTAAACTTTTTTTTTGGTATTTCAATTTTTTTTTTCAATCTAAGTGTCTAAACTTTTCGAATTTTTTATTTTGGTGTCTTAATTTTATTTTTATTCAATTAAAGGTTTTAACTTCTTAATTTTTGTTCAATCAAGTGCTTTTTAACCAATCAAAGCTTGTTAGGATATTTAAATAAGCAAAAATTGATAAAATTATTATATAAATAATGAAATTATATAAATGATGAAATTATTTAAATAACTTTTAAGGAGATGAAAAGACACATTACCTTAAAAACAAGTAAAAATAATATAAGATAATTAAAAGTTATTTTTAAATTTTTACATTTTTTTTTTTTCTCTTGTTCTATAGTAGTCAATTTTATCAATTTCTTTTTTATTATAATAAATAGATAGTAAAGTCCCTAATGTGAAAATTATGATATTGTCATTTCACCGTGTGGAATGTCATTTGAATTCAATTTTTTCTAATTCAAATATTCTAATAAGTCTTTATCCATAAAAACATTTGATTAAACAAAAATTAAAAGTTTAAAGATTTGATTGAACAAATATAAAGTTGAGACATCAAAATATAAAAATAAAAATTTATTAATTTGATAGAACATAAATACAAAGTTGAGACACCAAAATAGAAAAAATTAAACACTTTAGACACTTAATTGAGTAAAAATAAAATTGATACACCCAAATATAAAATATAATAAATGTTTAATAATTTAATTGAACAAAAACAAAGTTGAGACACCATAATAGAAAAATAGAAAAGTTGAGACATCATTTTTATAATTAACCCTTACATATATTGAATTTCATCATTTGAATAAACAAGTTTATTTTTTTATTAAATTTATCTCTTCATCTTTTCAGAAAGCAAATTATGAATTGTAACTAAAATTTCTTGACTTTTATGCTACGATCTTTGTAAGAAATATTAGCATTCTAGAGAAAACTCATCAAAAATTTTCTTTATATGAGTTTTGAAATTTGTTTGTCATTAATCTTAGTATAACATAAACTTATTAGAAAGACTTTAAGTTTTTAATAACCTATTTTTAATACTTAACACATTTTATATATACTTTTGTATCTTTGTAAATATAATGAGAATAATTGGAATTCATGAAATATATGTTTTTTTTTTTATTTTAAAACATAAAATATAAAAAAAATTTCTATTTTTTATTTTTTATTAAACATGTTTTTCTATTGTTTTGGGAAGAAAAGAGAATTGTTGTTAAAAGACGAGGCAGATATTCGTTAGATTGAGCTATTTTCTTGGACATACGTATTTAATTTATCAATTTGAAGGTAGAACAATGATTCATGATAAGAAATAAATACAACTTCTTTATCATTGTTTTTTTAATTGTTGGGTGAAATTGTGGATTCAGAGGCGATTAGAATGGATCAACAAATGAGTACTTTTACCCCCAGCACCCTCATTCAATTATTAGTTTTTTTTTTTTTTTTTTTTGAGATACATACAATTAGTTGTTAACAATTTTGTTTTGTATAACTTTTGGTTATACCATAGTTAGAAACTATCTATATAGCTTTTTGGATATAAAATTGTCTATTAACATTTTAGATTTTATTCTTCAATAAAAAAAAACACATTTTAGATTTTATATGACAACAAAATTTTAGAAATTGTCTATAATGAGTTTACTATGAAGTAATTCTGAAGAAAAGAAATTGTTTTCTATAACCTTTTGCCTATAAACATTTTTCTGTACAACTTCTGGGTATCCAAATTACAATATTATTTTTCAAACTTCTTGTTGGTTACATGAAATAAGCTTATGGCTTTAGCTATAATAAATTTTCTTATATAGATTTTTAACAAAGATAACATTTCATATATTTTATCTAATAAAATGTATAAATTTATACATTTAGGCTATATTAATTCATTATGTAAAAATTTGGGCATAACATTAGGTTTTCATATGACTTTAAGGTCATGAGCCATTTATAATATAACTCATAGCTATATAATCTTATCTTGTATAACTTATTGTTATACACTAGAATTTAAAAAATAATAAGAAATCGTATGTAAAACTTTTAACTACGTATAACAAATTTTTTGTATAGCTTTTGTATAGCTTTTGGGCATAACTTTAGGTCATCATATAAATTTGAATGTCTTTAGGTCATGAGTCCTTTATTCTATAACTCTTAGCTATATAATCTTATCTTGTATAACTTATAGTTATATAGTAGAATTTAAAAAATAATTAGAAAGTGGTACATACAACTTTTAACTACGTATTTTCATTTTGGAATTTACTCATAGCTTTTTTTGACAGGGCTAAATACTTTAGTAATTATATAGTAAACTATTCTTATTAGAACTCGAACCTGATACTTCTCTCCTTCCTATGCCATATCTTTTAATGTGCTGAATCGCTTTACTACATTTGAAGAAGGATGACAGTGGTTTCCACGAGGGGTCAAAGCAAGTCGCCTGAATCTAAAGAAATGGTTTCTAAGCTGGTCGGGCCAGATTTTCGGTGCCCATAACTCCAACCCACGAGCCTTCTATGTGCAAGCCTAGCGGGCCTAGATAGATTTATAGCTCAAGTAGTGCCCCATGACTCAAGCCATGGGCCTAAGAATTAAAACCAAATTTTTTATTTTTTATTTTTTATTTTTTTATTTTTTATTTTAATCCCTCTCTCTAGCTTAAAATTTAATACATCAACTAAATTATACATTTATTTGACTTATTTAATAAACTTTTAATAAAATATATTATAAATAGAATTACATTATGTATTTTTTTTTAAATAACATAAGATAGGATAAGTCTCTAAGGGCCTACCATTTACTAAGCTCCTAAAATAAAGCTCACGACTCTACTCCTGAGCAGGGACCTGAGCTCCAACCATGTGTCACTGGTTTCAGCTTTTGAATACCCCTATCAAAAGATATAGTGAATTCATCCAGAATCTCTGAAATTACAGGTATTGCACATATTCTTATAACTTCTAGTTATGGATTTTTTTTTCCCATATCAACTAGAAGGAAAACGCAATGTGCACATGTTTATGATTTATATAAGATGACGTTATTGGGAATGAAAGTATAATTATATCAAGTATAAATAAATAGAGGTATTAAAGTGTAAGTTCATTATCTTGCCTTTCTAAAGTGAAAAAAAAGTCATTCATTTCTTTAAAGATTACTCATGATAGTAACACATTATTAAATAATTAAGTGGAATAAGAAGAAAACGAGAAAGAAAAGTTTAATTAAAAGAAGAGAGAATTGAATAATTTTTATTATGAGTCTCAAGCTTTTATGGGGAGTTTTAAAGAGATATAAATTATCAAGAGTGATCATCTACAAGTTCTCATTGTCTTCACAAAATATATATTTTATAATAAAAACAAATCTCTTGAAATTTTTTGATAAAAACTTAAAAAGTAAGAAACAAACCAATTAAAAAAAACAAATTATGTGAGTTCTAAAAGCGAGTTGCTTTCTTATAGATGAATGTGTGTGTTCTTGAACATAGTTCCTAATGTTGGGACTGTGTGAGAGTTCAGACTTTAATGCAGTGCATCTGAACTCCCCTTGTAGGATCATGTGTATCCAGAGCAGATGTAAAGTCTATGTAGAAAAAGAAAAAGCAAACATTATCTTTTACGTGGTTCGGTGGCCTACTTATGTCCATGGGGTATTGCCGTTACCTGAATCGTCACGACCTCTCGGGCATCGGTGGCTGAAATGTAAGCCTGCGCGAAAGAGGGTCGGCGATCTTGTGTCAACGCCTCTCCGATGGTCAAGTGACAAAAGGGTGGAGAAAGAAGGAAATGGAGTGCGGTTGGGTTATACCTTTCACTTTCGATGTGCTGTTTTATATTGAATTTCTCCTTGATTTTAGGAAGATAATCTCGTGATTTTGGTAATAGATCTCTCTTTGTATCAAAGACCGATTCTTTCTTTATCAAGGATTAATTTTTTTGAGGCGATATGAGATTTGGACCTTTGGGAGATTCGTGGATAAATATCCTCGAAGCGTTCCACCTAATAGTTATCATAATACCCTTTCCATACGTGGTAGAATGGCCAAATTTGGGGGACTAGGGATCCCTGCGGGTTCCATGATTCTCTGGTCACAGTTTGGCTCTGTCAGTGTTTAAGATAGTGAATGAGTCTTGAGCCGCTTCACGAGGCGGGCCAGGTGGTGGGCCTGCGCAAGTGATGGGCTTGTGAGTGGTGGGTCTAGCCCAGGCCATGAGTACTCTGTGCCCCTCTTTTTTCTTCGATTGGAGGATCATGTTCTTTAGTTGGGGAAAAATGCTGTGTTTAGGGACCCTAAATGGAGAATTGTAAGGTGTGTCTTTTCTCATTCTAATGTGTCTGTGGCCTTATGCAATGTCAGAGTGACACATTCAATTCGTATACGAGTTCTACCTCCATATATACATGGGGATGAACCCCTGAAACCAATTAAGTTGCCAATAGATTTCTCTTCTATTACACAGAGCTTTTTCCCTATTGTGATTTCTCCTCCCGTCTGTGGGCGGCGAAAGTGGAAAAGTTATGGAGGAGGCTTTGAAGTCTCACAGCTACTCTTCGCTAATGGATGTGTGTGTTTGAAGATGACGTGCGTAGACCTACTCGGGTGTCCTAGATGGGGCGCTGATTATGTAGCTGTCCCCTTACCAGAATCTTCGCTCAAGGCTAGGTGTCCTCATCTTGGTGACCTCTAAAGTTATGTGATCCGAGGTGTATGGCTGAGAGAAAGAGAGCCTTCAAGCAAAGCATCTCAGACTCTTTTTTGTTTTTTTGTTTTTTTGTTTTTTTTTTTTTTTTGTCAGTTAATCTGGCATGGTTTCTTGGATGTATTTGTAATGGGTCTATCATGGTTGTTTAGGCGTTTCTGTTTTGTATAACCATTGATGCCTATTGGCGATTTTTAATAAGATTTGGTTAATGGCATACTTGTGCACGAACTTTCTATCACCATTCTTTTTGTATTATCTTGGCTAGGAAGCGATCTTGTTGAGATGGCTTAAGAAGCCTTTGCACAGTTAATGAATGTTTTTTCGGATTTCCCAGCCTGTTGTATTCCGCACAACTAATGGGCCTGGGCCGTCTTGAAAGGCAAATTATGGGGCCCAGCATCCAGGCGGACCTAGGCCCATAAAGCTTTGGGCTTTGGCAATCAATAGATCCAAAGAGTGGGGAGCTTTGATGTCCTAGAAGACAAAAAGTGTTGTGAATATCAGGCGTGGGAGAAGAAGCGCACGTCTCTTGATATTGTGGCTGACCTTTCGGTGCATTTAATGAGCCTGTTCACACCTTACCCTATATAAGGATAGTGGTGCAGGCATTATTTTCTTTGTCATTATTCATAAACTTTTTAGCCCCGAGACTTTTCTCTGCAGAATCCTTGGCGTACAGCCCCTCGAAGATTTGGGTGAAGAAGCCGCTGAAGATTTTAGACCATTTTCAATCTCCTGGTGGGTTTTTGCTTTAGATTTTTTTTTATATGAATTGTTTTGAATGTAAGCACTGAGTTTGTGTAGGGCTCTACGTGGCTATGCGGCGTTTGGGATGTACCCGTTCACGGGTGCATCAGTAATTCCGGGGAAGCTTCTCAGGTCTGGGTTTTGGTCCAAATTATTGTTTTGCCAAGAGATCCTCGAGTTGATCCCCATTCTTTGTTTGCCTATAGAATGATGAGAGGTTAAGAGGAGACTTCCACCAGTCAGGTTGGGCATAGGAAGGGGTTCAACCAGGAGTAGCCTACCGCAAGCAGCCTTGTGGCTTCTATGTCAATGGAGGAACTGAGGTCCTTCTATTGAGTCCCTGACGACATTAGCTTAGAATTGTCGGACGACCCGGCTCACTTTACTGTAGGACAGGCAGATAACACCATCTACTTCACTCGAGAAGCGATTCGCGGCTAAACCGCTTCCGGTTTCATCATTGGTGAAGCAGTTCTTACACGTCACTCGGGCTCCTCCTGTGCTTATTCATCCGAATGTTTTTCGGATTTTAATAGGTTGTAGTGTGCTTAACTTTCTCTACCAATTGGATATTTCGTTGGTAGAGATATGTTTCATCTATGGGCAGATGGATTAAAATTCGGTTTGTCCATGTCGAACCCACGGTCTCGTATAATTAGTAACCGAGCTCTCGATTCCCCAGACGAGAGCGAAGAAGTTGTTTCTAATCAGGGCGAAAAATTGGTATAAGGCGCGGGCTCTTTAGGGCTTCCTTTTAATGTGAATTAATCCCTCACATTCCCAGGTTGGTCTTAGTTCGGTTGCAAATCATGTTCTGTTGGATGATTCATGTTTCGACACGCTGGTTTCCCGATGCTATCGGGTAAAGACGCGGCGAGGCGATTAATTATTTGGATAAAGAGTGGCCCGAGAAGAACATCGACTGACTATTGGAATACGAGGCAAAGCTCAATCATGAGCTTTTATTGACAGTGAGGAATTTGGGAGAGCTAGCCGCCTGCGCCTTTCCTTACATCATCCTCGTCATTCCCCACTCGTTATCAATAAAGCTCATTGAGAGAAGGCACACTTAGTTTCTCACAGGCCTTTGTAAGTCAGGCCTAGGTAGCTCTTACAGAGGCGGTTCTTCGAAGATCAGCGGAGGGCGCCACGAGAAGGCCTTGGTAGGCACGTCAGGGTCACGTGGCCCAAAGTCTAAGGCTGCCCTCGACACGAAAGAAGGAGCGAGATAGGAAGAGGGTCCGACAAACTAAAGTAGCCGGTTCCGGGTTGGGAAGGCTCCATGGTTTGAAACGGGCATACTAGCTGAGTAGGCACGCGAGGAGGAGATATACATGCTTGTAGTCGGGTTTGCCACAACGATGCGAAAATGGGTTGCGGACTTAGAGATGAGTCCATCCCATATACGATAGGAGCGTCCAGCGATGTAGCCAAATAGAGAGGACCAAAGGACTAGGCAATAATCTAGTGGACTCGATCAAATACAATGATTACCGAGTTTGGAAGGCACCCTCGGTGAAGCCAGTGCACCTCACAGGAGGGGATCCCAAGCTGAGGGAGTCCTTTCCAATGTTAATGGGAGTCGGGAGGGTCCTCCTTGGAATAGAGGCTGTTGCTCCGATGCCCTCGCTGGGCTGCGAATGAGTATTCGGCGGGAGAGGGCAACCCAACCGGTGCTGCGAGGCACGTACGTTCCTCCACATGAGAGGATCCACTATCCGATGGTCATGGTTGCCCTTGATTTATAGGGTGCTCGGGAGATCATCCACAGCTAGAGCCCCTTTAAGCAAGCAGAGCCTCTTGTTGCGCATATGCGCGACCTCTATCCTAATTACTTCCGAGTACGGGTGGCGGCTCACGTAGATCAGTGATTCCATCCATTTCCTTGTCACATGTAATTAGAAGGCTTTCCAATTGGTGGCCGAGGACGGGATGTTCATCCGCAACCATGACTTTCACTGATACGTGTTGCTTTACTTGGTTACTATTTATGTGTGGTAATTTCCTTCTAACTTCTCTTTTACAGGCTATGACGACCATCCGAAATATGGCCCTCCAGCATAGGGAATTTTAGTCTCATTAGATAGCGCGAAAGGCTATGACTACTCCCAATCATCCGTTTCCAAGCATAAGGCCTTAGACGCTTCTTTGGCCAAGGCGGAATCCAAGTCGAAACATTGGAAGCGAGAAGCCAAAGCCGGTGTGGAGAAGATTGAACGGGTAGAGAAAGGGACGAGCTGATGGGGCTAAGGTGAAGCATCGCGGCCATTGCATTAGGCGAGGAATAGAGGCAAGGGAGAGGATGACCTTACTAGAATTCAGAGATGCCAGGCAAACGGAGGGAAGACGGGTGCGAGTGTAGGTTGAGATTGCTCGTCGAAGTTGGCCAGGCATTCGCTCTTACTGGGGCTTGAGGCGTAGGAGATGGGGCGAGGCGGGATAAGGGAAGCCATGGTGGAAGACTATCAAGAAAGCCTTGGAGCAGATTTTTGCTTATGGCTACAGATGTTGTGCGTTCAAACATGGCATCCACGGTGACAAACCAAGGATTCCAAATGGCATGCCTGACTCTGTCTACCCACTTCCTCTAGATTTTTTTGCGAATCTGGGGTGCCCCCTGGCCCCAACAACCGTCGAAGCCAAGGCTGTGGAGGTACATCTGGTTGAAACGATGAAGGATCAAGTGGAGGGCGTCGTTGCAGAGGAGCAAGGCTGACTTTTTCCCCTATATTAGTTTTGGTTATTTTAGGAAATTTTTGTAAGGGGCGTCGTTTTGCCACCAGAATGCATATCATTCCTTGTAATCCTTAGTGCTCTTTAGCACATTTTAATGAAATACGGAGGTGTTAGCAGAATATGAGTCATGTTTGATAAAAATCCCTACATGATGGCCTTGACCGTATGCAGGCTCCCCTTTCTTTTATTTGAAAATGCCAATAAGAATGACAATACGCCATTTGGACTTTCTCTAGGTGCGGGGACAATAACCATATCACGAACTTTATGTGGCGGGACGTCAACCATGCGGACTTTTTTTATGTGCTGGCCAGGGCATCAACCATCTAGATTTTTTTTTATGTGCGGCCAAGGGCATGTACCATCCTAATTTTTATGCGGCTATGACGCATCAGCCATGGACTTCTTTATGTGCCGGCATCCAGCCATGTTTTTGATTTTTATATGTAAGGACCTCAACCATGTCTTGAATTTTTTTATGTACCCGACAAGGCTATCAATAATATCAGGCTTGTAGAGATGAGCAATTGTGGCTTTCGAGAGGAGATGTCTAGAGATAATCTTTATTAATGATAAAATCTTGAAAACACATTGCTGATAAAACTGTAAGGTGCATAGGTTCCACATCCTAGGCACGATAGTTTCAAGTCCCGATTTGTAACGCATAAGATCAGGCAGCCCCTACTCCAAACCTCTGGGTGTATGGTCATTCCAGTTGGTGAAATTTCCCATCTGCTGGAGTTAGTAGTGTTTTGGGCCAGATCTTAAGACGAATCTCAGGAGTGCTGGAATGTACGTGGCTTTACTCAGTTGGTTATTGCAAATTTTCTATTCTCTGTTGATATAATGCTATCGCGCCAATTCACGCTTCCCGGGTTAAATCGGTAGTGTTTAGATCTTTGGCTATGGCTTCAGCATTTGCTTTCCCGGGAATTTCTATTCGTATAGTGGGCATCCTGATTTCTGTGGGGATGATGGCTTCCATCCCATACGTGAGGGCGAACGAGGATATGTCAGTCGGTTTTCGGCTGGTTGTTCTATAGGCCCATAAAATCCCTAGGAGTTCCTTTACCCATTTCATTTGGCTGAGTGTAGGCGTTTTTTCAGAGCTGATAGGAGAGTCTTATTTGATGTTTCTACTTGGTCGTTGCTCTGTGGGTACCATGGGGTTAAGTGTAGGTTTTTTATTTTCAATTCGCTGCAAAAGTTCCTGTATACCCGATTTTCAAATTGTGGCCCATTGTCGATTACAATCAATTGGGGTATTTCGAACCTGCACATGATGTTCTTCCATCTGAGGCCCGAATACTTCTTTGCTCTTTTATGGGCCTTGAGTTTAGGCTTCCTATCAAACTATTTGAAATAGTTGGTGGCAACCCCGGTGATAGCTTCTTATAAGTAGGGTGGTAGAGCGTGCTTGCCGATGTCCATACCCCACTGGGCGAAGGGCCACAGGCTCGTTATGATCGTTAGGTCTTAAGCCGACATTTTTTACACAGGGGCCTACCATTGGCAATGGTCACAGTTCCTGACATAGGCGATTGCATCTGCGTGCATGGTTGGCCAATAGTAGCCCTGGGTGTGGGCCTTATTGGCCAACGTCCTACCACCTGGATAATTTCCGCATACCCCATCGTGGAGCTCTGCCAAAACATCGCCTGTAGTGAGGGGCATTCCCAATAGGAGCCCATCAAAGTGTAATGCCCAAAATAAATTTTAAAAATAATTTTATTATATGTTTAGGGTATAAATCCCTGAGCCAAATGGGGATTTTTCGGGAGTGATAAATGATTAAATAGAAAATATTAAATGATTATATGATCGAAAATGAGTATATGATTGAATGAAATATCTAAGTGATAGATTAATGATCGAACACGAAAATTAACCCAAGTGAAAAGGCAAATTTTGAATTTGTGAAATAAAGACCTAAGGGTCTAATGAAAATGGACTTAAATTCTAAAATGAGAAAAGCCAAACAGAGGAAAATGAGGACTTAAGGGTCATTTGAGACTAAGTTATATGTCTAAGTGTGATTATTGAGATTTGAAGTGCAAATAAAATGAAATGTGGGCTATATAGTAAATTGGGAGAACTTAACCCAAAAATGGGTTTTGGTGAGCCAAACAAGACCTTGAGGAAATAGGGGTTTAAAGGCCAAATTTTGGTTTAGGAAGCTCATTAAGAGCAAAAAGGTTTTTGGAGAGAAAGGGGGAGAAGTTAGGGCAAAAAGAGAGATCAAGTTTTTGATGGAAATCTTTCCCATTTCTTGCTTCTAAGATATCAAGCAACCTACAAGAGAAGATTTGAAGATGACCGAGTAAAAAATCGAGCCTCTTCATCTTTTTGTGATTTTGATTTTGAGGAAAAGCTCTAGCAAGTAAAGGGGTTTGTATTGGTGCTAAACCACTTTTGAGGTTGTTTTAGGTTAAGGATTTGAAGAGTATTATTGTTGGTTGGATTGGTTGTGTAATGTTTGTAAAAAGGAAATGTTGGGTTTTCAAAGGAAATGCTGTCAAAAATTTATCAAAACCCCTATTCTTGTTTTGGCTATAGGTTAAGTTATAATCATCCAAATGAAGTGATTCCAATTTTTAAAGAAGCATAAGAGATAAGGCTACAAATTTATAGAAGGGACTAGGAGCAAATTATTGCTCTAAGGCTCCCGAAGATGGGCTTAAATGTGAGTTTGGGTAGCTCACGAGTATGCTCTGTTTTAGGTGTTGTTATAGTGTTTTGGCCATAAGTTGAGTTTCACTCATCCAAATTGAGTGATTCAAAATTCTGGATAAAATAGACTTCTAGGGGAATAATTTAATTGAAGGAAGTGTATGAAAATTGTGACCCCAAAGTGCCCATAAATCTGTCAAAGTGGAGCTATGTGTAAGAACAATTTGATTATGCTTTGCAAATTAGAGTAGTCTGGATGTAAAATGTCGTAACTTGAGTTTGGGTGATCCAAATTGGATGATTCCAATTGGAGAAGAAACCTTAGAACCATAGCTTCAAATGAGTGAAGGCACCGTTACCAATTTATGGGGTTAAGACCCCAGAAATCGAAAAAAACAGTGGGTGATCCAGTGAGCTGGGCATATCGACTAGTTTGGCATTGAAATGCCGTAACTTGAGTTTGGGTTATCCAAATGAGATGATTCCAATTCCTACTGAAAATAGAACTCCTAGAATAAATAGGCTAATATGTGATTGTCATGGTATTTGAATGAGGGGCTGACAGGAGGAAAACCCGCATTGGAAGTCGAAGTTACGAAGGTGGAATCAAACGGCGATTTTTAGTTTGTTCTCAAACTCTCTCTCTATTTCTAAAATATTTGAATAATTTATGAAATTATTTTAATTTTTAAAATGATTGAAAAGAAAGTGAATATTTATTTGTGTTTGAAATGATTTGTTTTAAGTGATTTGAGACAACTGCTTGTGAAACGAATTTGCATAAGAAAATTGCATAAATGTGAAAATGATCTATTTGCATACAATGTATATATATACTGTCGTAAATTGTATTGAATGATTTTAATGCCCTTAAAATAATATTAACCGTTAGAATTCGAGTTGAGGATAAATTGGTAAACCAATAAGAGTCGAACAAACATGCTATTGTATCTGCGTCAAGTAGCCCGGTGGAACCTGAGTATCGGTAGTGTACACTGACCAAGTACATATTATATATATATATATATACCGACCCTGCTGTGACCTAGTAGGATCGTGCCGGTGATTAGTTATCCTATGCACCGAAAGCAATAAGGTTAAATTCGATAAAGGGTAAAATGATAATGAGATTTAAGAAAAGTGCATGATTTGTGATTTGAATGATTTAGTGCATATGAAATTGCATAACTTGAAATGACCAATGAATTGTAGCAATTGAATATAAATGAAATGAATATATATATATATATATATATATATATATATATATATATGTATTTCTTTGCATTGGTCATTAAAAAATGTACAAAAGCATTGTTTTATAAACATTGCATGATTTGATTTAAACTAAAATGAAGAGAGAATTGTATAGAACCACTAAACATGAAAATGCTTAGCGCGTTGTTTTTGTCATCGCGCAAGTACCAAGTAAAAAGTAGCAGGACCAAAGATCGTCGAGCGCGGAGTCACCGTCAAACAGAGCGGAGTATAAGTAAATGCTCCGTCTTATGCATATCATTCCATTCATGATATTTTGTAACTATTTTGCATTGAATTTAATGATGTAAAAGTCTTCATGAGAAGAATATAGTTTTGACTCATTTTGTTTTGGATATTTATGGAATGTGTTTTAAAGAGAGTGAACTCTAAAGAATATCATTTTTGTAAATGTATTTGAAAAGGCATGGAATGCCAATTTGTATAAATGTTATTCAAGAGCAGTTATGGAGCCCTATTTGAATTAGAAATGTATATATATTCTTTTATGTTAAAGAATGTGTTTAGGTCATGATATCATATACCCATAAATAATTATGTTTTAAATGAATATTAATTATTCATACTAGAAATGAGTATATGAAATGTGTTTAAATGAACAAGTCTTTAAAAGGTAAAAGAGCGTTACACAGAGACCGTTTGTATAGCGGCCGTTCTAGTGAAATTGAAGCGCTTCGGACACGGGTCTTGTGGGCCTTGGCCTGTCATCAGGCAATTTACTCGAGGCTCAAATAGCGAACTATTGGAGTCATCCAAGAAGGACATGCTTCGTCTACTTCATTTACCCGGTTGGTAGTAATCGATGACTCTTGCTAGTAGTAGACGGGCATGAGCATTGTTGCTTTTATTGGTAGGGATGCGGCCACGGCTGCTAAAGCGTCTGCCTTTTCGTTTGAATCTCTTGGGACATGCTCTGGATTTAACTAAGCCACTGAATTTTCCAGTCCTTAGGGTGACCAAATCTACATGCCCAGTCGTAATGCTGGTCCTTATTGCATATTCTCCATTTACACCTTTACCACAGGTGAGAGTGGCTTCTTATGATTTTTGAGGACACAGAGATTGCAAGGTCAATCCCAGCTATGATCGCTTCGTATTCGACCTCATTGTTGGAAGCAGGGAAATCCAAACGTATGGCCTTCTCTATAATTTCTCCGGTCGAAGCTTTAAGTTGCAGCCTCAGCCCGGCTCCCATCTATCGTGAAGCGCCATCCACATTCAGAGTCCACCAGCTGGAGCTATCTAGTTCCATTTCCTGTTGAGGAATTTCTGCTAAAAATTCAGCCATTACCTATCCGCTTCAGCGCTTGACGAGGGTTTAAGGTGAATCTAGAGACTCACTTTCGATTTGATTACCCACTAACCCCATTCGTCGGCCAATTAGGGCTTATGTATAGTGCGTCTCGGAGGAGGTTGGTGCAGTCTGATGTAGGATGCGCACAGAAGTAGGGACGGAGTTTTGCGGCTACACAAAGTGTAAAACCCCGGGAAAATTCAAATTTTCTAAAAAATGGTAAAATAGTCATTTCGGTAAAAATCCGAAATTTTTCTAGATCTTGGATAAGAAAACGGACTTCAGATTGGAATCGTCTACATGAAATCTAGCTAACACGTCGAATTCCGAGACAGTCAAAATTTTACGTTTTTCTAGGCACCAAGTGTCGGGTGCCGTAAAACGGGTTTGAGAGACATGAGATGTGACAAAAGTCACCTACTATATGTACTCTTGTAACACATGTTGCAAGATTAGAGAGATTAAGAAATGGGCTGGCTTTAGATTGTGCGAGTGTAATCAAGATAAAAAAAGGGACATGAAGGGAATTCTTGCAAATGTTGATGAGAATAAAACAAAAAGCAAATAATGTTCATCTTCTCCAAATGGAGAAAATCAGCAGGGAATGGAACAAATGGGCAATGAGTGAAGTTTTTGTGATTTTAGAGAGAGAAGGAGCTCCTTCTCTCTAGATTTGCTGCCGTTCGGACCTTCGGTTCTCGACGGAGCAAGAAGCTAGCCGTCCCACAGCGAGCTCATAGCATGGACACCAATTTGGTGAAGTTCGACAACTCAAGAGGTAGGGATCTTTTCCTACTTGTGTTATTTTTTTGGCTAGAACCATGTAAATGGTTGAGATGTTACGAGCTTGGATTAGCCGTGTTTTAGTCTCAAACATTTGAACTTAAGTGGAGAAAATCCCCCATTGTTGTGGCGCGAGCAGGTGCCAACGGGGTTTTTCACGTTCTATCTGTGAATAATGCTATGATTTTTATGATGTTGAGTGATTCAAAATGAATTGCTTGTGTTTGTTAATTAGCCCATTTGAGCTAATTTTGGTGTTATTGATTGTGACATGATTTATGTGGATTAATTATGTTAGTATATACATGTTTTATATATTAGCATGAGTTTGTTGGGATTGGCATCATGCATTCCATATGCACTGGGGCACCCTAGAATATTAGGAGTGAGTGCATGACATGAAAGAAAACAAAAACGAAAATGTTTGTGAAAGGAATTTCAAGGAAGATTTTTCGAAGAATTGCTTTGGAGAGTTGTCCAACAAATCACTTCGGATGAGGACCATAACTGTTTCGGAGCGTTATCCGGTAGTGCGCCTCGGAAGGGTAGTGGGTGTATTTCTGAAACTTCGGTAGCAAATTTTAGAACAAAAGCTTTTGTTTTGAAAAGTTGCGGAT
The DNA here is from genome assembly GCA_016808115.1 of Tetrastigma voinierianum. NCBI lineage: Eukaryota > Viridiplantae > Streptophyta > Magnoliopsida > Vitales > Vitaceae > Tetrastigma > Tetrastigma voinierianum. The sequence goes on along the minus strand of JAEQBH010002685.1, from coordinate 172,794 downwards.
ATTTTACTCTTGTAGGCTTGACATATGTGAGAGAGTCGGTGAGGACTCAAGACATGGGATTAGTCATGTAGACATTCGAGTAGGTTCATGTAATTGCTTGGATGTGATTGTTTGCCATGACATGTGCACTTAGGTGGGGAGGAACCCATGTAGGAAATTATCTCTACAGGCTTTGCTCCTGCAATGAGGATCCTTATTTCAGTCTGCAGAGGGTGTATAGGAGGGCGGCGGCTCTGGGGCCGCGTTTAGAAGCGGGTTGTGGCTTTGGCATTGTCATTTTGTATAACATGTGTGAAATTGTACATTTAATATATGTTTGGTAAAAATAATTTATTAACTCTTAAACTATTGTATATAGTTGATGTATTTTGTGACATTAATCGGGGGCCCAAGTGGCCATTATTTTACTCGCATATGGATACAATGTGTCGTATAAATTATTGGGACAGGTTTGTACCTTGGTGAGCTCATTACAAGGAGACTTTTGGAATTTTCATGAGTGGGGTGGGTTGCAGGCATCCACAAGTGTGCGGTTGGCGGGATGTTATGTTGCCCGGTTTAGAGCATCTGACTGAGTATCAGGCTAGTGCTTGATTACCTTTGGGATCTCGGTGAGTGTAGAGCTTAGGTATACGAGTACCTAGGGCTTGAGGGACTTGGGCTTAGGCCATAGTCGTGGGTTCGTTCATCCACGACAGTATGGCTCGATGTTAGGGTTTAGGTAGGTGATTGCCTAAGGGAAATCAAAGAGACGAGTTAGAACTTGCATGCATGGTGTTTTATGTGTGAATGGTGTGCATAACATGGTTGTTGTATTATGAATTGTGATTGGTATGCTTGGTGAATAGCATAGGAAAGATGTTGAACACTAGAGTGAAAATGTAACATGGGTGTTCGAAATTTTGGACAAAATGGTGCATAATTAAATGAAAAAAAAATGATGTGTAGAAATTTTAAGGGTTTCTGGGTTGTGTAAAAATGGAAAAAAGAATTAAAATAAAATAAATTTTATAAATTTATTTTGGTTCTCTTGGAAAATGAAAAAAATTTTTTTATGAACACGTGTACGGGAATAGAAAAAGAAAGGAAGAGATTTGAAGCTTAGCTAGATGGGCTGCGCACTTGCCCCCAATTTGAGTCATGATACAATTTTGTATCGTGACCGCGAGGAAGCCTTCACCGAGCGAGCATGGGCGCGAGGAGATAGGCCACGTCACGGCCAAGGCTCGGCCGACCGCGGCCGAGCGTGCCCACAATCGTAGCAGCGGTCGTGATCCCGGCGGCGCGCGGCGGCGGCGGGAGTGAGTGTCGCGATACAAAGTTTTGTATCGTGACAAGAGCGAAGAACTGCCGGCCCGGGGGTTATCCGCAGTCGGTCTTTGTATCATGGCGGTGGCCCGACCAGTTGGCGGCGTCCGCGATACCTGGCGATTGTATCATGACGGGAGGAAGCAGCTCTTGGGGTGTGTCGCGACCGCTGGCGATCTGGCAGCGACATGGGCTGCGGCCGCGGTAGCGGGAGCGCACCATGTCTGGCTTAGGGGCGTGCGACCGCGGTGCCTTCTTGGCGGTGATACAATCGTTGCGTAGAACGCGACCTGGCCGCGGCGCCCGGTCGCGGCGCCCGCGACACGGCGGTCTTTGGCGGCACGGAGCGCGGTGTGGCGCGATGGCGTGCGGCGAATCGGTGTGCTGGTGCGGCCGAGTTTGACTCGGTGGCGATGCAGTCAGCGTTTTGAGACGCTTTGTTCATCAACGCGTTCTGCCGACGAATGTTCATAAGATTTTCAAAATAAATAAATAAATAAATAATTTTTTTTTAAATAAAATAAAATAAAATAAAAATGAGATAAAATAAAATAAATTTTTATTTTTATTAAATATGATTTAATATATTGAATTATTGTCTTGCATTACCTATGAATGCATGAACCTTGTGTATGAAATATTTTTCTGTATATGAATAGTGTCTCGAGGTTGTATTTACGCCTTAGAGATACTACATTGAAATTTAACTTGCCATTTGACATGTGTAGATGGCTAGTCGAGGGCGAGGACTTAGAGGGTGTCCACGGGGTTCTGATCAGGCACCATCAGTATTTGACCGGGCCCTGTTGAGGTGTAGGGGTTGCTTATTCTTGCTGTGCCGCAGGCTAGTGCGGCGGTAGTCGGGGAGGTAGAGTAACCTCAAGGTTTAGGGCACATCATCCTCCGACATTCACAGGGGAGGAGATCCGATGTCGCAGAACCATTGGTTCATGCGAATTGAAGGTGTTAGAGGCTATGGAATTGCCTCGACCGACTAGGATTAGTCTGGCTGCGTTCTGGCTAGAAGGTAAGGCAAGTATGGTGGAGCTGGGCCCAAAGACCTCTAGGGACCTAGAGCAATGAGCATGAGCGAGTTCCGGGGCTGTTCATGGGTAGTATTTTTCGGGATCACTTTAACGAGACATAGAAGGCTCATGAGTTCTAGAGGCAGACGAGGGACGATGAGGCGCTGATGGAGTATGTGGCTAGATTCGCGAGCTAGCCCGTTTGCGATGACTACGTGGCCTGGATATGGCCAAAAATCGGGAGGTACCGAGAATGGGCTAAAGTTGTCCCATTCGGCCGGGATTATGGACAGCCTGCAGACATGGACTCCGTGGTTGGGACGACCCTAACCGTAGAGAGAGATCGAGGATGCTCGGGCACTCGGGATGCGGTGTTAGTAGCAGAGAAAGGAGAGTGGAGTCTTCTTCTAGTTCGGGAAAGAAGCGGAGGGCTTCTAGTTCATGAGGTTCGGGGCCGGCCATCCGGGCAGGGCGGTCGGCGGTGCAGGTCGGTAGGCGAGATGGTGTCTTTATTGCAACTGGACATATGAGGAGGATTGCCCCAAATACCGGGGATCCCGGGGTTTTGGGACAGCGTAGTCGATCGTGATAGAGACGAAAGAGGATACAATATGTTCCTCCACGGCCGGTACACAAGCCAAGGCCGATTTCGGTCTCGGGGCTGCACGGGCACCTCCGTTACCGAGCCGGGCCGGAGAGGCTGGGTTATGGTGAGGGCGAGAGGGCCCGGGGCCCACGGGCGGGACATCAGGGGTTCAGGGGCTTGTCTACGCCATCACACCACCGGCTGAGTCAGCAGATAAGCCAATTATACAGGGTACGCTTTTGCTATCTCGCCTATGGGCAAGAGTGTTATTTGATTCTAGTGCGTCGAATTCATTCATTGTTGCATCAATTGTGATAGAGTTAGGCTTAGAGGTTGAGGCCTTGGAGTAGCCCTTGTATGTGAGTTCTCCCTTAGGGATTAGGGCGAGGATAGGGATGATATGTAATGGTTGCGAGTTAGAGATCTTATAGTTCTACTCCACGATTGGACTGGTCATGGACATGTCGAGAGTTCGATGTCATCACGGGGATGGATTGGTGGCGACTTCGGTCGTTATCGATTATGAGCGTAGGAGGGTTACGCCTACCGCAGCGGGGCGGTACTGCCGTGTTGTATTTCGGGGGGGACAAGCATGATATTTTGCCCCAAGCGGTGCGAGATCCCGGTGTCGAGGACCGAGTTGAGGCGGGTTGGCTGAAGTGAGCCTTACTGGGACGTGGTGAGACCGGACTTAGATCTACCTCGAGTAGTCTACGAGTACGAGGATGTTTTTTCGGATGAGCTACCAAGATTGCCTCTGCAGAGGGTGGTAGACTTCGGTATCGAGTTACACCACAGTGCCATCATGACTCTGCATAGGATGGCACCCGGGTTGAGTTACGGGAACTCGAGTCATTCGAGTTCTTGAGACGAGGGTTCATTAGGCCAGAGCGCCGCCCATGGGCGACCGGTTCTATTTGCGAAGAAAAGGACAAGACCCTTATTTGTTCTAGATTGATTCTGGTGAGCAGGGTTACAATCAGAAATCGGTACCCATTGCCGGATTGCGGTTGTTGATCGGTTGAGAGGAGCGCGGGTCTACTCAAGATAGACCTTACGCAGCGGTTACCAGTGAGTTAGAAGCGAATATCTAAAGCGGCGTTGGGAGCGTAATGGGAACTTTGAGTTCACGGTGATGCCCTTTAGTTAAGCCAGATCGCGGCTAAGCGACATTCATAGGGCCTCATGCGCAAGATATTCCAACCCTATCTGCGTCCGGTTGTGCGTAGTCTTTGTGGATCACATTTTAATCTACTCGGTCGGTGAACTGAGTATCATTTGAGGATCGTTTTCGATTCTTGAAAACCGTAAATTTGTACGCCAGAAGTTCGATAAGTGCGAGTTTGGTTTCTTGAGGTGAGGTTTTGTCACGCCCGAATCGGTCCGACCCAGTGGCGGATCGAGCCGAGTTAGGTGCGAGATCTGAGGCCCGGGACTCCACGATTTTTTTTTTTTTAAACCGAGGCGAGGTGCACGTGGGTATGGCCCACATCTTATAACGAGAATCAAAATAATATATACAAATCAAAGGACTACCAGGAGTGGTGTCCATCAAATCTAGACACATATAAGCGAGTCTCATTTACAAAAACAAACTATACTTTTACATTTACAAATCGAGCAGGAACCTACATGTGAAGTGAACCCTTACAAGTGTGTTGTGGCTTGTTTGTGTGCGGAAGTCTTGAGATGTCTTCTCCTGTACCTGCAGTTAAAACGTGCTAAGCTTTACGGCTTAGTGAAACATATGTCTTATGCATATACACATTTAATAAAACAAAAACGGATAATATAAATTTCATGCATTTATATTATGAACTTATCACAGTACTTCTTCTTATAACGAGGCTTGCGCTTATTCGGATCTCCGTGGGTGCGGATCTTATTCTTATCACGAGAACTTATGCTTATAACAACCTTATGTTTATTTACCAAGACTCTAGTAGGAATTCTGAACTTATCATTATTCGAACTTATACTTAACAGACTTATGTTTATTCGGGACTCCCGTAGGAATTCTGAGAACTTATCCTTATTCGGAACTTGCCAACGGACTTATGTTTGTCGGGGCTCAGCAGTGAAGTTCTGAGACCCATCCTTGCCCTCACGGGTTTACACTTGTTCGGAGGTACCACGTGGGTATCGCCGAAATGCCAGACGTATTGATGCGAACTTATTCTTATACGGAAGTACTTGTAAATCTTGCAAAACTTATAATGGTCTTACGGAACTATCTTGGTGACGGAGCACATACTTGTATTTCGGATACGATACGTGTATTCTGGAACTGCTCTCGTCTTCTGAACTTATCTTGGTCTTACGAACTTGGACATGTATTTCGGATGCTTATACATGTCTTCTGGAGGCATATACTTATCTTCTGGCGGATCTTATACGGTATTCTGAACATAGACATGTATTTTAGATCTATACATGTCTTACAGAGCGTATACTTATCTTACGGATCTTATACTGGTGTTACAGAACTTAGACATGTATTTTAGATCTATACATGTCTTACAGGCGTATGCGATCTTTACGGATCTTATCTTTGGTATTCTGAGAACTTAGGCATGTATTTTAGATCTATACATGTCTTCTGAAATATACTAATCTTACGGATCTTATCTTGGTGTTCTGAGCTTAGACATGTGTTCGGATCTTATCATGTCCTACAGGCGTATATATCTTACGGATCTTATTCTTGTGCGAAAGGTACCGTGGAGTCGTGAAGTCGAACGGATCAAAATCATATCACATCTCTGGTCAGGATCGGACTTATGCGAATACATTTCGAGATAAGGACATTAGTCCATAGCAATCTGAATCTATAGCAGATACATATCACAGGATTCATACAGATTCGAACTTATAATTATAACGGGCTTATTATCATTGGGACCGTGGGTACGAGCTTAATTAGATACGAGGAGTACGTAAATGCAGTGAAACTTAAGCAAATGCGAGGGTACGTGAGTACCACGAGAACTTAATCCGAATGCGGGAGTACCGTGGTATACAAAACTTAATCAATAAAGGCACATGGTGCTATAGAACTTATTGGATCACGGGAGTACGTAGGTACTACGAGCAGATCTGTTTCAAATCTTTATTCTTATTCTTTATTCAGTGTTTTATCATATGGTTGTCTGACTACCTAGACCAATTATAAGAAATGAGTAGGACGCAGTATAATAAGTACCTGAAGGTACAATCGCGAGCAGGAGTGCGCTAGCTGCGAGGGTGCGGGAACGCCAGCGGGCGTGCCGCGCGCGCGGGGGTGCGTAGCACCCGGCGAGGAGTCGCCGGGCACCGATCAGCATTGGCTAACACGCGGCGAAGTGTCGTGGCACCAGCGGGGAGTGCGAGAAGCACTATGAGGACGTCACTCGTTCATTTTTGGTCTGAATAGTCGCCCATGATCATATGTCTTTCGAACTCATAACCTTTCTTAATCACATTACGTGATCGCGATATCTACCTTCCGTATTATTCATGTTCATGTTCATTTTGAGTTCATTTCGGGTTTCATGCCTATTCCATATGGCATTTCGGATACTTATGCGGTATGATGCCTATCCACACATCATTCCGTATTCTTGTCCCTCTATGAATTTATTTCACTTAGAAATTGGAGATCATTCCAATTAGATCATCAGGCTTCGAGTTATGGCATTTTCATGCCAACTGGTCGGTTACGATTTGCCGAGAACAGTGTGAAATATTTATTTTCCAGTGCCTTGTCTCGATATTTGACACTGGATCTTTGTACACCTTTAAATCTAAGGTGCTAAGGGTTCTATTCCAACTGGAATCACCCAATTCAGAGCACCGGAACTCAAGATACGTCCAAAACAACTTGGACTACTCTATGTTCAAACGGACGCAGGAATTGGCTTGCACATGGCCCCACTTTGAGTGAATTTTTGGACTACTTAGAGCCAGAATTTGACGATTCCTATTTATTGGTTTGGTTCTCCTTGAAGTCTATTTTAATTGGTCACTTGAGATAGCTCAATCGGATAAGAAATGAGAAAGATGGCAAAATACAAGCGGTGCGAGCGGGAAGGCGAGCGGGGTGTGCCGATACACCCTAATGTGTGCGGTACACATTGGGTTGGAAGAGGTGTGCAGTGCACTTTCAAGGTGTACCGGTACACATGACCCGAAAATGCCCAGAATGTGTGTTTTCTCACATTTTTCCATACTTTTAATACTCAAATCAATTCTATGCTTCAAGCACACATCTAAACCATTGATTCTGCTTGATCTCTTTCTATTCAATTCCCTCTTTTTCAATGCTTATCTTAGTTCAAAAACATATCTTGAAATCCTTCCAAAACAATTCCTAATATGGTTCATCCCATACATGATCCAAACATAGAGAGAGTTGTTGGGGTTTTGTTCCTAAACCCAACTCAGTTTCATAAGTGAACCGTAGATCAACTGACAAAGGGAGGATTTCATGTATCTTGTTCCTTGTGGTTTACCAGCAGCAATTTCAAGAAATCTAAAAGGATTTAGAATGCAATTCTATTAAAACCCTAGATTTTAGACAAATATTAACCATACAAAGCCTTAAAAATTCATTATGAGCTATCTAAGATCCATACTCAAAGTAGTTTCCATACCTTTTGAAACATGATCTTGGCTCTCCATCTTTCTTCCTCTTCCTCTTCTCTTACTCCTTCTCCTTCCGTTTGTTCTCCTCTCCAAATGAGACCAGCTTTGGTCTTTTTAATCCCATGTTTGCTAAGGCCTTGTTTGTTATCAAAAACCCATTTTTGGGTTAAGTTGCCTTATTTGCAAAAAGGTCCCTCCATGTTTGACTATTTATTCCAAGTTCCCCAAAATTGTCTTTGGCCCATAGTCTATTCAATTTATGGCACCAGCCTTTTTACAAACGTAATATTATCCTTAAGTCTTGTACAAATTCCGGGTATCTATATTTTCCATGTTTCGCATTTAACTCAGAAACTGTTGAAATTACGCTTACAAAATAACCCTTATAAGAATTTGGAGTCCTCGAAATTCATACTCTAACATGTGCGTATTTCTATGTCGAGATCCTTTCTTTTCATGTCTTTTCTGAGAAGCTAGGCGTGACTCTCCTTAAGCCATCAAAGCTCCTCGAACTACATCTCTGTCTTAATCTTTCAAAAGCGATTTGATCTTGATTCATTCTAGTCAATATCTGAAGACCGGGACATCCATATTAAGAGCTGACACATTTACTATATAGGTACATCCTTAATCTGAGACTTATCCAGAAACGCCTAAATCTAGGCTCTGATACCAACTTGTGTTGGTATCATATCCCATCAAGCCCTAGGTTAACGTATACCTATGCTCTGATACCACTTTTCACGCCCCGAATCGGTCAGGCCCGATTGGCGGATCGAGCGGGATCGGTGCGAAATCTGAAGCCCGGGACTCTTTACCTGATTTTTTTAAGCGGCGGTACTGTGGGTATGGCCCACATCTTATAACGAATCAAAATAATATGTACAAATCAAAAGGACTACCACCATCGGAGTGGTGTCCATCAAAATCTAGACACATATAAGCGAGTCCCAATTTACGAAAACAAGAACTATACTTTTACGTTTACAAACCGAGCACGAAACACACGCATAGTGAACCCTTACAGAATGTGTTGGCTTGTTTGTATGCGGAAGTCTTGGATGTCTTCTCCTGGCTCACCTACACGGATTAAAACCGTGCTAAGCTTTACGCTTAGTGGGAAACATATGTCTTAATGCATATACACATTTAGCAACGTAAAACAAAAACGGATAATATATATTTCATGCATTTATATTATGAACTTATCTGAGTACTTCTTCTTATAACGAGGCTTCACGCTTGTCGGATCTCCCGTAGGAGTTACAGATCTTATTCTTATGCAGAACTTATGCTTATAACAACCTTATGTTTATTCAAGACTCCCGTAGGAGTTACAGAACTTATCATTATTCAGAACTTATACTTAACAGACTTATGTTTATTCAGGACTCCCGTAGGAGTTACAGAACTTATCCTTATTCAGAACTTATACTTAACAGACTTATGTTTATTCAAGACTCCGTGAGGATTCTGAGAACTTATCCTTGTTCGGAACTTATACTTAACGGACATGTTTTATTCGGGACTCAGTAGGAGTTCACAGAACTTATCCTTGCACTCATAGGGTTCTTACTTGTTCGGATTGCTAAGTAGGTATGCGATGAAATTCACCAGACGTATATTGATATTAACGAACATTCTTATACGGAAGTACTTGTAAGTACTACCAAACATAATGGTCTTCTGAGACTTATCTTTGTTGTTGGACACATACTTGTATTTCGAGGATCGATCGTGTATTCTGAACTTATTCGTCTTAGAACTTATCTTGGTCTTACGAACTTGGACATATTATTTTCGGATCTTATACATGTCTTCTGAGCATATACTTATCTTACGGATCTTATCTTGGTATTCTGAACATAGACATGTATTTTAGATCTATACATCTTACGGAGCGTATACTTATCTTACGGATCTTATGCGAATTATTCTGAGAACTTAGACATGTATTTTGAATCTATACATGTCTTACAGGCGTATCGTCTTACGGATCTTATACGGTGTTCACGAACTTAGGCATGTATTTTAGATCTATACATGGCTCTTCTGGAGAGCATATGCGATCTTACGGATCTTATGCGGGTGTTACAGGCAGACATGTATTTGAGGATCTTATACATGTCCTCACAGGCGTATACTTTATCTTAAGGATCTTATTCTTGCGAAGGTACCGTGGAGTACGATAAGTAAAGACAGATCAAATCATAACACATGCAAGGTCGAATCGGACTTATGCGGATACATTTCGGATATGGACGTTAGTCCACAGCGAGATCTGAATCTACTTGATCATATACGGATTCATACGGATTGGAACTTATAATTATAACAGGCTTATTATCATTCGGGACTCAAGTAAGAGTTCTGAGCAATTGAATCGGGAGTACCCGTAGAGTGCAGCGGAGACAAGCTAATCTGAGAGTACCGTGGTACCACGGAACTTAATCGGATACGGGGAGTACGTGGGTACCACAAAAACTAATCAAATGCAAAGTACCCATAGGCACTCTGAGAACTTATTCGAATCTTTGGGAGTACAGTGGAGTACTGAGCAGTCTGGTACATTCAAATCTTTATTCTTATTCTTTATTTAGTGCTTTATCATATGGTTGTCTGACTACCTAGACCAATTATAAGAAATGAGTAGGACGCAGTAAAATAAGTACCTGAAGGTACAATACAGAACAGGAGTGCCGTAGCACCAACAGGAGTGCAGGAGCACCAACAGGACGTGCACACACTTGAAGTCTTAGTAGCATAGCAGGGAGTCTTGAACGTAGATCCAAAGCATTGTGCCCGCCTTGTAGCGGCGGGTGTCGTGGCACCAGCGGGAGTCTTAGGAAGCACCAGCGGGACGTCCACTCATTCATTTTTCGGTCTAGGTAGTCGCTATGATCGCTGTGTCTTTGAACTCATAACCTTTCTTAATCACATTACGTGATCATGACGTACTACAGCACACCACCTTCATTTCATGTTCATTTTCGGTTCATTTTGGGTTTCATGCCTATTTCCATATGGCATTTCGGGATATATGCGGTATGATGCCAAATCCACATCATTCAAGTATTCTTGTCCCTCTATGAATTTATTTCACTTAGAAGTGGAATCATTCAATTGGATCATCCAAACTCAAGTTATGGCATTTTTCATATAACTAATTAGGTTCTGGAATTTTGCAGAAGGAACAGTGTGAAATATTTATTTTCTAGTGCCTTGTCTCGATATTTGACACTGGATCTTTGTACACCTTTAAAGCTAAGGTGCTAAGGGTTCTATTCCAACTGGAATCACCCAATTCGGAGCACCGGAACTCAAGATCGTCGAAGCAACTTCCGGTTCTCTATGTTCAAACGGATGCAGGAATTGGCTTGCACATGGCCCCACTTTGAGTGAATTTTTGGACTACTTAGAGCCAGAATTTGACGATTCCTAATTTTAAGGTTTGGTTCTCCTTGAAGTCTATTTTAATTGGCCACTTGAATCACTCAAATCGGATAAGAAATGAGAAAGTTATGGCCAAAATACAAAAGCGGTGGCTTTGGGAAGGCAGGCAGTGTACCGGTACACCCACAATGTCATCTTAGGTACATTGGGTTACGGAAGAATTAATAGGTACACTTTCAAGGTGTACCGGTACACATGTTTTCAATGCCCCGAATGTGTGTTTTTCTCACATTTTCCATACTTTTTGATACTCAAATCAATTCTATACTAAACTTACACATCTAAAGCCATTCTAATTCACCTTGGAATCTCTTTTCTGTTCCAATTCCTCTTTCAATACTTATCTTAGTTTCAAAAAACATATCATGAAATCCTTCCAAAACAATTCTAATATGGTCATCCCATACATGATCCAAACATAGAGAGTTAGGGTTTTGTTCTAAATACTAACTCAATTTCTTCCATTGAACCATGAATCCAACAACAGGAGGATTCCATACTTATCTTGTTCCTTGTGGGTTTGACCAACCTTAATTTCAAGAAATCTAAGGTTAGAATGCAATTCTATTAAAACCCTAGATTTAGAGACAAAATATTAACCATACAAAGCCTTAAAATTCATTAGTGAGCCATACAAGATCCATACTCAAAGTAGTTTCCATACCTTTTTGGCTTGATCTTGGCTCCTCCATCTTCTTCCTCTTCCTCTTCTCTTCTCCTTCTCCTTCACGTTTTGTTCTCCTCTCCAAAATGAGACCAACTTTGGTCTTTTTAATCCCATGTTTGCTAAGGCCTTGTTTGGCCCTCCAAAAACCCATTTTTGGGTTAAGTTGCCTTATTTGCAAAAAGGTCCCTCCATGTTTGACTATTTATTCCAAGTTCCCAAAATTGTATTTGGCCCTTGAATCTATTCGATTTATGACTTTTAAGCCCTTTTTACAAATGACAATATTGTCCTTAAGTGCTTGTACAAATTCCGAATATACTAATTTCCATGTTTCGCATTTAACTCGAAACATTCAAATTACCTTACAAAAATACCCAAGCATGTCGAAGCGACTAGGGTATACTTTAGGGTGTTATTTTTTGATTGTGGAAGCGTCAGCGTGTCGGTTGACCTAGAGAGAAGGTTGGTAGTGATGAGTTCAGGAGGCTGAAGTTAGTCTTCGAATCTGATTTCTTAGTAGCTGAGTGCTACGGGGAGATTCATTGAGGATTTCTCGATTAGCAACACCTATGGCGAGATTGACGGGAAGGAGGTGAGGATTTGATTAGGATGACGATGCGAGGCATTCGGGTGTTGAAGGAGGCTTACTTAGACTCCTATCTTGGTAGTCTGGACGGGGACATGGGTACCACAGTGTGTGATGCCTCGAGGGCTGGAGCGGGATGTGTTTGATGCGATCCAGGGGGTAGTGGCATGGTTCGTCAGTTGAAGAATGTGACCGAATTACCCACACGAGCATGGAGTTGGCGGCCGTAGTCTTCGCCTTGAAGATTTGGCGCCCTTATTTGTCAGTGTAGACCACAAAAGTCAGTATGTTTTGGCGCCAGCCAGGACCTCAATATGAAGACAACCGCGGATGGATGAAGTTCCTAGAGGATTATGACTTCACATTGCATTACCACCCTGATAAGGCAAATGTGGTGGCTGATGCACTCAATCGGAAGTCACGGGGAGCATTGGGTAGTATAGCTTCCCGGGAGTGGCGAATGCTGGGCGTGGGGTTTGAATCTGATGCGTGAGAGATGGGTATGGTGAGAGTTGTGAGCCTGCCATCTGGCAGGGAGTGGTGGTCAGAGGCGGGAAGGGAGTAGTGTGTGGGACGGGGTGCAGACTCTGAACCTTGCTGATGACAGTTTGAACCGTCCACACAAATGGTAGTCTTAGGTACGAGAGAGATGGGTGGTAGTTCCCAAGTTGGCGATTTGAGAGAGGAGATTCTCGAGGGGAGTTTCACTTTGCTCGTTTGCGTACATCAGTGTACAAAGATGTACGGGATCTTGAAGTAGCCCGAGTACTCTTTGGAGCGGGATGAAGAGACACGTAGAAGTGACGGGTCTCACGTGTGGCATGGCAAGTTAAGAGTGATGCAGAAGCGACGAGGGCTGCCCGGTATTGGAGGTGGGTGAATGGAAGTGGGGCTTAAATCACGGCGAGCCCTGTGACCCGCGCACACGGACACCCTGGGACATGATACGATATGGGTGATAGTGGACCGGCTCACAGTAGAAGCACATTTTCTAGCCGTCACGGATGACCTTCACATTGGAGAGATTTTGCGATTGTACGTTGAAGTGATCGGCTACATGGGTACGATATCCATAGTGTCGGATAAAGACGGTTCGGCACTTTTGAAGAGCTTAAAGAGGCTATGGGCCTACGGCTGACCATGAGTCGCGACTTCCGCCTGAGACGGATGGTGAGTTAGAGGACCGTACGGTGTTAGAGAGGACATGCTGCGAGCATCGTCCTAGATCATAAGGAGTAGGCGGAAGGCATTTGCCCTTAGTGGAGTGCCTTTCTGACAACGGTTATCGAGGGCGGAGTATCTGGTGGCACCATATGAGGCATTGTATGGAGCCCGTCGCAGTCACGATATGTTGGACCGAGGTAGGAGAGTTCTCCATTACTGGTCCTGATCTGATTATAGACACCTTTGAGAAGGTGAGCTTGATACGATAGCGTCTTCTCATGGCTCAGAGCCGGCAGAAGAGCTATGTTGATGTACAACGTTAACCCTTAGAGTTCGAGGTTGGAGACCACGTCTTCTTGAAGATGGTACTGAGAGGGTGGTGGTTCGGCAAGCATGAAAGCTGTCGCCCGAGGTTTCATTGTTGCCGAGATACTCGAGAGGTAGGCATAGCATACGGTTGACTTTGGCTGGCATGTCAGTGTCCATGAGGTATTTGCGTCTCCCGTATTTGGGTGCTCAGGATCAGCTCATATAGTGGTTGGGGAGAGATTGAGTTGACACGGATGGATGTGAGGAGGGACCGGTGTGCGTATGGATGGTAGGGATCAGGATGCAGACGCAAGGCAGTGAGGCTGGTAAAGGGTCTTTAGTAAACCTTGTGGTGAGTCAGCGTAGAGCGTAGAGGACACGATCTGATACCTATCCCCTTCTTGTTTAGGGATGAAGGTGACCAGTTTAGTCGTTTAATGACTAGCTAGTTTACATGCATGGTATAGTGCACGTTATATGCATGTGGTTTTTGTTGTGATTGTCAAATTTGGACAAATTCCGCGCAGAGGAGAATGTAAAACCGAAGAATTAATTTAGAAAATGGTAAAATAATCATTTTGGTAAAAATCAAAATTTTTCTGAATCTGGATGATGAAAGCGGACCGTCGAGATAGTCTGCAAAATCCAGCTAACACGTCGAATTTGGTAATTCGAGACAGTAATTTGGTGGGGTGAGTGTGATCGGAATTGGTCAAATTCCGAGGCAGTCAATTTCACGTTTTTAAAGGGCACCAAGAAGTGTCGGGGAGGTGCACCGTAAATGGGTTTGAAGACATGATGTGACAAAAGTCACCTACTACATGTACTCTTGTGACACATGTTGCAAGATTAGAGAGATGATGGAAATGGACGGCCTAGATTATGCAAAGTGTCAAAAATCAAGATAAAGGGACATGAAGGGAATTCTTACAAATGTTAATGAGAATAAAACAAAAAGAAAATAATGTTCATCTTCTCCAAATGGAGAAAATCAGCAGGGGCTGGAACAAATGGGCAGTGAGTGAAGTTTTTGTGATTTTAGAGAGAGAAGGAGCTTATTCTCTCTAGATTTGCGGTCATTTGGACCGTCGGTTTCAGCGAGCAAAAGCAAGTCGATCTGTGACAGCTGCGGCGTGGACACCCGATTTGGTGGAGTTCGGAGCAACTCAAGAGGTAGGAATCTTTTCCTACCTTGTGTTATTTTTTGGCTAAGAGTCATAAATGGTTGGGGATGTTACGAGGCTTTGGATTAATGTGTTTTCGGTCTCAAAACATTTGAGTAGTGGAGAAAATCCCCATTGTTGTGCCATAAGCAGAGTGCCAACCGAGGGTTTACTGTTGCGTGATGAATAGTAACGTGATTTTTATGATGTTGGTGATTCAAGAAATGGTGCTTGTGTTGTTAATTAGCGTGTGAGCTAATTTTGGTGTTAGTGATTGTAATTTGCATAACATGATTTATGGATTAATTATGTTAGTATATGTGTTTTATATTAGCATGAGTTTGTTGGGATTGATCATGCATTCCATATCTGTGGGAGCACCACAGGGAATATTAGGAGTGAGTGCATGACATGAAAGAAAACAAAAACGAAAATGTTTGTGAAAGGAATTTCAAGGAAGATTTTCAGAATAATTGCCTTGGAAAGTTGTCCAACAAATCACTTCGGGATGGGGACCATGATTTGTTTAGACGTTATCGACAGTGCAGCAGAAGTAGTCTAGTGTATTTCAAAACTTCGGTAGCAAGTTTCGAGAACAAAAAGCTTTTGTTTGGCTGGATATTCTGCATTCGGCTTAGGCATATGTGAGGGAGTCGGTGAGGACTTGGACAGTTGGTCATGTAGACATTCGAGTGGGTTCATGTAATTGCTTGGATGTAGATTGTTTGCCATGA
Organism: Tetrastigma voinierianum; assembly: GCA_016808115.1. Lineage (NCBI taxonomy): Eukaryota > Viridiplantae > Streptophyta > Magnoliopsida > Vitales > Vitaceae > Tetrastigma > Tetrastigma voinierianum. The sequence continues at coordinate 157,176 of JAEQBH010002685.1, read as the reverse complement.
CATGTCATGTTGGGGAGGAACCCATGTAGGAAATTATCTCTACTGAGCTTTGCTCACTGTCGGGGGATCGTAATTTAGTCTCTGAGAGAGTGTACGGAGAACGACTCTCACTAGAATAGCATTTGAAAGAAGTTGGGTTATGGCTTTGGCATTGTCATTTTGTATAACATGTATTAGAAATTGTACATTTAATATATGTTTGGTAAAAAGTAATTATTAACTCTTGAACTATTGTATATAGTTGATGTATTTTGTAGTATTAATGCGGGGGCCCAGTGGCCATTTTATAGCATGTGGACATATGTGGTCATGAGTAAGTGTTCAGGACAAGTTTTGTACACCTTGGTGAGCTCCAGTACAAGGGACTGCGCGTTTTCATAGTGGACGGGTTACGGGCATCACAGTATTCCACGGGGTTGGCGGGTTGTCGAACACCCAGGTTGAGAGTCACACTAAGGGCCAATGTAGCTGCTCGAGACAGGTATATCGGGTTTCTACCTTGGACAGGGACTTGCTTATAAAGAATATAGGCCCACAGCTACGATGTTAAGTCTTCTTTGAACCAAAAGCACTTATTGAAACATCATAAATAGCTAGGCAGATGGAGCGTCTAAACATCTCAGGAGCTAGCTAGGTGATCAGTTCGATGAATCTTGCTTGATTGCCTGTGAAACTAATTAGCATTCTTTATTCTAGCCAGTGCCTTGGCCTTTTGGGTGTGAAACAGGCTTCAATGGATCTATAAAACGAGATATGAATCGCCTTAAAGTAATGAAGCCAGAGCCGTGAGATTCTGACACTCCTTTTGGTGGTAGGAGTGCGAGGATTCCATATTGTGAGTTGAATAAGATTGACCTCAATCCTGCGTACCATGGCCGAAACCTGCTTGGAAGGCCGACTCAGAACGCACACTTTGGGGATTCAGTTCCTCTGGATTCTGTCTTGGCTGACTCAAAGTATGAGTGCTTGTGTGATCGGAGCGTTCTTTGGACTTGACCAGCATATCGTCGATATAGACTCCCATTGTCTTGTCAATAAATGGTCGGAATATCTTTGTCACCGAGTCTACGATAAGGTGCTCGGTGTTTATTAGGCAAGCATCACGTTGTAAAAGTAGGCGGGTACAGTAATGAAGGTACGTTTTCTACCTGACATCGGTGGGTGCATTGGAATCTGGTGGTAGCGGAGAAAGCATCAAAATGAAAGCATCCGTGCGTGAGCATCGCGATTTGATCTGATGCGGTGAGTTGTCTTTTAGGTAGCGACGTTAGTCGTGTAGTCCGCCATACCCTCCATTTACGCCCTTGTTTGGCGACACATGTTGGCAAGCCATTCAAGATACTTCACCTAACTAATAAAACCCGACTCAGAAGATTGTCTACCTCTATCTAAATAATCGATGGCGTCGGGTTGGCTGCCTTATCTTCTATCTAACGGTTTCGCTTCAGCGGCGATATTTGATTTGCCGAGAGGCGGTGATAGGTGATTTACGACCATGTTTGAGTGACTCGAAAGAATACGCTCTGGCGTTTCGCTGTCTGCGTGCGTGGTTGCTCTTTCTCTTCGGCTGGACCGCGGTGTGACATATGTTGACTTCTCGGCGATCGGCGCTCTTATCTCGGAAGGATCCATAACTAATGGATCCTTTCCTTCCGCCCTGACCTAGGCGGCGAATTGTAGTTTCTACGCGGGAATGTGATCCCCGAGGGGAAGACCCTTTTTCTCTTTCTATTCCCATACGGATATTGGTTTTGTGTCGTGCGACGGTTAGGCTAACAAAATTAAACTGCCACGCATTAGTCAAATAACACCATCTAATGATATGTTGAAGGATGGCCTTCATCAAGTCTTGATCCAAACCCGACCTACTATGAAATTATGAGGCCCAGTCTTGACGACGAGAACAAAACCTCTTTGGGTGGCGGCCTACTTGTACGGGAAGTGTGATGTCTCAGTGTCATGGTTGTGGCAGATTGAAACCCGAGAGGATTATCTGGTGAGTTGACATTTGTGAGAAAGCTTCATACGGTTGAAGCGACAATTGCAATAAGTTTGTCACATTGCCGGGATCTACTGGCCCACCATGCACATCAAAGCTGTTAATACAAAAGGGTGAGTCTGAAGTGCATCATAATGGGGCACAATGACCTGTTCGGATTTACTAGGGAAGCGTATGGGGTTGTCCCATGGGCTTAGTCTCTTGTAGCTACCTGAATGACGTTTACACAGGCTTTGACCGTCATTGCTCTCGAAGCTTCTTTTGTTAGCATTTTTGATTGGTACTAATGATCAAAGCATTCCCCCGATGCTCTATGGTTATGGTGGGTCACGGACTCGTACAATGCTGACTACAGGCTATGGTTTTGTCTGTTTGTAGGTCTCGAGATTCCTCTGTGATGACTTCCACTGATATATCTTTTAAGATTTTTCGCTTTAATTAGTCTTTCCACACGAATTTTAACCGACACCTGGTCTCATGCACATGATCTATGTGATAATGCATCGTACAAGCGGTTCTTTAAGAGGGTCACTTATGGTGCCTTGAGCCATTTGAAATCTGGTAGAAGTGCAGATATGAAGTGCGGCTTCTCGTAGGTGATATTCAAGGAAGTAGAGCAGAGGCTCCTGCTTTCTTTGGCTGATCTCGAGTCGCTTCCGTTTTTCCCGACCTTCCCTGGGGCTGAGGCGGCTTCTTCCTTGACACTACTTCCCGGTCGGCTTGCTTGTGATCATGACAGTTTGAGTCGCTACACGGATGTTATTTTCTAACGTTGAGTATCTATTTTCCCGTCTGTACAATTCTTCCATTGTAGCTAGCGGGTCTAAAGACAGTGAGTGGAAGAAAGGGGTAGATGGCACAAAGCTTCTCCTAAAGTTCTAAAGGACTGCATCCATGCTATAAACCTCTACCTGCTGGATGGCTTGTGAACCTCTGAGTGAGAATAAGTATGGTTTCCTCTTCTTGCTTTATTATAGTTTGCAAAGAACTAATATTCCTCTTCTACCGTATTGAACAAATGTACTGAGAGACGAATACAGTCCAAAGCTCGTTGAACGAATTTATCGAATTATGCGGGAGCTTGTGGAACTAGGCTAGCGTATGTGACACCCCCCAAATCTAGGGTCGTTGACTACCGAATCGACCGCGGAATACCGTGGATGTCGGGTAACACGGGCATTCATAGCTCCAGTGAGTCTCCTTTGTACAAAGAGCTCTACCTAGTTACATCACCTGTAATATAACCTGTCCCAATCAACATCAATCACATGATATCTATATCTGAGTAAAAACGGCCTCTTGGGCTCATACCTGTCTCATCATCGATATAAACTATTATATCAAATAGTTTCAAAGTTGAAGTTACTCTTATCTGACATATATTAAAATACTAGAATTCTAATGCATGTAAAACCATGAAAACCACATTAGGCTTTCTTCTAAAACTCAATCTCTAGGATTAACCGTCTCCTCGCACGCTCCTGTGCACAGCAAATAATATCCCTGGGGAGTGAGCTAATGCTCGATGGAGTCTGCAAGTGGGCTACTCTCCACCTAGTGCATGTCTGTCTTTCAAAAATAAACAGCATTCAGTAAATGGTAGATCTGTGAATGTCTAGTGACTCATCTCATATCAGAGTCCTCACTGATTACCGTGCCACGTTAGGGTGATGGGAATCAAGCAAGAGTATATCCTAAAGTTCCTCCTAACTGCAGTAGTGACTGCGGTATAAGTCTAGGGTCGGGCTCACGAGGATGGGTTTCTTGATCTGGAAATGATTTGAGTGAAGTCAAAATTGGTGAATTAATTTAGTTTTTAAGGTTTGGGTAAAAGCGAGGGGTGGTTGGTTGCAAAGCTGAAAAACCAAATAAAATAAATTGTAAATAGAGGAACTCCTTGAAGCATTGGGCCCTTTGGTTTAGGGTTCTAAGGCATTGACATGTCCTCGGGTCTTTCCTCACGTTGGGGAGGATGACGTATAGTCATTTCGAACCGACTCTTCATTTAACATTAAAACCTATACCTAAAATTATTTCTTCTAATATATATCATTTTATTTACCCTTAATATTTCAAAACGATTAAAACCATCTTGGATCTAATGCGCGGGAGCTCATAAATGACAGCTAAATGGGCATCGGTAGATCTAACGATGGCATCCGAACCTTGAAAGTTTGCCGGTGTAATATAGTACATCATAGTGATTCAAACCTAAAAAACGTGAGATACATAAACGAGGAAAAAGGAATAAATGCTTCAGCGTGAAAAAACATGAGGGCCAGTGTTTTACCTAAACATTCATGACCTCCTCTTCCAAGGAGGAAGAGTGCAACGAGCATCTGTGAGTTTGTCATCCTCGAGAGGAGTGTTTGTGTGAAAAATGAGAGAAAGAGGAGAGAAGAGAAAAGCTGGAACAAAAGGCGCCGTGTCTTGAGATTGAAGTTAGGGTTACAAAGAAGCTATAAGTTGACTATATAGCCATTCCCAATATGTGAAATGACAAAAGAGCTAAAATGTGAAATTCTGATAGGGACAAAATGGTAATTAATCAAAGCGAGGTCGTTTGGAATCAAAAACATCAAAAACACGGGGCGGGATTTGTATGAACGGTGAATTTCGCTATATGAAAACTGCAAGAAATAGCGAAAACCAAAAATTTCGCTATGAACAGTAGTTTTCGCTAGGCTAGCGAAATTTCGCTAGCGAGAAAATTTGTGCATAGCTTAGTTCTCACTTTTTCGTTATGTACGCAAATTTCGCTTAAGATAGCTTAAAAAACTCCGTGCACAGCGAAATTCACTGCTTCCTCGCGGCTACCGCCTCCCACGTATCCTACAACCTCAAGTTTCTCGTGATCCTCTTTTTTTCTTATTTCTTCTATTTTCGCTCTTCTTCCTTGGTCTCGATCTATGGTGTCGAGTTTGACTTAGCACTCCTTCATGTTTGGATCGACTTCAACAATTGCCGCATAATTAGCTCGCAAACTCGCAAAATTTGCCACAAATGTGATCATTAAAATAAGCAGTGGGCCGTAATGTAACCGGGTTAATTAGAATGATTGCAGATAATAAAAAAGCAATTTCAAAACCCCATAACACAAAATAGGGTTCAAAAATTAAAGTACTTTTTGGGTACTAATCCACTCCCCAACCCACATTGCTGGGGTCCTGCAATGAAAGAAAGAAAGAAAGAGAGAACATACAAAACAATAACAAAATAACGTTCACAAAAATTGTATTTCGTTGTTGTAGATGAGTAATGCCTAACCCTAAGTAAGAATCATCAAAGCCGTGTCCAATAACTCCATAGAGAATGAATGCCATACAAAATTGAGTATTGTGTTGAGCCTCCCGTGAATCAACCAAAAACTTTCACCAAAATCTAAGTGTTTATTTTATCAGCTCTCAACAATAAACTGCTAAACTGCACTCCCCCCCAACCTAGCTACTGCCACAACCTAGCATGCTAACCAACCTAAATAAATCAGGACCCACTTCTTATTCCACAATTCTTTTTGTGTTGTAGGGTGCAATGCTGAGGAATCGACCTCACCAAAGTCCATGTAATCTGGGATTCACCCCATGACTCCCAACCAATTAAGGCTTAGGGCACCAAGTCATAAGGATCTTTCGACCACAAACTCTTCAGGTTTCACCCAGGACTTTGAATGATTTCGAGGCTCCAGCACCTACAACTTGCTAAACTCCACCCATCTACCCATGTAGCGAACACTAAGTCGGTGGCTCCCAACCAGTGAAGGTTTAGGTCACCGGGCTTTAAAGGCTTTCGCCATATACCCCTCGGACCATGCTCGGGTTTCAAGGCAAAGCATTGCAATATTTATTCTTTTTCTTTTCTTTTCTTTTTTTTTTCTTTTCTTTTTCTCTTTTTTTTTTTTTCAAAGACGATTGGCCTTCTTTCCAATATTGGTCCTTAACTCATTAAAGGCCAATGAAACTAGTGGTAGGTTAGTGCAAAGCAAAAGAGGTTATGCAGCTTTTCACCCTACTTCACTGAAACCTAATGTGCCTGTGGTGTGGTTAGCTAAAGGTGGAAGAAAAAGTCAAATCAACAAGAGTTCAACTAATTGTCCAATTTAATTAGGCATGAACCAATCTAACATCAATAAAATTGGGATTAAAGTTTCAATTTTTCAAACTACGGGAGTCAGCAAAACACACAAAAATTTTCAAGGTAAAACGGTCCAATTTTGGAAAATAATGCTTATATAACAACTTTATAGAAAGGGAACCCAACAAGCCACCGAACATCACAAAATAGGCTTGCACAAAAATAATAACAAAACATAAATACAAAAGCCACTTCCGTTAACTCTCCCCCAACCCTACCATCTCTGTCCGAAATGGGCTCTGATTGAAAATTAGAGAAGGAAGTGTTACCTCCTTGATGAGATGTGATCATTGCCGGGATAGGAGACTTCGCGAAGCTTCCATCGACACCTTATTCACGACTGGGGCTTCAAATAAACAAGTTAGAGAAGAAAAGAGGAAAAAGTGACCGCTTGAGAATTTTTAAAATTACACTTTCATAATAATTCAAAAATGTTCTTTTTCTGGCCATATTTGATTCTACACTCTCTAAGATTTAACGGTACTAAGAACGCCTAAAACGGAGTCGATGAAAAGCTATGGAGCGAACAAAATTGGAGTCAAAAGTGGGGCCCATAGCGAAAATTTTCGCTTGCTAGCAAAATCTCGCTAGTTTCCAATGAGGGCTCGACATAGCGAAATTTTTCGCTATGTTTGGCGGGTCTTCGCTATGTCTAATAGCGATAATTTTATTTTTTTTTTTTGAAAATCAAATAAATAATTAATAAATAAAAACAAAAATAATAATAATAAAAATAAAAATTAATAAAAATAAAAATAAAAACAATTTTTTTTTAGAGACAAATTTTTTTTTTAATATATAAAATAAAATAAAATAAAATGGAAATATTGTGCGTTGTTTTGTCCTTAGTGCCCTTCAAAGATGCCATTTCGCTTCCATTCGCTAGTTAGCGAATCACAAAGCCCGCGAACTCGCCAGCCTAATAAATTTATCGCTCCTAGCGAAAATTCCTCAATTTCGCTATCTCTCGTGGACTTCGCTAGGGCTAGCGACTCGCTATAGGGCTACGAATTTCATAGTTTTTAGCTTAAAATTTCACTGTGAGCTTAAATTTTCGCATTTCGGGGCTAGGATTGCGAAATTTTCGCTTGCTTCTCGCGAAATTCCCGTCGCCTCCAGATTGTCCCGATCTTCAATCCAAGCTTCAAAATTTACATTTTCGTTTCAAAATTTGCACAAACTGCAAAATTAACACAAGAAAATTAGAAAATTGCAAAGCAAAAACAATTTTAAAAACATAAATTAACTAAAAAATTAGATAAAATCTAAGAAGAAAAAATTAACGAAATCAAAATAAAATACGATAAAATAAAACAAAGCAAGAAAAAATTAAACAAAAGGTGGGGAGGATCAGGGCCCCCCAAACCACTTCCTTAGGGCCTTTGGAGGTCGTTGAACTCGCGAGCCTCGAAACGCAGGGGTCTCGGTGCTCCAAATCAACCGGCACCCGAACCATCCACTATGCCATGCGGCTGTGCAACCGCCATCTCTGAGGTAGTGGCAAAGGCTCGCATAAAGGGCCACTATTCTCTTGAAATGCTGTACAAGCAAAGTGATGGATCTGCATGGGTTTTGGGAGCAGTGTGTCAGAGGTTCTTCGTCGGCCGCAGTGTGCACATGACACCGGCAAAGGGGTCATTTCGGGGTCAAGGCACATTAGATCCAAATCTATGGGACGGTCAACGATGCTCGGGGTTCCTCCCCTTCTTCCTTTCCACTGCTATCCTCAGTCAACAATGGGAGGTTGCTTCCTTCTTCTCCCCTGTGCAGACAAAGAAGACCAACTCCGAGGATTCAAAATTTTCACCAGCCTTCTAGTTGGTCAGCTGCAGCACAGCCTCCTCCGCCATGGTGTCACTTGGACACTCCTCCTCCTCAGCGCGGACATTGTCATGGATCACCAGCTTCAATGGAATCTCGTTGTGCTGTCCCATTCATGCTCAAAATCATTGTTCAGCCCATCTAATCTTTGGTCGGGAATTCTCCTTAGTATGGTTTTCACTCAGCCCCAGGCATTGAATTTCTTTTGTTCATCACGGCATCACCCACGGTTTAATGCGTCTGAAGAATGGCACGCTCAAGCTGGAGAAATTAATTGTGGTGGTTATATTGGTGGCTGAGGATTTGAGGTATCTTGTGGAGGCACCATGTGAGGGTGCACCCATCCATTGGTCTCTATATTCTCATAGACCTAGGGTTTTGGATTTCTCTCTGAGGTTGTTGCCCTTTTGCATGGAAGGTTCACCTGTAATCCTCATTGACATGAATGTCCTAGGGTTTCTCTCTATTGTATTGCTCTTCATGGGGACATTTGATCCACAGTCAATTTTTCCCCGCTGAACTGTGCTGAGCCTTGCCTTGAATTTTTCACCTTGAAAATGGATTCTGCGAGAGGAAAAAATAACGAGGCTGACCTGAGACAACACAAAACGAGAAAAAAATCCACACGTAGCTTTTTTTTTTTGCGATTAAATGAAACTAAAAAAACTTACTGTAAAATAAAATGACAAAGGAGAATTCACCAGAACTTGTGATGAGAATCACCAGTCTTCCCCTGACTCTCACTTGCACTAAGGCTGCATCCGGCAACGCCATTTGATTAGTGCGCGATGGGTGAATGGAATCAAACGAAAATTTATATCCTAAGTTCCTCCTACTATGGTAGTCCAAGCTCACTGCGATTATAGCGGTCTAAGGGTCGGGTTTGCAGGGATGGGTTTTCTTCGTACAAATGATTTGATGAGGGGAGTAAAAATTGGTGATCATTTGGATTTTTAAGGTTTAGGTAAAGCAGGGGGGTGGTTGGTTGCAAGGCGAAAATAAATAAAATAAAGCGTAAAATAGAACTCCTTGAAGCATTAGGCCACTGGTTTAGGGTTCTAAGGCATTCAACATGTCCTCGAGTCTTTTTCCTCTCGTTGGGGAGGATGACATATAGTCATTTCCCGAACCGGCTCTTCATTTGGCATTAAAACCTATACCCTAAAATTATTTCTTCTAATGTATAGCATTTTGTTGCCCCTTAATATTTCAAAGCAGATTAAAACCATCCTTTGGATCTAACTGCCGGGAGCTCATAAATGACAACTAAATGGGCATGAGTGAGTCTAGCAGTAAGCATCCTTGAACCTTGAAAGGTTGCGGGTACTAGCCACTCGGGGGTACATCACGGTGATTGAACCTAAAGCATTGAAGTGCGAAGCAGAAAAAGGGAGATAAATGCTTTGCGTGAAAAACATGAGGACAGTGTTTTTACCTTAAAACATTCACTGATGGCCTCCTCTTCAAGGAGGAAGAAGGTCTAGCCAAACATCCTACGAGTTGTCATCCTCGGAGGAGTGTTTAATGCTTAGAAAAATGAGAGAAAGGAGAGATAAGAGAAAAGCGGAACAAAAGGCACCGTGTCTTTGAAGAAGATTGAAAGTTAGGGTTGCAAAAAGCTATAAGTTGGCTTATATAGCCATTCGATATGTGAAATGACAAAAAGGCCTAAAATATGAAATTACAATAGGGACAAAATGGTAATTAGTCAAGCGAGGTCGTTTGGAATCAAAACATCAAAAACACGAGGCGGGATTTTAGCTATAATTGGTGAATTTCGCTATATAGCGAAAATTTCGCTATATAGCGAAAACTGCAAGAAATAGCGAAAACCAAAAATTTCGCTATGAACAGTAGTTTTCGCTAAGCTAGCGAAATTTCGCTAGCTTAGCGAAAATTTGTGCATAGCGAAATTTCAAATTTTCGCTATGCACAGTAAATTTCGCTAAGATAGCGAAAAGCGTGCATAAACGAGTGCTGTTCCACTGGCGGCCTCTTTGCTCCCACTGCATCCTGCAACCTGCTTCCTGCATCCTCTTTTTTTCTTATTTCTTCTATTTTATGCTCTTCTTTCCTCTTGGTCTCTGATCTATGGTGTTGAGTTTGACTTAAATTCTTCATGTTTGGATCGACTCAACAATGTTGGCATAATTAGCTCGCAAAAGCTGCAAAATTTTCCACAAAATGTGATCATTAAAATAGTAGGGGCCGTAATGTGTAAATCGGGTTAATTAGAATAATTAGTATACAAAAAGCACTCAAAACCTATAATAAATAGGGTTCAAAATAGCACTTTTTGGGTACTAATCACTCCCCGACTCCCTCACACCTGCCTAAGCCACGTATGAGAACCGTAGTTTTTATTTGTGGACAACCCTCCGATATATATATCAATTGGGCTGACTCCGACGATTGATATTATGTGTGGACTACCCTCCGATGTATATCAATTAGGCCGACTCCGACGATTGATATTTTTCTTATATGTTACCCTCTATCATTATTATTATTTTAAGAGCTGACCCTCCGAAACCATTCTCTCAAGAATCACCTCATGCACTCACTCCTATCGTTCTAGGGTGCCCCAGTGCATATGGAATGCATGATGTCAATTCCATTACAATTCAATAACACATGCAAATATATAATCATGCATATATTCACATAATTTAAATCACACAACATGTTATGTAATTTCACATTTCCATACATAAAAAATTAGCTCACTTGGGCTAATGATCAAACACGAGCAATTCAACTTGAATCACTCGACCAAACACATTATTTCACAAAAATTATTTTTGTGAACACTATTCTCAGGAATAGTGAAACCCTCGGTTACTATTCCCGGAAAATCACCAATCGTCGGTTCACTTTGTGAACCCGAATTTCACTGTCATTCCCGGCTTTTTTCACATCAAGGCATATATTAACACATGATTTCACAATAAGCTTGAATCAGCCGTGGAGAGTACAGATGTCACATGGGTTTCAAAAATCTAACACTTCGGTTCTAAGATTTGGAACATATCAAACGGCCCCTCACGACCTCATTCAACTCAAACATTAACAAAGTACTTAAATAAAGAATAAAACCCAAGTAGGGAGAAACCCCTACCTCACGGAGTTTGTCGAAACTCCTTAAATCCGGTACCACCCAGAAGCCCTCATTGCGTGAACCGCTTACACTTCTTGTTGGCCAATTCAGCGGTCCAGATGCGCCCGTAATCCTAGAGAGAAGCTACACTTTCTCTCACTAAAATGAAATCTCCAACCTTCTGTCGATTTTTTCCCCCTTTCCCGTTTTTCTCTCCTTTTTAAAATTTGAGAAGACAACACTATTCCTCTTTTTTGTCTTTTTCTCACTTAAACAAATTCTAAAATGCCATTTATGTCATTCTTTTCCTAGTACGACGTTCGACATCTCGGCCGATCCGTTTAAATACTACTCTTCTCATGCCACTTATGGCATATGAGTCACGTATTATATGTGACTTCGTCGCATGAAATCGTTTTAGGCACCGAACGCGATGTCTCGGCGCGTGTAAATTACATTCACCGAGATTTGTGAAGTCGACATGCTAGCTAGATTTCACGAGGCGATTCAACGGTGAAATCACGTTTCATCATCAAGATCAGAGAATAAATTTTGGATTTTTAACTTGAAATCTGATTTTCCATTTTTTCCATAAATTTGGAATTCCTCGGGTCTTACATTCTCCTCCTTAAAGATTTCGTCAGGAAGTGCGGACAATCAAACTCACTAACATGCATATGCAACGTGCACTCTACCATGAATGTAAACTAGTCATTTAATTATTAAGCGGTAGACTACATACCTTCGTCCTAAGCGAGAGGATAAATTGGCCATCGTGTCCTCGCTCCCCACGTTGACTCTTCCACTCCATAGTGCCGCCATGGCATCCTCACTAGCCTCCACGGTCTTGCGGCCTTAAAACGCGCGATCCACGGCTATCTAAAATGCACTAGTCCCTCCTCGAAGGTCCATCGATGTCAACCTCGATCTGTCCCCGATCCACCGTATAATTTGGATGCGGGTATACTTTCGAGCATGGAGACGTGAAATACCTCGTGGACACGACATGTTTGACGATCGCATCAACTTGATGCGCTCACGGTGCCTATCCTCTCGAGTATCTCGAAGGTCAATAAACCTCGATCTTCCAGCTTACTTAGGAACGACCCTCCCTCTTGAGGCATCACCTTGAGAAAGCATGATCCCGAATCTCGAACTCTAAGGGTCGACGTTGCACATCTGCATAACTTTTCTGCCGGCTCTAAGCCGTGAGAAGACGCTGTTGTATTAAGCTCACCTTCTCGGAGGTGTCTCTAATCATATCAGGACCAGTGATGGAGCTCTCTCCCACCTTGGTCCAACATAATGGTGATCTACATGGCCTCCTACAATGCCTCATATGGTGCCATTTGTATGCTCGTCCCGATGCTTTATTTGTTATAAGGCGGAGTGCATAGAGCAATTGCTCCTCTGCCCTTATAGACCAGGTAGCATGCTCGTAGTATGTACTCTAACTTTTATTATATAATCCACAAACCGCGTGTAACCCTCGCAGCCCTTACTCTGTGTTGTAAACGCTGACCTTCCCAAGGTCACAATCACTGACAATCCAATGGACCGTCAACCTAGTCCATGTCATGAATGACATCCATATACCGAGCCCTTGCCGACTCAACAACACCCAATGCAATTTCCAAAGGGGTATCCAATTCTCGAGTCACTCCCAACTCCTATCACTCAACTATAAGTCTACGTGATAACCTGACCGTGTGTTTTCATCTCGATTAACTTAACTCTTCGGCTTACACTTCGAGCCTCTTACATTCATATAGAAATTTAGGGATATCTCCCCGGGTCTCTTACACCCTAACTCCAGGATTCTCACCTTATTAGGGGATTACGGCCCTTTTTTTTTCTTTCCTGACACACTCTGAGTACTCTTCATTTCTTGAATTGAGCTATGAGTCTTCATTGGATGTAGTCCTAAATACAAAACTTAACCCATACTCACAGAGTGGTGAATGACACGTCTGGAGTGCACCCACACCCGACTAGCAGAGTGTGCATTTTTTAGGCATAATAATGTCATCTTTGTGACACCCGATCCGGGGGTCCACCATGAGGCGAGTTCTCGGAGATCTCTAAAACTCATAATCCAGGACCTATCGAATTCGACTCTCACCTACACCCTAGGGAAGAACATCTAATGCAGCTACTCTGTGGCATAACCTCTAAGCTAAATCTAAGGTCGTGCTCGGGTGCATGAGCAAAGCGACTAAGGTCGATGCAGCAAACCCAGATGTTGTCGACTCATCGATATCATGCACGACATCAATGACAAATAGGTCTACCACCTAAGGTCCACCACGCTTCATTGCGCGCCTTTGATACGTCACGACTTTGACCCACACTTTGGCCTCGGCTTTATCTGTCTTTAACTAGAAGTGCTTGTACTTTTAAAGCTGAAACAGTTCCTCGACCCTTCTTGGGTGTAGGAATATCGCCAAGTATACTCTCCATTCTCTGACTAACTGGGATTTGCATTGTCCCAGTCCTAGGACCCACATCCTTGGGGCGATACACACCTCACATGCCAAATCCGTACTAGTCTGAACGTGTGAAACAAAAGTCTTCTGCCTCTTCCCCGAAGCTAGAAGAAGGCTGATCCTCCCTCTGCTTTACAACATAGCATCCAGGAGTGCTGAGCATCCTCGTCTCTCTTTTCGTAATTCGAGCCGTCCCAACCACATGGAGTCCATATCACGTAGCGAAGTCCACAATCCTGGCCGAATGGACAACTTGACCCATTCTCGAATCTATAGTACCGAAGCGATCGAAACTACGTATCGGTGACTTGGTCTCTCTGACTCATCACGACCTCAAACTTCTCTAGGTCCACTGACACGCCTAATGCTGACACCACGTGTCTCAAAAATCTCACCTCAGTAAGCCAAAACTCGCACTTACTAAACTTAGCGTACAGCTGATGGTCTCTCGGCAAATTTGTAACATAGTCCTCAGGCCGATACTCATGCTCCCTGGCGAGGGTAGATCAAAATGTCATCCGCGAAGATTATGACAAGCGATCTAAATAGGGTTGGAATATCCTATGCATGGGTACATAGATACCAGCGCATTCGTCAATCAAAGGGCATCATAAATGGCTTCCAAGTGCCCACATGCATGGCGTCTAAGCGGCATTTTTAGGGATATCTGTCTCTCTAACCCTCGGCTGATGGTAACCAGTGCGAAGCTATCTTGAAGTAGACTCGCCCTCCTCTCAACTGATCAAATAAATCATCAATCTCAAATAATGGTGCGATTCTTGATCGTAACCTGTTCAATGCCTGTAGTCGATACGGTCGAAGGGTCTTGCCACTTCTTCTTATCAAATAGAGCGGGCTTATGGTGAAGTGCTCGGTCGATGAACCTTGTCCAATAGCTCCTGTAGCTGGACTGAGTTCCTATGGCTTCAGCTGGGTGCCATCCTATGCGGAGTTATAGAGATTGATTGAGCCACCGGGGTGTAACTTCGATACAAGTCTCGACCCTCTGTAGGTAGTCCGGGTGCTTCGTCACGGAAAAACATCCACATACTCGCACACTACTCGAGGTAGATCTAAGTCTGGTCTCCTCATCCTCTAGGGTAAGGCTCGCTAGCCAACCCGCTAACTGTCCATGACACTTGGACTCATTATGCATGCGGGGCAAATGTCATGCTTGTCCCCCTGAAATACCACACGAGTACCGTCCTGCGTGTAGGCGGTAACCCTCCTACACTCACAATCAATAATGACCTTGTAAGCTGTCAGCCAATCCATCCCTAGGATGACATCGAACTCTGACATGTCCATGATCCTCAGGTCCACTGTGAGTAGAGTCCCCGAGATCTCCAACTGGCAACCATGACATATCATCCTTATTCTCTCCTAATCCACACAGGAGAACTCACATCTGAGCTCCTCCGAGGTGCAGAGGTCCTTGTCCTTTTCCACCATATTTTGGCCTCACTCTCTAGCTGGATTACAGCTAGTCTAATCCTGGTAGTGTCAGAGGTAATTTCCATAACCTCTAACACCTTCTCAATCTGTATGAACCAATGGTCTGCCACCATCGGATCTCCTCCCCTTGTGAATGTCGGAGGATGATGCGCCCTAAACCTCCGGAGGTTTAGGGATTCCACACGACTACCTCTTTATGCTGAGTGCGTGCGATAGCAACCGCAGCAATACCTACAGCCTCAGCAAAGGCCTGCTTATCAAATACTGGTGGTGTCGACCCGGTACCACGTAGACGCCACTCGTCCTCGTCCTTGACTAGCCATCTACATTATTTCCAATGGCAGCAAGAATCATTTAATTTTCTGTTTCGATTGCAACTGGCAATGCATACCCAATTACTAATAGACTTGACAACCCTGAACTGACCCGTTCATTTCCTAAGTGCTAAATTCCAACCACTCAATTTATTTATTTCAATAAGGTTCTAAGCTTTCTTGTTCATTTCAGTATCCAAATCCCTAAGGTCATAGTTCCTAACCTTAACGTCGCACTTTTCTATACACATTACACCATGCATATAATTTCCTACGCAACAACCGCTCAATCACAATTTCAAATGGTAGTTAAATACAATACAGTATCTCTAAGGCATAAGCACAGCCCCGAGACACTATTCATACACATAAATCAGTGTATACACATTGTCCTTGCATTTATAGGTAATGCAAGGCAATCAATTATGCATTTAAAACATTTTTATATACTATGTTCTTGCATTTTATAGGTATCACAGAACAATTTATTCAATACATCAAATCATATTTATCAATAAAATTTACTTTTGAAAATTTCATTTTTTCTCTCATTTATTTGATTTTATTTATTTATATTTTCAAAAAAATTCGAAATTCTTGTTCACAGTTGACCGTTAAACCGTCTTTGTTCAGCACATTCTTTGTTCATCTACTATTGGTCACAATACAATAATTGTATTGCAATACAATTCTCAACCTGATCTTTCCTAGCCACGATACACCAAGTGTATTTATAATACAAAAAGAAGAAACAGCCCTTTAAGCTCACCATCATCTGATTCCTCCGTTTCCCTTACACCCTTGCAATCTGATACGTGTATTGCGTCCTGATAACCCGACAACCAACCTTCTTATTGCAATACAATTTCAGCCCACTGCACCACCATATCGCAATACAATTTTCCAACCACATGCATTTTGTAAGACCCGAGAAATTCCAATTTCTGAAATAAGGGCAAAATCGTAATTTCGATTACAAAATTGTAATTTTGGTTAAAAATCCGGAATTAATTCTCTAGATCTCGGATGAAGAAAGGTTTTACCGTTAGATAGATCTCGCGAGAAATCTAGCTAACACGATGAAATTTCGTCAAATTCAGACCACGGTCGAGTCGACACACACCGAGGAGCATCGCGGTCGGGTGCCATAAATGATTTTTCGTTGAGGCGAAAGTCATATATAACACGATAACTCATGTACCATAAAGTGGTATGAGTGAGAAAGTGTGGAAATGAGCAGTAGAAATAGTCTTAGAATGTCAAAGCTTGGGAAAAGAGGAAGAAATGGTCATTTTTTGTTATTAAGTCACTAAATGACAAAATTCTTCTGATGTTGAGTGGAAAGAAAGCAAAAACGTGGGGAACCGGTAACTAACGGTTTAAGTTTTCTAGAATGAAGCTTAAGCTTCTCTTTAGATTTGCAGCGATCGGCCGTGGGCGGTCTTCGAGACAAGAAGGAGGGCTCTGCGCGGAGAGAATTTGCGGCGTGGACCGCCGGTTGTGAGTTTTGACAAACTCAGGAGGTAGGGGTTTCTCCCTACTTGCGTTTTATTCCCGTTTTAAGTACTTTACAAATGTTTGAGTCGAAAGAGGCCGTTAGGGGCCGTTTGATCGGTCCCAAAACATGGGACCGAATTATTGGAAATTTTTTTGGAATCCATTGAGCCGTCCATCACTGGGCACGGCTGTTGGGTGATTAATTGTGAAAAATTGTGAAATAAATTGTGCATTGATTGGAATGAAGTGGAAATGGGCGGGTGAAGCCGAGTTAGGTAAATTGAAGCCAGAGTGATTTAATGATTTTCGGGAATAGTAGCAGGGTTTCACTATTCCTGGCAGTGTTCTCAAAATATATTTTTGTGAAAATATGTCGTGCGATCAGTGATTTAAATTAAATTGCTTTCGTGTTTGATCATTATAAGTGAGCTAATTTTGATGTATGAAATGAGAATTTGCATGACATGATTGTGTGAATTGATTGTTTGTAAATATATGCATGTTTTATATATTTACATGTGAATAAATGTATTGGAATTGGCATACAGCGCATTCCATATGCCTTTGGAACACCACAGGACTATAGGAGTGAGTGCATGAGATGAGTCTAGAAAGCGGTTCGGAGGGTTGTCTAAAAATATTATTTATCGAAGGAGTAGTCGAATTAAAAATATCAATCATCGGACGGCCCCGATTGATATTCATCGGAGGATGAGTCCACAAACAAATAATATATGTCAGTCGATCGGACGGCCCAGATTGATATATACATCGGAGGGTTGTCCACTAACAAACTAATAATTTTCATACGAGGAAGCAGAGCGAGTGTGATGGAAGTCGGTGAGGACTCGGGATGCGAGTTGGTCATGTAGACATTAGTAGGATCATGCATTTGCTTGAATGTGTGTTTTCATTGGAACATTGCCTTTGCGCTTAGGTGGTGAGTAGCCCACTTAGAGGCGATTCCACTGCGAGCATTAGCTCACCACATCGAGGATATTATTTTGCAGTGCGGGGGAGCGTGCGAGGGACGGCTAGATCACTGAGAGCCAGGGATTAGAAGAAAGCCGGTTTATTGGCTTTTGATGTATACATGTATTAGAACTTTTAAGTTTAATGTATGCTTTGTATAAGAGTAAAAACATATGAACTCTTATAACTGTGGGTATATAGTTGCTGGATTCATAGTTGGCATGTATATTGAGTATTGTTTATGGAGCCCAGTGATGGCCGTTTTAAATCATAAAGCTGTTATATTGAATTTTACATTTGGGACGGGTTTATGCGGGTTACGTATTTGGGTGGGGCTCCAGGTACAAAGAGACTCTGCCCGATTTTCATGAAAAATGTCGGGTCACCCGACACTCCTGTGTCCGTGGGTTGTGAATTAATCAACGAACCCCGAGTTTGGGGGCGTAACAACAGTATCGAGCCTAGGTATACGACTACCTAGGGCTTGAGGGGATTTGGGCTTAGGCCATAGTCTTTGAGGTATAAGAACATCACCACTAGGTGTGGTTCGATGTTGAGCGTAGGTATGAGATTACCTAGGAAATCACGGGACAAAACTAGGACACTGCATGCATGTGTTGGTGTGTTTTGTGTGATTTGATGATTTGTGTGTGATCATGTGCGGATGATGTTTATAACATGGTTTGTGATATGTTATGATGTTTGGGTGCTTAGGTAATTAACACTTTTAATATGTTGGAAAACAAATCTTAGGAGTTTACAGTGTGTAAATTGGAAATGAAATAAATTGTAGTGGTTATTTGGTTGTTTCTATATTTAGGATCTTCTTTTTTTTTCCAAAAAGATTGTTCCCGAGACCGTGTTGGTTTCAGCCTAGATTGAGTTTCACAGTGCCGAATTTTGAATTTTATCTCTGTTTTTAGGCTCACACATGCTTTGGTAGAAAAGTGGAGCCATTTTTATGGAAGTTTGGCAAGGCTAGTTAAGTTTTGAAAGAGGTCCGTTTTCTTTTAAGAAGGTTTGAATTTTGGTTTTTCTCCGGACTTTCCTGTGTTAGGCATGATTTAGTTTCTAGAAAAGTTGCAGCATAAATTTAGGGATGAAAAACGCTTTGTTGGAAAGTGAATTTTGAAATGAACTCAATTACCTTGCTATTCTGGAAATTGATTGCTGTAATATCTTATAGGTCTGATTTCTTGCTTATCCTTTTGACTTGGCTTGGCTTGCTTTGCCAGAAAAATAAAGGGAAATTCTTTGGTGAAGGTTTCTTGAATGCTTAAAACTCAAATATTATATTTTCACAGTCTAGTTTTCATTGTTTGCTTTCTAATTCTGTCACATTGTGACTGTTAGTTATTTATCGAATCTATTATGATTTTTGCTTGTTGAGAAAATTCAGGGCGAAGATGAAAAGTTGGATTATTTTATGTTGAAAGTCTCAATGTCATAAATTTTTCAGCTGAACTGTGCAAATATTGGACTTAAAGTCCCATTTCTTTCTGAATTACTCCACTTAAGAACTGATTGGGGAAAAAGTTTGGAATTCAAGGTACTCGATTAACTAGAGACCTTTTCTGCGTTCAAAATTTTCACTTATTTTTATGTGATATCTCAGCAATCAAATGGGGGAGTAGTTAACATTTAATAAATTTATGGTACACTAACCACAACATCTGGTACTTATTTCAGACAAATTTATGGTGCATATTGTTGTTCATTTCCTGTCACAAGTTCACTTCAGCATGAGGTGCTGTCTATTGTGGGAGTTTTCTAGTCTGAGATCTATCGGCAGGTTGGAATTTGAGCTTCATTTCATTATGTCTTCATCTTTTAATATGGTTATGAAATCATAATCTTGAAGTCAATAGGAATGTGGGATAGGTTCATACGGAATAATCACTTTAAAAGAAAAATTTTGATTTAAAATAAAATTCTTGAAAAATGAAGCCAAATTAGACAAAATTTTGAAAAGTAAATTTTCAAAAATAAAATTTTGTTGATAAAAATATTTTAAATGTATATCGGTGCCTTGCATTACACAGCGTCAAAGGACAATGTCAATATCTGCTTGATCTATGTGTATGAATAGTGTCTCGGGGGTTGTGTTTATGCCTTAGAATCTTGTATTAGAAATTAACTTGCCATTGGTGTATAGATGACGTAGTCGGTCGAGGACATAGAGGGCGTCAAAGAATGCGGTCGGGCACCACTGGAGCATTTGACCAGTAGTTAGTCATTTGATCAGTAGGCCTTTGTTGAAATTTGTGGGTGTTGCCGTGGTGCTATCGCCTGAGGGCTAGCATAGCGGTGGCCGGGAGATCTAGTAACCTCCGAGGAGGTTTAGAGCGCACCACCCTCCGACATTCACAGGAGGAGGAGACCCGATGGTGGCAGACCATTGGTTTATGCAGATCGAGAGCGTCTTGGAGGCCCATGGAATCACCTCCGATACACGACCCGAGATCAGGTTAGTGCCGATTTCCGGCTAAGAGGCGAGGCCGGGTAGTATGGTGGAATGGGCGCTAGGGACTTCACCACAGAGACTTAGAGGTTATGACATGGGCGGGAGCTGGGGAGTTGTTCATGGGTAAGTACTTTCCGGAAGCTGAAAGCTGAGGTTCCTAGAATTTGGGCGGGGGGCCGATGGCGTGATGGATTATGCGACTGGGTTCCACCGAGGCTAGCCCGGTTCTTAGGTGATTACGTGGCCATAGACTTGGTCGAGGTTGGGAGATTGAGAATGGGTGAAGTTGTCCGTTCGGGGGGCAGGGACCGCCAGGACTTCGCCTACGAGCATATGGACTCCGTGGTTGGGACAACCACGACCATAGAATGGTTGGGCTGGAGGTTGGAGACCTTAGGAGCCTTTGTATGTAGAGGCTCTCCACTAGAAAGGGGATTAAGGGCGAGAATAGGGATGATATGTCGAGGTTGCGAGGTTGGAGATCTCGGGGACTCTACTGCAGGTGGTTGAGGATCATGGGCGTATCGAGTTCGATGTCATCTACGGGATGGACCAGGCGGCGACATAGGGTCGTTACTCCGATTATGGCGTAAGAGTTACGCTACCGCGGGACGGTACTGGAGTGTGTGGTATTTCGGGGGGGACCAAGCATGACATTTTTGCCAGAGACGGTATCTGAGTCCAAGTGTCGAGGGCCGGTTAAGCGGGTTGGCTAAGCGAACCTTACCACTGAAGGACGAGAGACCCGGACGCCGATCTACCTCGGTGGTGTGCCGGTATGTGGATGTTTTAGGATGAGCTACTTGGACTGCCTCCACAGAGGGTTGTAGACTTCGGTATCGAATTACACCTTGGTACTTCAACCATCTCTATGACTCCGCATAGGATGGCTGATTGAGTTGTAGGAACTGAGGAGTCCCGGTCACAGGAGCTATTGGACTGAGGGTTCGTGGAATGAAACACTTCATCATGGGCGCTCGGTTCTATTTGCGAAGAAGAAGGACAAGACCCTTCGTGCGTGATTCACAAACGATTCATAGGGTTCTACGATCGAGGAATCGGTACCCATTAGAGAGATTGGCGATTTGTTTGATCGATTGAGAGGAATGCGAGTCTACTCGAATGAACCTTCGCCTTTACGGTTACCATCGGCGAGGGTTGGGATACGAGATATCCACAAGACGGCGTTTAGGGCGCGTTATGGGCACTTTGAGTTTGCGGTGATGCCCTTAGGATTGGCAGATGCGCGGCCCGGCATTCATGGATCTCATGCATAGGATATTCCAACCCTATTTAGATCAGTTTATCGTAGTCTTCGTAGATGACATCTTGATCTACTCCCAGTCAGAGTGGGAGCATGAGTATCACTTGAGGATCGTTTACAGTTGTTGAGAGACCATCGGTTAATGCGCGAAGCTCAGTGAGTGCGAGGTTACGTCTTGCGAGGTGAGATTTTTTGGGACACGTGGTGTCGACATCGGGAGTGTCGGTCGACCCCGGAGAAGGTCGAGGCGGTGATGTGTTGGGAGCAAGTTGGTCTTCGAGATCGTGGTTTCTTGGGATTGGCCCGGGTATTCTGAGGGAGATTCATTGAGGATTTCTTCGGGATAGCGGGACCCATGACTGGGTTGAAGCCGGGAAGGAGTCGGGGGCCCAGTTGGGATAGCCGTCGAGGCGTTCGAGGAGTTGAAGAGAGGGAGACTTGCCGGCTCCCATCTTGACACAATCCCCGGACGGGTGGAGAAAGGGGAGTGGTGTAATTGTGATGCCTGAGGGCGAGGATGGGATGTGTTTGATCTGCGGTCGGAAGGGTAGTAGCTTATGGTTCTCGTCGGGTTGAAGAATCACAGCGAATGCCACGACATGGAGTTGGCGGCGGCTAGTCTTCGCCTTGAGATTTGGCGCCGCTGCTATCACGCGAGTTCGGTATACTCGAGACCATAGAGTCGAAGTATATTTTCACCTTGACGGGACCTCAGTATGAGAACGCCTTGAGGTGGATGGAGTTTCTAGAGGATTATAGCTTCACTTTGCATTACCATCACGGTGAGGCAAATGTGGTGGGCGTGCGCTGGTCGGAGATCCACGATGAGCGTTGCATTTGAAGTATAGCTTCGGGAGTGGCGGATGCTCGAAGGCTGTGGGGCAGTTTGGGCTCTGATACGTGGCGGACTCGAGTACCGGGGAGTTTAGGCTACCGTCTCTGTTAATTAGAGTGATTGAGTCCCGGAGTGGCGGGGCCAGCGAGATAGTGTCCATCGGGGCCAAGATACGTCCCAGTGCACGGGTGTGGTTGAACCGTTCATAGCGGATGGTAGTCTTGCGATATAAGGGACCGGGTAGTGGTTCCCCAGTTGATCGATTTGAGAGAGGAGATTCTCAGGGAGTTTCACTGCTCTCGATTTGCCGTGCACCTAGGTGGCACGAAGATGTACCAAGATCTTCATCGCCAGTACTATTGGAGTGGGATGAAGAGACACGTAGGGGACTTTGTTCGACGATGTCTCACATGTCGGCCAAGTTAAGGTGAAACACGAAAGCCCGGCGAGGGCTACCTCGGTATTGGAGGTGGTGAGTGGAAGTGGGAGCACGTCACGATGGGCTTTGTGATACCGCCGCGGGCTGCGGCGAAGCATGGCCCAGCGGTATGGGTGATAGTGGACCGACTCACGAAGTCGGCACATTTTCTGGCGGGTGTGGATGACCTTCGCCTTGGAAGTGGCAGGTTGTACATTCGAGATAGCGGCTACATGGAGTGCTAGGTATCCATAGTGTTGGATAGAGACCGAGGTTTCACGACACACACTTTTGGAAGAGTTTCAGGCTATGGAGCTGGTGACCTTCTTGAGTACAACGTTCCACCCTTAGAAAAATTGTCCCGGTCACGGGGGCTATGCGGTATTAGAGGACAGGCTACGAGCATGCGTCCTGGATCATAAGGGTAGCTGGGAGGAGCAATTGCCCTTAGTGGAGTGCTTTACAACAACGATTATCGGGCGAGTATCTGAGATGACCGTATGAGGCCTTGTATGGGAGGCCATCTGAGTCCATAGTTATGTTGGGCCCAGAAATTGGGGAAGGCTACATCGCGGTCGATGCGATTAGAGACACCTCAGAGAGGTGAAGCGATGCGGCCGAGCATCTTCTCACGGCTTAGGCCGCGAGGAAGAGCTATGCGGATGTACGACGTCGACCCTTAAAGTTCGAGGTTGGGGATCATGTCTTCTTGAAGGTGATGCCTAAGAGGGGAGTGGTCAGGTTCGGCAAGCGCGAGAAGCTATCGTCGAGGTTTATTGGGCCTTTAGAGATCCTCGAGATATTAGAGGCACCGTTGCGTGCGGTTAAAGCTTTGCCGCCCTAGCATGTCGGGTGTCCTGAGGTGTTTCACGTCTCCATGCTCGAGAAATGCGAGATCCATCTCATGTGGTGGATTGGGGAGGCGAGATTAAGGTTGACCACGAATGGGACCAGGAGGGACTTGGTGTGCATTGTTGATGGCCGTGATCAGTTTTTCGCGACGCAAGGCGTGAGGAGTGAATGAAGGTACTATGGAGGCACTATGGAGTGGAGGAGTCCACGTGGGAGCGCGAGGATACTATGCAGGTCACCTATCCCTTCTTGTTTAGGGATGAAAGTACGTAGTTCAGTCGTTTAAGATTTAAATGACTGTTTACATGCATGATAGAATGCACGTTGCATATGCATGTGAGTGATTGTGATTGTCCTGAATTTTGGGACGAAATTCCTTTTAAGGAGGGGAGAATGTAAGACCAGAAATTCAAATTTCGTAAAGGGCAAAATCGTAATTTCGATTACAAAATTGTAATTTCGGTTAAAAATCAGATAATTTTCTAGATCTCCAGATGACGAAAGCAGTTTCAACGTGTTGGAATCGTCTCGCGAAATTGCTTCTTACGTAAAATTTCATGGTCAGGGACGGTCGAGTCGGCACATTTTTGGTATCGCGGTTCGGGTCTTAGTAAATGATTTCGTTGCGACGAAAGTCATATATGACACGTACTCATGTACCATAAGTGGTATGAGTAGAGAAATGGTGGAAATGGACGGCCAAAATAGTGTTGAATGTCAAAACTGGGAAAATAGAGACAAAATGGTCATTTTGGAAGTTGTTAAGTCACTAAATGACAAAATTGCTACAGTAGCCTTCTTCTTCAAATTGGAAGAACGAACGTGGGGGAACCGGTAAGCGACCGAGGTTTCGTTTTCTAAAAGCTTAAGCTACTCTCTAGATTCTGGCGATCATTGTCGGCGGTCTTCGGAATGAAGGAGAAGCTGCTCTGCGCGGAGAGAGCTGCAGCGTGGACATCGGTTGTGAGTTTTGACAAACTCAGGAGGTGGGGTTTTTTTCCCTACTTTAGCGTTTTATTCAGTTTTAAGTACTTTACAAATGTTTGAGTCGAAGCGAGATGTTAGGGGCCGTTTGATCGGTCTCAAACATGAGCGAATTATTAAATTTTTTTAGGAATCCATTGAGGCGAGTCCATCACTTTGGGCACGGTGTTGGGTGATTGTTGTGAAAAATTTGTGAAAATAAACGTGTGCATTGATTTTGGAATGGCCGGAAATGGCCGTGAAACCCCGGAGTTCACTAAATTTGAGCAGATGATTTAATGATTTTCAGGAATAATGCTTAGGGTTTCACCTATTCCGGCAGTGTTCTCAAAATATATTTTTGTGTGAAAATATGTGTTTGGTCGAGTGATTTAAAATAAACTGCTCGTGTTTGATCATTAGCCCAAGTGAGCTAATTTTGATGTATGTAAGGAGAATTTGCATGACATGATTGTGTGAATTGATTGTTTTGTAAATATATGCATGTTTATATATTACATATGAAGATGGCTTGTATTGGAATTGGCATACATGCATTCCATATGCAACTGGAGACACCTAGGACTATAGGAGTGAGTGCGTGAGATGGCCCAGAAACGATTTAGGGAGGGTTGTCTAAAAATATTATTTATCGGAGAATTTGTCAAATTAAAAATATCATCGTCGGATGGCTGTTGAAATATTCATGGGGTAGTCCACAAACAAGTAATATATCAATCGTCGGATGACTCATTGATATATATACATGGAGGTTGTCCACTAAAATAATAATTTTTTCATACGAGGCTTAGGCGGAGTGTGATGGAAATCGGTGAGGACTCGGGTGCAGGTGGTCGTAGACATTCAAGTAGGATCATGCATTTGCTTGGTATGTGTTTTCATTGGAACATTGCCTTTGCACTTAGGTGGTGAGTAGCCCAGCTAAGGCGGAGTTCCACACTGCGAGCATTAGCTCACTTTTGTCGAGGATATTACATTTCTGGTACGGGGAGTGTGAGAGGGACGGCTCGATCCCCAAGGCCAGAAAGTTAGAAGGCGGGTTGTGGCTTTGATGTATACATGTATTAGAACTTTTTAAGGTTAATGTATTTATTGTATAAGAGTAAAAACATATGAACTATTGTAACTATTGGGTATATAGTTGGATTCATAGTTGGCATGTATATTGAGTATTGTTTAGCAGACCCCAGTGGTAGGTTTAAATCATAAAAGCTGTTATATTGGGTTGTTTGGGACCAGGTTTATGCGAGGTTATACGTATTTGGGTAGAGCTCCCCATAAAAGAAGACTGCCAGATTTTCGTGTGAAAAATGTCGGGTCTTAGACGCTCCGCAGTATTCAGCGGGTTGACGGGTAGTCAACGGGACCGAGATTTGGGCGTCACACATTCTTTTACCAATCTGAAACCAAACCGACTACACCCTTCTCTTACGATACAATTCCAATACAAATTTTTTTTTTCCAGCCCTCTCTCTTGCAATACAATTGCAAGGTTACGAAACAATTTTTTCACAAGACAATTGAGCGAGTAGCCACGATTAGTTTACTTTTTTTTTCATATTTTTTTCATTTCTTCCAAGCTACGGAAAAACACCAAAAAAATATATACATCATCTCATTTTTTTTTTTTTTTTTTTCCAGCATCAAATAAATTTAAAAAATTTATTTTCTTCTGATTTTCTTAGGTTTTTTCAAACTACCAAACACAGAAAAATGAGATTTTCTTTACTTCATGTTTTTGTTTAATTTGCTCTTTGGAGACACAAAAATACTTTTCATTTTCCTCCAGTACACCTAAATAAATTTATTAAATTAATTTTATCCTAGTTTTCTTCAATTTTACACCTTTGTGAGCCAAAACCAAATTTTCTCCTCATTTTTTTTTTTCATTCTCCATGTTAGCCTTCCTTGCTGCCTCACACATGCGATAACTTAAATACGCATCCACACAAACTCAAAACTTTTATGAGTTCAACTATAAAATTTATTAAAATTTTATTTCATTTTCCCAAATAAATTTATTATAATTTATTTTCATATATTTCCTTTTCGGTTTACTAGCTTGTAAAAACTCCACACTTTTCCTACACACTATGTGCTAATCTGAAACACACAAACCACCTGAGCTTCAATCCTGTTGTAACCATTCATGTTATGCATGTTTTCACACAACAAATTTGTAAATCACACAAAACACACCAAACACATGTGCATGCAATGTCTAGTTTTTGTCAAAGTGATTTCCTAGGTAATCTAATACCTAAACTCAACATCGAACCACACCTAGTGGTGATGTTTCTTGCTGACTAGCTAGCCCAAGCCCTCATTCTCTGGTTTCTTATACCTATACTCTACATCAAACCAACCAAGTGGTGATGGATACCCAACTGACTCCTAAGAATTATTCGGATACCCTGTGCTCCCAATAGGCTGTGGCGCTCGAATCCGGGGTGGTGACTGCAGTGAGCCAGCGGAATACTAGGTGGATGTCGGATGAACCTGCAGGCGGTCCACGAGAATCGGCAGAGTCTCGCTGTGCGGAGGCTCTGCCGGATGCATCACACGTATTATAACGTCGATCGACATCGATCACATGATATACATATCGAGTAAAGCGGCCTCTTGGGCCCATACCACGATACTCATCGTCAATATAAACTGACTATATCCAATAGTTTCAAGAGTTCGAGTTATACTTGCTCTGACATATATTAAAATACTAGAATTCTAATACGCTGTAAAACAAAAGTAAGCCACATTCAGGCTTTCTTCTAAAACTTCGATCACTAGGATGGGCCGTCTCACCACTTGCGCTCCCACGTAAGCGTAAAATAATATCCTCGACCGGGGTGAGCTAATGCTCCAGTAGTGGAATCACCACTAGTAGACCCACTCTCCACCCTAAGTGCATATCTGATGCTTCAAAATAAACACATTAAAGTAAATGCATGATCCTACTTGAATGTAACTTATCATCTCATATCCGGAGTCCTCCCAGAGCTCCTCACACTTACCTAAGCCACGTGAGAACCTTAGTTTTTATTTGTGGACAACCCTCCGAATATATATCAATTGGTAGACTAGACGATTGATATTGTGGTAGTGGACTACCTCGATGCTCCCGGTGGGCGAACTCAGGCGATTGATATTTTTCTTATATGGACTACCCTCCGATCATTATTATTTTTAAACAACCCTCCGAAACTATTCTCTCAAGAATCACCTCATGCACTCACTCCTATCGTCCTAGGGTGCCCCAGTGCATATGAAATGCATGATGCCAATTCCATTACAATTCAATAACACATGCAAATATATAATCATGCATATATTCACATAATTTAAATCACACAACATGTTATGTAATTTCACATTTCCATACATCAAATTAGCTCGCGGGCTAATGATCAATCTGACAATTCAACTTGAATCCTTTCGATCAAACACATTATTTCACAAAAATTATTTTTGTGAACATTCCGGGAATAGTGAAACCCTCGATTACTATTCTGGGGAAAATCACCCGATCGTCGGTTCACTTTATGAATAGAATTTCCACGGCCATTCGGCCTTTTTTTCACATCAAGGCATATATTAACATGATTTCACGCAACCCAAATCAGCGGTGGACAATCATGATTGTCCCACATGGGTTTAATCTAACACCCCTCTCGGTTCCAGATTTGGAACCGATCAACGACACCTCACGAGCCTGCCATTCAACTCAAACATTAACAAAGTACTTAAATAAAGAATAAAACCCAGTAGGGAGAAACCCCTACCTCACCGGAGGTTGTCAAAACTCCTTAGAATTGAATTGCCCACCTTGAAGCCCTCGCTGCGTAGAGGCAGCTTGCTTCTTGTCTAGACGAATTAGATGGTCGGATCGCCGTAATCCTAGAGAGAAGCTACTTTCTCTCACTTAAATGAAAATCTCCAACCTTCTATCGATTTTTCCCCCTTTCAGTTTTCTCTCCTTTTTACAATTTAGAAGACTAACTTATTCCTCTTTTTTGTCTTTGCTATACTTAAATGAATTCAATGCCATTTATGTCTTTCTTTTCCAGTTTTGATATATTCGGCACTATGTATCTCGGCCGTCCATTTTCGCTACTTTCTCTCCTCATTCCCGCCTTATGGAATATGATGCGTGGCTATATGTGACTTTCGTCGCATCGAAAATCGACTTACGGGGCAGCCGCGATGCGCCGGCGTGTAAGTGATTGTCACCGAAGTGCGGCGAAGTCGACATGCTAGTAATAGATTTCACGAGGCGGTTCCAACGGTGAAATTCATTTCATCATCAGAGATCCGGATAATAAATTTCGGTTTTAGCGAAGTGCGATTTTGCCCTTTTCGAGAATTTAGATTTCTCGGGTCTTACGACGTAGGCCGCGGAGGCTGGCGGAAGACTTTTCATAACGAGATGATCATTTAGACATTGAGTCATTTGCACGAAGTTTGTAATGGAGCATGTGATCATAAGGGTCGCTAGATTTGCTCGAACATAGTAAAGGTTGGCATGGCGAACCCTCGTGGTGGCTGCGTGTCGAGGGATGTGTTGTCCCCAGGGAGAAGAGAGCATGTCGTGAGGACTTGGGTGCTGCGAGCCGTTATGTAAAGGAGTGCGGGGCCATCCTGCACGAAGAATTTGGGTATCTTGGGGGCATGGGCGGCGCTACTCTTGCTTGTAATGCGGTGAGTTCGAGCACTCCTTTTGGCTGGATTACGTTGTTCTCGGCTGTTCTCTTCATTACAGTGGAATGTGCCACCATCGGCGTTGATGAATGCTAGGCGATGTGAGTGTCTCTGAAGCGACCTGGCCTTGCTACTTTTTGCTAGGAGGCCGCGGCGCGAGGATAACTCGTCATCCAGCCCAGAGGGAGTACATGTTATCGGGGCGATGGGCTATTTTCCTTTATTACAGGCGGTTGGGTGCTTTACTTGGCTGCTATCTTGCACGTCTTTTTTTCCAAGATCTCTCCTTTTTTCAACCTAGGCCCGTAAACGGTCGTTTTCATAATGCATATGTTCGGCCCCGATCCTGTAATTCCCTCATCCGTCTTGCTTGCTCTTCCTGTTTCTTCTCCATGTCTTGACGCCAATGAAGAAATTGATCTTTGCTTATTTGGATCATCGGGTTGCTGGTCATTGCACCTCTGTCAAACGAATTAGATGTGGGTATGGGAACCGTCGAAGCTATTGGTGGCGAGACTCTTGGATAACTTTGAACTGGCTCCTAGCACGTCGTCGATGAGACTTTTATTCGATTCCTGGCCAGTTGCCAATTGTCATTACACGGATCGTCCCAACACTCAGGAACATCAACGACACGACGTAAACTTGCAAAAAAAGGGGTCCGGTGGCGATGTGTCGGCGTGTCGACCACCTCTCCGATGATTAAGTCAGCAAAAGGGTGAAGAAGAGAAAGAAGGAAGTCAGCGCACTTAGAGTTACATACCTTTCCTCGGGTGTATGCATGTTTATATTTGAATTTCTCTTTGATTTTTAGGAAAGATAATCTACGTGATTTTGGTGATAAGATCTCTCTTTCCTTATCAAGGATTAGTTCTTTCTTGCTCCGGATTAATGTTTTTTGAGACGTGTGGGATTTGGACATTGGGAGATCCATGGATAAATATCCTACAAGCGATTTCCTCCCTAATATGGTTACCCATAATACCCTTTCCATACGTGGTAGGATGGCCAGTTGGGGGACTCAGGATCCCATACGGGTTTCATGATTCTACCATCTGGTTAGTTCCCGTGTGGTTTTAAGATGGTTAGTTCCCGTGTGGTTTTAAGATAGTGAGTCGTCTTAAGTCGCTTCACGAGGTGGGCTAGGTGGTGGGCCTGCATGAGTGATGGGCTGATGGTAGTGGATTACGGGCTGAGGCCATGGTACTCACAAGCGTAGCCAGATGCAAGATTTTAGTGTCACAATTCAAGGTTATAATTAGTCCTATGTGGTACGAGACTCCCTTTCTGCCGACATTTCTTCTTTAACCTAATCACTCATGGTGGAATTAATAATGAACTCCATTCATTCTTCTCTCAAAGGCATCACACACTCATTACCCACATTACATAGATAAGATGAAGAAATTCAAAACATCATCTTTCACACAAGGTGAAAGGTTTTTAACTTTCAATACCTCAATCGAATATCTACACTTCGCACTCCTTCAGCACATCCATACATCACTTGTTCTTCTTCAAACTTTGCTCTTCAAATCCGTGTTAAGTAACTTTCAAAGCCTCGAATTTATAGCCTTTGTGATTCGGTCTTGGAAGTTTTGATAAGATTAGATCATTATCCTAATATGACTCCAACATTACCTTCTAATTTCTGAACTTCTCTTTAAGATATCAAAATGGAACAAGGAAACTTACTGCTCAAGTATCCTCCTTATAATAGAAACTTGGTTTGTTTCTAATTCTAGTTCGATAGCTTAGATAATCAGTAGGTCTTCTTGATTTGATCTTTATCCACTTGCTAAAAACGATGCTAGGCCAATTGGTACCTTACTCCCCGAGTACCTTGACCTCTAAGGTTCCTAAATTGATTTGTGTTTCATGTCAGCTCTAACCCTAGTTCAGACTTACTAAGACTGCTACATCCTTGCATTGTAGGACTACCTTTCTAAAACCCGAAAAAAATCGAATTTTCCTGAAATAGGGCAAAATAGTAAATCTACTGGCTGACACGAGGTTGAAAACCTGAAATTTTCTAGATCTCGAATGATGAAACGGACAACACAATTGGATTCGTCTCGCGAAATCTAGTTACCAAGACGAATTTCGTTAAATTCCGAGATGGTCGGATTTTTCAAGATTTTCGGGGCAAAAAGGAACCCAAATGGGTGGGTGACACATGGCATGATGCATGCATGCCATGTGGATACATCTAACCTATAAAAACCGGATCGGTGGAGGAAAATAGAGGAAAAATAAGAAGAAAGGGAAAGAGAAAGAAAGAGAGGAAGGAAGATCCGACAACTCTTCCTCCGACCTACGCTCCACGCCGCTTCATCACAAGAGTCAAAGCCGGCTACGTCAAGAGGTAGGACTTTTTTCCTACTCCGTCTCGATAAGTGTCTTGTAAGGTCGTGGTGACCGTGTTCCACCTGTATCGCCCACTGATGTGGAACGCCATAAGTGGTAGGAGCCTTGTGATTTTGTTTCCACCTCGTGGTCATCTCGTCGTAGGGACCGCGACGGTAGGCCGGTGGCCGTGGTTTCCACCTCTTCACGATTCGGGCCGCGGTGGCGCTGTTTCCACCTCAAGGTCATTTGGCCTTGTGGGATCATTTGGCCATGTAGAGGTGTGGTTGTGTTTCCACCTCAAGGTCGGGGCCGCGGACCGCTTTGGCCAGAAATTTCAGTAATTTATCACCGTGGTCGCACGCGAGCGTTGTTTCCACCACAGGGCCATGTAGAGCTATGTGGCTGTGTTTCCACCATGGGGTCGTTTGGCAGTATGGGGCCGTCTGGCCGTGTGGTGTCGTCTAGTCGTGTTAATGTCATCGTGGTAAATGGTCACAAGTGTAAGGCGCTTAGCCAAGTAGAGCCGTCACGTGTCAATTGCCTGGGTCTCAACTCTTGGCATGTCTTTGCCATCCTGGGTACTTCAGTAAGGAAATCCGCTTTAGTGGGACTCCATGGTTGGTCGCCAGAACGCCTCTAAAATACCCTAGAATTTTTTATAATAATTTGGTCTCATATTCAAAAGGAATTGAGTCAAACTTGGGTTTTTCCGGGAAAATTGATAAATTGTAGAATGTAAATTGAAATAATGAGCATATGATTGAATATTATATGCTAAATTGAGAAATTGATTGAACCCAATAATCCAAGGAAAAGGGCAAATGTGGAAAAATTTGTAAAAATGAGGACCTATGGGTCAATTGTTATAAAGAATAAATGTCTGCTAATTCATGATAAACAACACCAAAGTGTATAATAGGAGACCAAAATGAAAAATCGATTTATCAAGGCCAAACAAGGCCCATGAGGAGTAAGTGACTTAAGACCAAAAGGTGGAAAACAAGTAGATAATAAGTGTTTAGCCAAACAAGGCCTTACACTTAAAGGAATATAAAGGCCAAAATGTGGTCTTAGGGCTCAGCGAGAGTATGAGCAACTTCGCTGGAGGGAAGAGTGAGAGAGAAAAATGGAGAAAGCCAGCTCAAGTGTTAGACTAAGTCGTTGTTTGTCTGATTATTGCTCTAAAAGATCGCTGGCCACAAAAGAGATTTGAAGAGGTTCAAGGTAATAAATCAAAACCTTAACCTCATTCTTTTTGATTTGGATTTGGGTGAAAAGCCCTAAATTGAGGAAAATGGATTTTTATTGATTCTAAACCACATTTGGTTGTTTCGGTGGATTCCATGGCGATTTTATATGTAATGACCGGGAGGAAGATTTTGTAAATGAGGAAAAATGCAAACCGATTTTGGGCAAACCCATAGGGTGTACCGTACGCTGAGGCATCGTGACTAAGATGCAGCCAGAATCGGTACTTGCATCACAACCGAAGATCAGATCGACCGCAAAGGTAACGGTGATCAGACGGCCATAGCTGCATCACCGGGTACCACTGTTACTTCCAATGGTGTCCCGCTTTTGCTTATTTGCACCGTTAAGTCCCGTGATTCGATACCGATGTTTAGGGACCCTAAGAAATGAATAAATGGGGTTCAAATAAGGATATAACTAAGTGAAAACGTACCATATTCCGCCATCTCGACGGCTTCGTCAGCTCGCATGAATGCCTTCTAAAAACTTAGTGTCTTAACTCAAGACTGTTAAAAAATAAATTTGTAATTCACTAAAATTGTTTAACAATCGCTTATCCACTAAGAGCATGGAATGTTATCGTACTTAGACGTGATGAATCCCAACTCTAGGACCGAGATCGTACAGTATGAAGCTAGGATTCGACAGTTTTCCTGGGCTTGTTCTCTCGACTTCTATTCTTATTTCAAGTATTTTGTATTTACCAAGAATCCAGTGAAATGGAGGTTAAGAATGAGAGTATGAAATAAGATAGATTTGAGTATCTCTTGAAAAGATAATACGAAAGTAAATATGGAATTGAAAGTTCTTATATTTGAAACCGAATGAATGAATGATGATAAAGACGGATTCATCAAACCAATCCGCCGTAAATGTAATTTGAATGATATATCGAATATCGAAATCGCCGACGGATGCAC
This sequence comes from Tetrastigma voinierianum, assembly GCA_016808115.1. Lineage (NCBI taxonomy): Eukaryota > Viridiplantae > Streptophyta > Magnoliopsida > Vitales > Vitaceae > Tetrastigma > Tetrastigma voinierianum. The sequence goes on along the minus strand of JAEQBH010002685.1, from coordinate 123,369 downwards.
CAATCGGCATCCGCCGCTAAAGGCACTTCGCAATTGTCCAATGTCTCACTTGGCTGGATAACACCTGGGTATCCGTGATGGCTATGGCATCAATAAGAAATGTTCCCACTCAATGATGAACCAATCGCATCCGCCATGATGACGTATAAAGATTAACATGTCGCGTTAAAATTCAAACCGCATCTGTCATGATGGGAGACCGAATTGTTAATGCGGGGCGTCATTACCAAATGGTACAAGGGCTGGATTCATCAAAACGGAATCAAGCCGTAAATTTGAATTGAATAAATAAGGTGAAATAACCAATATCGATCGAGCATAAATTGTGGATTTTTATGTATATATACTTAAATCTCTCATGGGGAATTTGAACAGAATGACTGTTGCATTGAAAATGCATGTTATGATATGGTAAATGATTTGTATATTGAAAGCATGCGGAAATGAATAGTATGAGTATATGTTGATATGACAGCAGGTTGTTGCAATGAATGCCGAGTAAATTGAATATTGAATAGAATTCAGATAGAACCACTAAGCATGAAAATGCTTAGCGTGTAGTTTTATCGGCGCGCAGTATCGAGTAAGAAAAAGGCTGCCAAGATCGTAAGATAGAGAGAGAGTACGCTGATAAGTATATATCAATTCAGAATTTGCATATCATCTCTTTGAACAAGTGGTATTTTGTAAACAAAAGGGTTAAACACTGAACTCTGATTTGGTATATCATTTTGAAAAGGCATGAATGCGTTTTTATAAATGCATTTTGTTAAATGTTTATGGCTTCACCGAATTGTACTAATCGTAGCATTGTGGTTGCCTTAATCAAACCATTTCAACAAATGACATAATAAAATGTTTTGATAAGATAAATGAAAACGTCGGAGTAAACCGGGCTCCGGTTCGGATCCGCCATTCAGGTCGGGCCGGGGATTCGGGTCGCGACACTTTTGAAAAAGAAAATTTAATAACACGGAAAATAAAAAGAATTAAACTAGCGCCCTGTTTTGCCTGAACTTTATCTGGTCGGACTGGCTCGGGTCGCTACGAAGCATCGTTTTAATCGATAGCCTAAATCGCGCATTCCCGGGCTGTTTGGGACTGCTATGTGCTCTGATGGTGGCCTAAGTATGGCCGTGATTTGGTCCGCACTGTGGACCGCCATGTGTTGTCGCTTTCGCTTCGTGATACCTGCTATGGCTTCACAGGAGAACTGCTTACGCCTCTTTATAAAGATAATCGGGTCTTGAGAACCGAGTTGTCTTTGCTCACATTTGATTGACTTGCTTGGTGTTAGTTATCTATTGAATGTTGATATATGAATTCTAATATATTGACATTGAGATGAAAATGTTGAAATCATATCATCGTTAATATATGTGTGATATTATATTAACATTGAAGAAATGTACAATGTTTGGAAATTATAAGCATGTGTTGTAATTGTCCAAATGCATGACTATTATGGTCCATAAGGATATCTATTATATATAGACATGTAATTGATATGCAAGGATGATAATGCACGCATATGCATCCAAGATATCGATTCGTGGTATGCATCGATACCATCAAACACCATACTTAGTGTTTTGATGAGTGGGTTGGTACCGTTGAACTAAGTTCTACTTGGAGTCCACTATTTTGTGCAGAGCATGGAAACGCGTGGCGTCGTAAAAAGCAGCACGATAGAGTACCCTCAGAGACTGTATGTCAATATATTATACGTATCTAACTAGTGAAGGCCGTGAAAGTGTAGTATGCAAAGCCCGTGGTGAGACTTTAAAATTCGCTACCCGAAAAGACACACATGTTTTGTTAATAAAATTATCCTTGAAGTGGGAATCATCTTAATAAGTTTTGATTTAAAAACTGACTTATTTCAAAGTGATCATTGGATGAAATTCATCGACATGATGTGGATGTTATCACACATCAGTTATGCATCGTGTGACGGGAGTCCTGGTGGATGACTTGATTTTTCATGCATTGAGGTCTCATCCTTCATTTCATGGGCATGAATATGGTATTCCATGAATTGTAATTATCTAATAATGTTGATATATATATATAGAGATATATATATATAATATATATATATATATATGATCAGAATGTGTGGAACATGACTACTGCATGAATTTAGCGGAGTAGCCTCAGAGGAAATATTCTCTTCTGGGCGTGGCTCACCCTATAAGGGATAACATTTCAGGTGCGGAGCAAACATCGAGCAGATCGACTCTCATTACGAGTCGAAAGGTGAAGAAAGCCTAATCGTGGCTTGCAACATTTTCAGAACCGCTTTTATAATACATTTGAAGAGGGCTAAAATTAACTCATAGTAATATGTTTTGAAAATAACATGGTTATTAAATGTGAACAAACAAATCCCGGTAAATGGATTATCGCCTCGTACCGAGATGCGACATCCACGCATTATAACGCTTCGAAAAATATCCAACAATGATAACATATGTTCAGGTGTAAATAAATGAGGTCATATTTTTCCGGCGTTTAAATGGTCAAAAACTAAAATGATAAAAACCTACAATTTTACAAGAGCCAAATAAATTTGGTAAAATGTCAAATGAGAACCTAAAGGCTTATGAGAAATGAGTAAATTAAGCAAGCAAAGATAAACAATGAATGAAGTGAAACAAGGTGAAATGGGGCTTTAAAATGATAAAAAATGAGATAAGGTTCATTTAATGATAAGCCAAACATGGCCTTGGGTTAGATTGTGACAGTTATCCACTGTCCATGGAATGCCCCATTTGGGCATTCACGTTTTTAGAGAGAGCTAGGGATTCAGTCTACAGAAGAAAAGAGAAGAAGAGAGGGACAGGATTTGCCCATGAGATCAAGAATTCTGGCGATCAAGAAAAAGAAGGAAGAAGAAAGAAGAGAAAGGAAGAGATTTAAAGGTAAGAAACAAAACCCTAACCCCCTCTTTTCTTGTGTTTGGGTTTGGAGAAAAACCCTAGCTTTGTGTAAAGTATTCTTGGATGGTTTTAGTTCAGTTTGAGATTTTTTTCATTATTTTGATTGGTTTGGATTGGTTTTGAGGAATTTTTATGTAAAGGAAATGATAAAGTTTCAAAGGAGTTGCTGTCAAAAATTTTCAAAACCCCTGTTTTTGTTTTAGTCATCAGTTGCTATAATCATCTGCTGAGTGATTCTAATTGATAAAGAACCATAAGATCTAGAGCTACAAATTTATAGAAGGGACCAGGAGCAAATTGTAGTTCTAAGGCTCCCGAATATGGGCTTAAAGGTAAGTTTCGGGTAGCTAATGAGTATGCTCTGTTTTGGGTGTGGTTGTGGTTTTTGGTCAGAGTTTCCAGCTCTTCACTCATCCAAATCGAAAGATTAAAAACAGGGGTAAACTAATTTATATAGGGGAATATAATTCATTTGAAGAACTGCATGCAACCTCAAAGGTTTTAAAATATGTCACAAAGGGAGCTATGTGCAAGAAACAATCTAATTCCTAGCTTGCAACATGAGTCTCGATGTAAAAATACAATAACTTGAGTTTTGGTGATCCAAATTGGATGATTTAAATTGGAGAAGAAACCTTAGAACCATAGCTTCAAATTATTAGAAAGAACCATTACCAATTTATAGAGTTAAGACCCTTGAAATCGAGAATAACAGTAGGTAACCGAAAGGAGTCGGGCAACCGACTGGCTGTAATGAAATGTCGTAACTTGAGTTGCAGGATCCAAGAAACGAGATGATTATAATCTACCAAAAGACTTAGAGATATAATTTTTTTGAAGGAAGCATGAGAAAATATGGCTCATGTGTCCCCAGAAAATTTTTCTTTCAAGTGAAGGTGTGGCCAGGATGATCAATCCCAACCAAAATCCAAATGCACAACCGATTTTTTTTCGTTGTTTCGATAAAGGACATATTTGTGATGGATTAGGTTTGGTGACAAGGGCTTGACACAAGAACGGATTCCTAGAATTAAATCAAAGTACAAATAAATTCTTGGTTTGTTCTTCGACTTCTTGTTTTCATTTTGGAGTTTGTTCTCCACTCAATTTCTTTTCATTTCAAGTTCATTTAGAATATTATTCTATTATTGAAATGATTTTCAATAAACTCGTATATTGTAAGTGTTTTAATTGATTTGAGGCAATAATGTGAAATGGCTTGCATATGAAAATTGGCATAGTGCTGAAAATTGAATAGAATTATTTGTATAAAGATGTATATACTATATTGTATTTTGCTAAAAATGATTTGAATGCCCTTAATAGAATGTTAACCGTTAAAATTCGAGTTAAGGATAGATGGTATACCAATAAGGGTCAAATGAGCAGTACTGAGCCGAACGTAATGATGTGTCACTCCAATTCATAGCCCAACGGGACAGTATTTGTAGTGTTCACGAAATGATTTTTAATAACCAATTAGTAGCCCAAATTTAATCGCATCGTGTTAAAACTTTTTTATACCGCCTGAGCCCGGGACCATGCCGATGATTCGTTATCTCATGCACCAAACGCATGGTTAAATTCGTTTAATAGCAAAATGAAAAGAAAATTGTGAAAAGCATGATTTGTGTTTTGAATGATTTATTACATATGAAAGTGCATATTTGGAATAAACTGTAAATGAATGTATAAGAAACAATATGGTTTGTATTTTACTTCACTGTTCAAAAGAAAAGAGGCATTGTTTTAAAAAAATGCATGAGTTGATTTAAACTGAAATGGAAGAGAGTATTATATAGAACCACTAAGTATGAAAATGATAAGTGCGTTGTTTTTATCATCGCGTAGGTATCGAGTAGAAAGTGGCAGATCGAAGATCGCCATATAGAGTCACCACAAACAGAGCAAGGTATGGCAAATGTTTATCCCCATACATCATTTAGTCTATGATGATTTGTAAATTATTGATTGAACTCAAAGATGTAAAAAGCCTCATAAGGAGATCAACATTTTTTTATATCTTTAGTATAAAACATTTTACATTGTGGACAACAAGGGGTGAACTCCAGTAATATTTTAAATTGTATTTGCATGGAATGTCAATTTGTATAAATAAGTATTTAAGAATAGTTATGGGCCCTATTTAAATTAAGGGAATGATATTTTATTTTATCAAAGCTTATGAGCAATGTTAGTAAAAGGTCATAATAAAATGGCATTGAATATAATGCAAAGTAGTATATCAGCATGATCCACGCTAAGGTATTTTCCATGTGGTGACGGTCAGTCAATGACCCCCGGTTTTTCAGTCGCCACAGCTTTTGGCACGGCAGCAGAGCAATAACCAGCTGATGGATGGGGTCTGAGGTCGTTAGATTCAAATACGATGTGCCATGTCATAACTTGCTTCGTAACATAGGTATGTGATTACCGACGATGGGTACAGGGTTTAGACCATTGCATACATCAGGTGTTCATGTTCGTGTTACAAGACTGACAGGTTATGTGAATTATATACATAGTAAATTGTATATAGACAAGAGGAAACACTAGGGTTAGAAAACATAACTCCAGAGGTTCAAAAAACAAATGGATGTTCGGATGTTGATGAGATTCACTATAATTAGCACATGCACTAGTAGTTAGACAAGGAAAAAGGACTCTCAATCTGCTATTTGACATATGTAGATGACGAGTCGAGGAGGAGGACGTAGAGGCGGTGGATGGAGCAACAACCAACCTCCACCAGCCTTTAACCAACAAGCATTCATGGAGGCTATTGGCGCTGCAACTGCTACAATTGCACAGGCTAGTGCAACGGTAAGCCAGGGAGGGTCGAGAAACCTCCAAAGATTCAAAGCACATCATCCTCTAACCTTCAGGGGAGGAAGGGACTCGATGATAGCTGATCATTGATTCCAACAGGTTGATAAGATCTTGGAGGCTATGGAGATCACCTTCAATGCCACTAAGATAAAGCTAGCTACGTTCCAGCTAAAGGGTGAATCCTAGTATAGTGATTGGAATGTGCCCAAGATTTAAGGTCATAAGAGTCTGGGGTTTCATAAAAAATATTTTCCCACATCGCTTCAGATAAAAAGTCATGGGAGTTCTAGAATTAGACAAGTGAATAATGATTTGATTATATACATGGCTAAGTTCACAAAGTTAGCTCGTTTTGTTGATGATTATGTGGCCACAGATATGGCCAAGCTAAGAAAATTTGAGGATGGTTTGAAATTGTCAATCCGGGGTAAAATTGTGGGACTCCTCCTACAAGATATAGACTCGATGGTCAGGACAATTATGGCCATTGAGAGGGAAGTGGATAAATAGAACATCTGGGATATGTATGTTGTTAAAGATAAGAGGAAGGAGAGTCAACCTTCTTCTTCCTCGCTAGGGAAGACAAATAAGACTCACAATAAGACGGAGGACAGGGTTCAATGCTACTGGCGCCAAATATATCACTCATCTCTCCAGAAATATTTCAAGGTTACATCCGGGGCCGTGCAGGCAAGGGCCATGTTACCATTGCCATCAGCCTGGACACTTGATGAGGGATTGTACTCAGAGGTAGGAATCCCAGAGTTATGGGACACCTCGGGCCCCGCCATCGCGGGACGACAACCACGCCGGTTGTTACTCCACCCCACCATGGGCCATGTGAGAGATGTCTGATCACTGCAGTGAGATGAATGGGCCTAATACTCACAACTAGAATGTATGGCAGTGCGGTGGCTCGAGGTCGAGGCTAAGGCTCACAAGCCATGTGACTTCAAGGATCAGGAGCATGTCTACGCCGATTACACTACAGATCGAGATTACAGACAGTCGGCTTATTCAGTAAGGTTTCTACTCTCGTATGGTAAGAGTATTATTTGATTTCGTGCATCTCATTCCTTTGTTGTTGCATCATATGTGAAAGAATTGGGCTTAAAGGTCAAAACCTTGGAAAAGCCATCATATGTGAATTCTCCCCTCAAAACTAGGGTGAGTATGATCAGATATGTCGGGATTGTGAACTAGAGATCTTAGGGGTTCTACTCACTATGGACCTTAATGTCATGGACATGTCGGAGTTTGATGTCATCCTTGGGATGGATTGGTTGACGGCACACCGGGTCATCATTACTTGTGATCGTAGGAAGGTTATTACCTACACACTGGATGGTTTGTGTTATGCCTCTGGCGACAAATATGCTTTACCTGTTTCAAAGCTATCTAGAGCACGTGATTGAATGATGGTCATTATGTTCTGCCCAAGAGTATTATGCAGACTGAGATTGAGTCCACCCCAACAGATGAAAAATGGATTCTAAAGCGAGAGCGCTAATCGCACATCTTCATTTTTGACTCCTCATAAAATGCAGTATTTCACTGTATTAGAGAACCCATAAACCAATGGAAAGAATTATTGGAAAAGGGTTTTATTAGATCGAAAATCTCACCTCGAGGTGCTCCTGCTATGTAAAGTCGGGAAAGATCGCCGCCAGGATTACTCCGAAATTTTCAGAGTAGCTGATGGCGGCGCCGTCACTATGGATTTGCGAGATCACCGCTAAGCCTTACATCGCGAGGGCATACGCAGGCGGGTGATAAAGGACCTGGCTTACTAAGTCGGGCACACTTTAGCCGGCGATAACCTCCACACCGGGAGTAATTCCACAAGCACGTCGATGATTGTCCGACATATGGAATGCCAAATTCCATGGTATCGGACCAGAATCCCGTTATTTGCCATTTTCGTAGCGATTCCAAAGAGCCATGGGGACACAGTTGATGATCAACACATCTTTTCATCCCCAGACAGACGGTTAGTCAGAGAGGACCATCCAGATTTTAGAGGACATGCTACGGGCATGCGTCCTTAATCTCAAGGGTGGCTGGGAAGAGCATTTACTCAGTGAACTGCACTGAACAACAAAGAGATTGTGAGCATACTGACACACCCTTGCTTAGGCATTATGAGGCCATGTCGACCTCCGCTTATTAGACTCGAGTAGGGGAGAGACCCTCCACTGGTCCTAATTTGGTTAGAGACACCTACGAGAAAGTGGATTTGATAGCGTGCCGCCTTTCACACCCGAGCCGACAAACGGCTTTCGACCTCTAGAGTTTGATGGGGATCGCCTTCAAGGTGACGTCGAAGATAGGAGTGGTCAGATTCGACAAGTGGAGAAAACTATTGCCGAGGTATATCAAGCCCTTTGAGGTACTCGAGAGGGTAAGTACGGTTGCTTACCAGTTAGCTTTTCCTCCAAGTTTATCGGATGATCATATAGTGTTCCATGTTCATGCGTCTTGAAGTGAATAATCTGAACCAGAATTCATAGATCCTGTGGTAAGCCTCGTTGTTTTCGAGTGATGGAACCTTCGAGGAGGGACCAAGATGTAACACCTGAATATACCCTAGTCGCTGTTATATTTTAAAGTTTAATTAATGTTTTAAAGTAAATGGAAACATGGAAATAAGAGACCCGGAAAGTTACAAAACTTAAGGACAATTTTGTAATTGGTCCAAAAAGGGGCTTAAAAGTCCTAATGTGAAAAGACTAGAGGCCAAAAGATAATAAAAGGAAATTGAAATATAAATGGCCAAGAGTAGGAAGGCCAAAAAGCAAATAAACAAAGTTAACCCAAAAAAATGGGTTTTGAGGGCCAAACAAGGCCTAAGAAAATCTGGATTATAAAGACCAAATTGGTCTCATTTGTGAGGGGAGCAAATCGTAGTGGCAGGGAAGAGAAGGAGAAAGAGAGTAAGAAGAGTTAAGAAGAAGATGGAGGAGATCAAGCAAGCCAAGGTATGGAACTTTGGATTTTATGAAACTCATTTCGATTATGAATTCGCATTTGGCATGGATCTTTGGATTGCCATGATTATTATCTTCCCAAACTTGGGGGTTTTGCTATTCCATCTAACCCAAAAATTATGGAAATTAAGGTGGGTAAAATCCCATAAAACAAGATGATTATAGAATCTTCTTAGATTGATCTCATGTTAAATGATACACCGAGCTTAGTGGTTTAGAACAAACCTAACAAATCCTTGAGTTTGAATTATGTATGGGTTGTGAACCATATTAGAGTTGTGTCAGTAAATCATAAATATCAGGAGGAATAATAAGAACCCAAAGAGATCGATAAAAGAGATGTCAAGAGATGATGAAATGATTTACGTGTGCCTTTGAAGTATAGAATTGATTCATGAAGAAACATGAAAAGCCAGAGAAAACACCCATTCTCGGGGCATTCGTGGGAATTGTACCGGTACAACTTGAGCTTGTACCGGTACAATTTCGGTTCTGGTCATTTTTATTACGTTGTACCGTACAACTTGAGCTTGTACCGCATGGGAGCCCCGGGTTTTCCAGCTTTGACCAGCTTTTGTATTTTAGCCATAACTCCTCTATTTCTTATCCACTGATATGATTCAAGGTTGTACTTTAAATGACTTCAAGGAGAACAAACCATATTTAATATACTCCAAATTTGACTCTAGATAGCCCAAAAATTCACACTCAAAGTAACCATGTTTAAATTTCATGGTTCAAACTTTGGTCATAGAGAAGTCCGGATGTTTCGACGAATTTTCGAGTCTAAAGCGGTTCAATTGGGTGATTCCAGTTAACAATAGAACCCTTAGCACTTTAAATTTAAAGGAATGGGCTGAAAGATCCAGTGTCAACATTACATACAATCAGCATAAATATTTCAACCTGGTCTCAGAAAACTCCAGAAACTCGACTCAGTTGACATGAAAATGCCATAACTGAGTTTGATGATCCGATTGGATTGATTCCAATTCTAAGAAAATATATTCATAGAGGGACTAGAATACATGAATGATGTGTGGATAGACATCATATCGCACAAGCATCCAAAATGCCATATGGAATAGGTATGAAACCCCGAAACGAATCAAACATGAACATGAACATGAAAAATATGTCATGATCACAGAATGTGATTAAGATGGCTTATGCTACAAAGATATGATCATATGACTACCTAGACTAAAGAATGGAATGAGTGGATCGTTCCGATTAGTACACAGGCTCTAACATCTGATTAAAATTTATGATTCCCATTAGTGCCACAGACTGGCCCCGATTAGTGCTACTAAGACTCGCTCAAGATTTCCGGGTACTCCTGGCCGTGATATGGCACCTCAAAGATCAGATCGTGACTCGTACTTATTGTACCGTCCTACTCATTTTATAATTATCTAGGTAGTCGTACGTAACATAGCTGATAAGACACTCAACAAAGAATAAGAGTAAAGATCCGAACATCCGTCCCGTAGTACCTACGTACTCCCGTATCCTGAGGCAAGTCTGTAGTACCCACGGCACCCCCGCATCCGACAAGTCCTCGTCTCTCGACAAGTTCTCAAAATTCTACTTCTGTACCAGACTGACAAGCCCGAAATTCCACGTACCCCCAGATCTCGAAAATGTTCAGGCCTACGCACCCGTATTTAATTAAGTCTCCGTCTTGTATCTCGACAAGTCTAGTAGTACCTACGGGTACTCCTCGTCAGATAAGTTATGTAGTACCTACGGGTACCCAGCATTTGAATAAGTCTCGCTTCTCGATTAGCTCCTCGTTATCCAAAATACTTAGTACCAATGCACCCTCAGATTTATTTAAGCTCCCGCTATAGCTTCGATGTAGCCCAGAGTACCTATGGGTCCCCTCCCAGATCCGACAAGTCTGGCCTCCGATTAAGTCCCGTCTCTCGCTTAAGTTCCGTAGTACCTACTGCACTCAGATTTAATTAGTTCCGTAGCACTGGGGGTACCCCGCATCCGATAACCCTATATCCGATAAGTCCTCAGATTCGAATGGGCATCAGAGTACCTACGGGTACTCGTGATTCCGGTAAGCCCCGTATCCGGTATGTCCCGCTCAATCTAGTTCGGTAGTACCTACGTAATTCCAAAGATTCCAGAGTGTTCGCCCCAGATCCGATTAAGCCCGAGTACCTACGGTACTCTTGTATTTACCAGTCCCGAGTACCCATGGTGTACTCAGACAAGAATAAGACAGTCAAGAAGACCTGGCAGACTTCGATCCGTAAAATAAGATATGTATCTCGTTATGATCACTGCCATGACGAATGTCCATACTGGAGCAGGGATCCCGATATCGCTTTGATCTGAACCCATGTATAGGATTATGATGAGTTCCGATAATTTTATTGTACTTCCACGGGTACCTTCGCACAAGGATAAGATTCATAAGATAAGTATATGCTCCATAAGACCAAAAGATAGTTCCGTATCACCAAAGATAAGTCCAGAAGATCGCATAAGTCCAAGACCAAGCATGTCCGTAAGACAAGCATAATTCGTAAGTCATGCATATGATCCGAAATGCATTTATAAGATCCGAAATGCATGTATAAGTTCCAGAACTCCTGGCCAGGAGTCCCGAATAAACCTAATCGTTATAAGTTCAGAATCCTACTTCGGAGTCACGAATAAACATAAGTTTGTTATAAGCATAAGTTCTATATAAGAAGAACTCTGTAACTCCTACGGGAGGGCCGAATAAGTATAAGTCCAAAGAGTAACGAGATGGTTACCCGTATAGAATCAAGTATCTCAGATGGCGTTTATGTATAAGAAATGTTTCACTGCTGCAGTTTAGCACTGCCTTTAATCCAGGTGCAGGATAGATCAGCAAACATCCGTGATACACTGGGCCAACACACAGCGGTCTACTACAAATGTGAAGTATGCCTACTGTAAATGTAAAAGTTCACTTTGTATATGTAAATGGACTCGGCTTATATGTGTCTAGATTTTGATGGACACCAATTCCCAGTATCGCTCTTTGATTTATATATACATTTTAATTTCATATAAGATGTGGGCCATACCTAACAAAATTTTAGACGGTTTAAAAAAAAAAAAATCATCGTAAAGATCCCATACCCAGTCTCAAGACTCGAACCTCGTTCTATCCGCCAATCTGTCGAACCGGAATCGGACGTGACACGTATACCATGATAATCACCAGTTTTACTATGCAACTTTGAGGCGAAGTTAAGGCGCGTGTTAACAATGTGACACCCCAATTAAATTCTATGTTAGGAAAAGGTCAGTCACAAAAATGTGAACTTTAAACCTAATTAACCTATAGATCTAAAACATTCTTAAAGAGTAATCATGATAACAACAGATATATTACAAACCATACTATCACACCATTATTTGAGGCGTTCAAAATATCACTTACATATTATTTACAAATCCTTTTCGTTGTACCCAAAAGTTTATATACAACATATTGCTCAGAGTAACACGTTAAATAAAAACACTGCAAGTGAGAACCTATCGCTGAGATGACCCTTGATGTTGATGTGGAATGTCTTGTTCTCCTTAAGCGCCTAGTACCTACGGATAAATAACGCGTTAAGCATAAAGGTTAATGAGACTTACGCATGGATGACCAACTATGATCATCACATTCTAATTATGCAACTATATATAAGTATATATATATATAATCATATAAACTTGTAGTTATAATAATCAGTTAATCAACATAATTAAAACAAAACAATTTTAATCTATTATGTTAATCCTCATGTTCATACGTAATCTCTTCTGTTTATCTATATCTAATCTACTTCATTATTTTAGTCATAGTATTAATGACTATTCAGGTATTTTATATTTCCATTATATTTTACAAATTACTTCCTATGTTTATGATTCATGTTTCATTTATCAATATCGTTTTATCTCTTTTTACATGTTTCATTTATCAATATCACTTTATCTCTATGTTTCTACAAGCTGTGCTATCTCGTACAAGTGGATACGGAAAGAACCGTATGCCATCCGAGGTCATGTATGTAGGGTAAAGGGAAGGGTAGGTAAGGCAATAAGAAGGTAAAGGCAAGAATAATAATGTAATAATTCACGAGATAATAGATCTGCTTAGGTTAACTGAACTCAACTGTCCATATCACCAACCAAACAAAGGCCAACTATATCTGTATGCTATAACAATTGTATCCCTAATAGGTAAGCCCATCTATCCATCTATCTGGTCATAAGCATGCAATTCATTTTATTACGCTCAAGATATATCTTCACAAGCATGAATAATTATTACATCATGTATGCATATGAGATATTCACTATCCATTATTCTCATCTTCATAAAGAGTACTTTAACATATCTCTTATCATCATATGAATGTATTATATGCTTCTTTATATCGCAACTATACATGTATTATCTTTTCTTCTTATGCTGTAATTGTGTCCTATTACTTATTCATTTATTCCATATTATTTAGTATTAAACTATATAACTTTTTAGGGGTCAATTTCTTTATCACTTATCTAAGTTATACTGACTTATTTTCATACAAACCATCTCCACTCACTTTGAGAGTATATAAGAGACATTTGATGTTCAAAAATCTCATAGGAAAGTACAAGGAAAATCATTTCCCAAAACAGGGTCCCGACTTCACTTATTTTCTAGGTACAATGAGTTCGAAATCTCAACATACTTCCTTCATGCATATTGTTCCTCTATGAATCTATTTTACTCAGAAATTGGAATCACTCTATTTGATTCATCCAAACTCAAGTTATGGCATTTTAATGCCAAATTGGTCTGTTTGCCCAATCTACACCGGTAACCGACTGTGAGACCCAATTTCAGGGGTCTTAACTCCATAACTTGACATTGGTTCCTCCTACTCATTTGAAGCTATGGTGCAGGCTGGCCTTCAACTGAACTCATCCATAATCTGGAGCACCAAAACTCAAGATGAGGTCCTAAAGAACTATCGTTATGTTTCAAAATAAATCAGAATCACTGGTGAATCAAATCAAGGGTCCTTAAGTCATATTAATACTTTAGGCTCTTCTTGGAAAATGTGGTCACAGGTCTTAGGTTTCCTCTCCAACTGGAATTTCCTAAATCGGAGTACTCTAAGCCAAGTTATGGCCAAATAATTCACTTAGGGTTTTGGGGAAATTTTGACAGCATCTCCTCTAAACCCCAACATTTCCTTTATACTAAAACTCTTCAATTGAGGACCACAAACCAAATAACAATTACCAACAACACAAACCACAATGAATTGATCTTCAAGGGAGTCCCGTACCTATTTCTTGGTCACCCTAAGCTCTAACTCTCCTTTCCTTCTTCACTTCTCCTCTTGCTCTTTTGCTATAAACCTTGGAATGTTAGAAGCAAAATGGTGAGGAACCAACCCTAGAAAGGACTGGTTTTTCTTCCCCCTTTTCTTCCTCTTTCTCTTTTCTCTTTTTCCTTTTTCCTCCATTTTTCCCCTATGTGGCCATACCCATGGGAATAACGTTTCTCTAATTAAATTGATGTTTCTAAAGTGTTCTAGAATGGGGCAAGTGTCCCATTCCCATTGGTTCACTCCCATTTTCTTATTTAGTCCCCCTCCCCCTGCATAACATATAATTCATTTGTCTATATCAACATTCACCCACATTCTTCATAATTTATTCCCACTATGTCCTCACTTGACAAAATTACCATTCTACCCTTGGTCTTTGAAATTAATTCCATTTATGCCTCTCTTTTTTTTCTTTTTCTTTTTTAATAATCATTTAATCATGCATTAAACTACTAGGGTTAACTTCGGGGTTACAACGAAGGAGTGGAGGAGATAACATGGAAACGTGAGGGCATGATGCATACCAATTATCCTTGCTTTATTTGAGGACGAAGGTACGTTGTCTAGTCATTTGATAATAAAATGATTGTAGAATATTCATGTGATTGTATGTATATGTGTGTGTGAATTTTTGGATGAAATTCTTTTAAGGAGAGAATAATGTAAAACCCGAGAAAAATCGAATTTTCTTGAAAGAGGGCAAAATAGTAAATCGCTGTTATAGTACAAGTTGAAAACCTGAAAATTTTCTATATCTCGGATAATGAAACGAACAACACCGTTGGATTCGTCTTTTGAAATCTAGTTACCAAAACGAATTTTGTTAAATTCAGATGGTTAGATTTTTCATGATTTTCGAGGCAAAAATGAACCCAAATGGGTGGGTAACACATGGTATGATGCATGCCTGCCATATGAATATGTCCAGGCTATAAAAACGAGATCGATGGAGGAAAAAAAAGGGGAAAAAATGAGAAGAAAGGGAGAGAGAAAGAAATAGAGGAAGGAAGATCCGGTAGCTTCTTCCTCAATTCGCCGCCCGACTCATTGAGCTTGTCTGGGCCAAGAGCAAAGCCACACGCCAAGAGATAGGATTTTTCCTACCTGCTAATTTCTACATAAGTGCTGTAAACGCGATTGTGTTCCCACCATAGCCACCCGCCGTATGGGACCCGCTTAATGTAGAAGTCGCATCGCGTTTCACCTAAGGTCGCCTAGTCGTGTGAGACCATTCGGGCCTTGTAAGTCTGCGGTATCGTTTCCACCTCACTACCGCTGGCCGTGGTTAATTATTTGACCTCAGGCCATGGCCATGTGGGACCGCGAAATGCGGTAGGATCGCGGTGGCTATGTTTCCACCTCAAGGTTGTTTGGTCGCGGTGGGACCGCTTCGCGTTGTGGCGCCGTTTCCACTCCCAAGGTCGCCCGCCATGCGGACCACGGGCCATGGAGCCATGTGGTTGTCTTTCCAACTTAGGGTCGCGAGGCCGTGTGGACCGCTTTGGTCGTAGGGGGTCGCTTTGGTCGTGTGGCGCCAGCTTTCCACCTTGTGAGCCTTTCGCCGTGTGGGACCGCTTCGCTATAAGGTCAGGCTATGTTTCCATCTCATGGTCATTTAGCCGTGTGGCGTTGTTTCCACTTCAAGGTCGTCTGGTCTTGTGGGACCGGTTGGCCATGTAGAGTCGTGTGGCTGTGTTTCCACCATGGGGCCGCCCGGGTCGCGTGGTCGCCTCAGTGTGGGGCCAGTTCGGGCCGTGTGGAGCCATCCGCCTTGTATGGCACTCGCCGCAGAACGATCCGCCATGTCGGGCTGCCGGCCTACCCCACGCTTAAGGGATGGTTTGACTGTCTCGCAACCTGTGTAAGGAATGGTTTGAGTAGACTCCATGGTCGTTTTCCTGTTTTAATCGATAGCCTGAATCAGTGCAGGTTCCCAATTGTTTGGGACTGATATGTGCCTTGTTGGTGGCTTGAGTATGGCCAGATTATGGGGAATTGTGGATTGTTTTCAAGGTGTTGTTGCTTGGCTTGGTGATAACATGTTTATGTGGCTTGTTATGGCTTGTTGCGAGAACTATTTTGTGGGCATCTCTTATACCACAATTGATCTTGAGAACCGAGTTGTCTTTGCTCACGTTTGATTGACTTACTTGGTGCTAGTTATCTATTGAATATTGATAAATGAATTCTAATATATTGGCATTGAGATGAAATGTTGGAAATCATATTGACTATTAATATATGTGTGTTATTATATTAACATTGAAGAAATGATGTTTGGAAATTATAAGCATGTGTTATAATTGTCCAAAATGCATGACTGATATGGTCCATATGACATTCATTACATATGAGACATGTAATTGATATGAAGTGGCATAATGCATTGCATAGGCACTAAGACATTGCATTCATGGGTGTAAGTGCATGGTGCCATCAAACATCATACTTGGTGTTTTGATGAGTGGGCTAGTACCGTTGAACGAAGTTCAGCAAAGTCTTATTGTTCGTAAAGCATGAAAACTTGTGTTGGGTAAAAGTGAGCAGGGATAGATACCCCCTCAGATAAAAGACCTGGTATGTTTGGTTATACATATGTATCCAATGGTGAAAGCCCGTGAAAGTGTAGGTAGGAGTGCGAAGCCTGCAGTGAGACCCCGAAAATTTGCTACCCGAAAACAGACATGTTTTGTTAATAAAATGATCCTTAGAAGTGAATCATCCAATAAGTTTTGATTTCTAAAAACTTGATTTTGTTTCAAAGTGATCATTGGATAAAATTCATCGACGATAGATGTTATCACACATTGGCTATGCATTGTGTGATGGGAGTCTGTGATGAATCGGATTTTTCATGCATTGAGTGAGTCTCATCTTATTTCATGGCATGCATGTAGTATTCCATTAGAATTGCATTATTCTATTGGAATGTTGATATATATATATATATATATACTTAGGCGGGGAGTAGCTTCTGTAGGAAATAATCTTTACTGTGCGTGACTCACTCTATAAGGGATAACATTTCAAAGCGGAGTAGATAGATTTGGCCCGCTCTCATTAGAGCCGAGTTATAAAGAGTCGAATTGTGGCTTGTACATTTTGTGAACGGTTTTATAATATACATTTTGTATAAATGTTGTAATTAAACTCATAGTAATATGTTTTGAAAATAACATATTATTAATGTGGAACAACAAATCAGAATGGGATTAGTCAACAGGCAATAGATATGATATCCTACTGCATTTTCCATAGGGTGATAGCTTTAATAACTTACCTCGCAAAGGCCACAACCTTGGTCTGAACTACTTCTTGGTTTTGATAGAGACTTCATGTTTTTTTTAATCCATCAAATTAGATCTCTAAAGTAACCATCTTCTTGTAAAATACCAAAGACAAAGATATTGACAATCTTTAACCCACCATGTTCAACAAAAAAAAATCGCAATAAACACCTATCTTATCCACTTTGAATTTTATAAACTGCATTGAGTTTTTATCAAAATTCCTCAATAAATTAATATTGAATACTAATCCAAGAAATCAAAGAAAAATGATACCAATAACAAAAAAAGAAAAGAAAAAAAGAAAACAATACCATATTCACAAGTATAGATCACTTTCAAGAATCCACTAAAGTTGAACCAATTTACGCCCTCAGATACTACTATGGATCATCGAGCTCTCGTTATAGTCTAAAGTAGGCACAATTAAAATCCATTCTCCAATTTGTTGTGTTTAGTTACTCACTAGTACTAATGAATTATGCTAAGCAAATTTAATTAGTTAAATGACTAGCTCTGTTTAATATAGTCAAAGTAGACTGCAAATTTCCATAGATAGGAATAAGAGAGTAAATTAATATAGAGTATTGGGTTCCAAATGAATTAAAATTACAATAAATATAAATTCTTTACTTTTAAAAAAGTAAATTTTTTTTTTTAAATTTTAAAATGTAAGCCAAATAAAAGAAATGGAATAAAATCTCATCTCTATGACTTTGTCTTCATTTAATTGAGCCCAAAAAAGAATAAATATACACTAGCACAATACAAAAAAGGACCAAAGCAACGGGTCTCAACAAGTTTCAAATCAAAATTAATCCTTATAAAAACATAATATAATAATGATATGATACAAAATAAACAAATGTAAAAAAACATCATAATTTGTGGTCTAATTAGCCAACATGGAGGTTGTTAAGAGTAAAATTCAACGTAAAAAACAATTATACAAAAAATTCTCTACGAAATTATGAGAATGAACATTGAATAGGACATCTGATCTGGCATTGGATAAGCATACAAACATTTAAAAGTATGTGTTATTCTAGCTTAGAAGACACTCTTTAACATTTTTCCCATTTCTCTTGTCTTAAGTAGCCAATGCCTTCTTTATTTCTATTTTTTTTTTCTTGACTCTTTCCCATTTTAAAATTTTTATATTGAAATTGGGTCATAATTGAAAAAGTCATCAAGATTAATGTAATGTGTGACCTTTAATTTTAATAAACTTTATTGTACAAACTTAGTAATTAAGATTCATGTATGACATTAAAAAAAAATAAAAATTTCAGAGGACGGGTCCACGAAGCCTCCTAATTCTTATCGTTATCATTATTTATAAAATAATCCTTCTATTCCCGTCTTACTTACTATTTTAATTTTTTTTGAAAAAGAAATAATTTTATTGATTCAAACTAGTAATACATTGATAAAACATAAATATCAAATTACGTAAAACCATAAAGGAATGTGAAACAACACTTAAATTAATAGTATATAATAAGTCGATTCAAAGCATATAAATTTGATAATATTATCGTGACTAAAATACTTATAACTTTAGCTCTATAACATAATAACAACTATAATATAATTTATTATCTATACCTGATCGAATATGATTTGTTGGTTTGAATTGACCACACACAAATAAAGCACATTAATAAAACGACGAAATTTCAAAAACTAAAATAAAACTTAGATTTATGTGGAGTAATAACTTCATTTTAAATTAAGTAGGATTGAAATGAAGATCCCGATTTAAAAAAAAACAAATTTATCATCTTTGATAAAAAATAAAAAAAACAATTCCTATCATACACATTGATAATTTTAGTTCACAACTTTACATTTTTATTATTTAGATATGAGATTAGATATAACAATAATAATATATATTCAACCATCTTTCAGCATTCCTATCTCATACATCAATCTTGATTATTACTCCTCCCTTTTCGAGCACATTGCTTGTTAAAAAAAAATAAAAACGTTTGAGAATGAAAGCATAGCAAGCTGTCACAACTCACAAGCAATCATACTGCGAATTGAATATCGAATTTAATAAGTAATAAGATGACCTACACGTTGATAGATGACCTTTCAGATCCGGTTCAATATGTTTCGATTATTAGTTCAACTCTTAAACCATGAATCAGTAATTCAGTTCAATCACTTGTTCGATTTTTAGAAGAAAAAAAATTTATTGATTCAAATTAGTAATATGTCGATAAGAACATAAAATCAAACTCATTAAAGACCATAGAAAATGAAAAAACATTCAAGTTAATAGCATAATGAATCGATTCAAAGCTTATATATTTAATAAAGCAGTTCAACATTCGATATTACTATCACATTATAATAACGACATAAATGATAATATATTTGACGATTATTAATTGCTTACGACAAACAAAGACCATAAGAAGATCGACGACATCATATTTCATACCAAGACGACGATAACACCGAGATGACAATTAAAAATACGAAAAACAAGTTAAAATCTGTGATCTCGCTAAATAACCACTTTGTTACGAAGAAAACGATCAAAGAGTAAGTAAATGAGTGATTTTAGGTTAAGAATGATAAAAAAATTACATTTCATTGCTTAAAAGAAAATAGATTAGTAAAGAAAAATAGTTAAGAGAAAATGAGACTAGGGTATTTGAGAAACAGTATTTTCATCGGTATGATTTTTAAAACACTAAAGAATAAAACTCTAAGTATAAACCGGGCGGTCCAAGTATCCATCGTGGGCCTGTTCCGACCCGGTTTTAAAAAATTCCGAGAATGGGAACAAGGAAGGAAGCGAGCGTCGATGATTTCCATTGACTTACGTGCAGATTGCAATTGGAGCAGACTCTCTGTTCTAATACCAACACTGAAGACGAAACCAGCATTGGAGCTGGAGCTGAGTCTGAGGCTGAATCGCCATGTTCGCCAAGCGCCTTATACAGAAGGCCACGAAGCATCATCATCTTCATCATCATCAACATCAAAATCAAGATCATCATCAGGTATGCTGAACCTGTAATCGCCAGTCTCAGATCATCCATCGGCCGAGTAGTTGGGGCAGATAAAGGATTTGGTGTTTTGATTCTTTTTGTTTTCTGCTGGAATGTGAATCTGTGATTTTGTTTTCTCTTTATTGACGGGAATGATGATCGGTTTTTGGTTGACAAGAATCTGGAGGAACAGGAAGGGAAGGGATAGAAATGGAAATTTTTACCAGAGATTTTCCTTTACTAGTGTTGTATGATTGGATGGTATAGTGGCGTTGAGTTGAGTGGAGATCTTCGTGTTTCTTAGAAATGAGTAGTAGCGCGTTTGACATTTTCTGTTTTTTAATTGGATTACTTTTCTCGGCGACCAAACAAAGGATTATGTTCTCATTCTTTAACAGAAAGAACGATAAGAATGGGATAAGAAAAGTGAAAAATGAAGTGATGAAATTTGTGTTTTATTTGTTTGTTTTCGTTCGTTTGTCTTTTTCCCCTTTTCGACATTGCTAAATCTATTTATGCTTAGTTTTTGGGCTAAAGTTCACTTTAATGTTGCTAAAATATTTGACTCTTCTTGGTTTTTTTTCTTTTTTTTTTTTTTGATTTTGGAAAAATGGAGGAAAAGCAAAGGGGCGAAAAATTAAGTATAGCTTGAGAAAGGAATCAGTTTAAAAGTATTTCTCATCATTTTGCATTTCAATTTTCTCACTCCCTACAATCCAAACAGTGCCAAGGCTAAAAGAGAAAGAAGTTAAGGGGCAACTGATCATGCATATCACAAGAGTTTCCACTGTGTTATGTGTGTTGATTCTATTTAGAGCATTACTTTCTAAAGCTAGAGCTTTGGTTCCAATTTATCATGTTTGGCTCGAAGTGAATGCACAATCTCAACATTTTGACAAGAAATGTTGGGTGCTAACTGAAATATTCTAACTATCAACATATGTGGTCCACAATCCAGTGTCCTAACAATTATAGGAGTTCACACATCGGTAGTGGATTTGATAAATAAAGTTCCCGAATGGATGCCATCATGTCTTATCTTGTATTTACCCTTTATTTATTTATTTAATGTTATTCTTTCTCACAAGCTTAGAATAGTCCACAAAAGGCTTCATTTGGGTGCCACTGTCAATATTTTGGCTTTAATACTGCAAGGTTTTATCACCAGGACAAGTTAGATGTAAAGAATAAGGATTGATCAACTTGTAGAAGGAGTTAGAGTTGAAACTGAAGTTCTGCATGTAAACAAGCATGCAAACATTTCAATCTGAGATTTTTGATACTGTAACATCTGGGGCTCTACTCGTTGTTTTGGTACCAATTTACAATTCAAAAGCCATGTCAAGCATATAGTTTGATCAAATGCAGTTATTGATGAGCTTTTGTCTTTGTTTCTTTCTCCAATTTAACTTGACCTGCTAGGCTTTGGCTCCTTACTATGTATTATGTTTACAAATTTGCACACCTGTAGCATGTTTAAACAATATACTGTAATGGATGACGGTTGTAAGTGGGTGTGAATTGATATTGACTCTACATTGTACATTTTTCCTTTTTTTTTTGATATGCCAAGGGGAATCAAAGGCATCATGAACTCATATGATCACTCTTCCAAAAATTTAGATTTCATGCTTAAGGAAATATTATTGAGCTATGATGAAAGCAATGCGTGGAAAATTCATTTTCTTAAACTGTTTAAATTTAACAATGTTATTGTGATGAGGACAAAAAAATTATTCTTGGGACATTGATTACTTTGTTCCTGTCTTTGACTTGTCGCTTTTTCTGTCTCTAAAATAATTATGTGCAAATAATGCTTACTATTTTTATGATGCAGTCAAATGAACAACATGGCAGTGTGGCATTAACAGACTTGGACCTGCAAATTGCTGTCCACTATGGTATCCCATCAGCTGCATCAATCCTGGCTTTTGACCCGATTCAGCGTCTCTTAGCCATTGGGACACTGTGAGTTCACGCTCTAGTAATAAATTTGATCGGGAATTCAGGGTTAAAAATTTAAAATTAATGAGTGAAAAGATATTGTTTAAATATTCCATAATTAACTGCCTACCTTTTTATACTGGTTGAGTGAAAGTTTTGTTATATAGTCTAAATCCTTATGATATTGACGAAGTTCCACATGGCACCAGATTTCAGCTCTCTCTCAAATATGGTTCATGTGTAAATAAATTTTTTTTTTTTTATGAGTATGGTTCATGTATAAATAATAGTGGAGTGCTGTTTCTTTACCTCTGTCTAGATATGGAGGGTTGCGACTAATTAAGTGAACAACAATTGGTTTTGTAATTGGCAACTCTCAAATCTAGATAACCACAGCCCATGCTTTTTGCAACACTGTCTAAACTTAGGCCTAGGGTTGCCTGTCTTCTTGCTTCAGGTTGATGCTTACAGCTCATCTAGCTCTCAAAAACTCTTCTTCATGTATGATGCTTACATGTTGAAAAACTATCATGACCTTCATTAGCACCAACACAAAAAAAGAAAAAAAAAATCTTCATTAGCACCCGTGTCATCATGGTATGGTTTATCAGCATCATAACTAGTTCATCATCTTGATTGACTGCATGAATCATGTTAAGCTATTCAGCTAATTCTATCTATCTAGCTATCTATATATAAGAAACAACATATTATTAGGATAAAAAAAATATGATAGACCTAATGATATGGTTAGAAAT
This sequence comes from Tetrastigma voinierianum, assembly GCA_016808115.1. Taxonomy (NCBI): domain Eukaryota; kingdom Viridiplantae; phylum Streptophyta; class Magnoliopsida; order Vitales; family Vitaceae; genus Tetrastigma; species Tetrastigma voinierianum. The sequence continues at coordinate 100,239 of JAEQBH010002685.1, read as the reverse complement.
TGTCTAAAATTTTAGGTTTTAACAAGTTAGATGTGTTGCAACTTACCACTAAGTGAAATCATAATTGTTGACCCTTAAAAAATAAGATTCATATGTAGCCTTTTTGAAGAGTTAAAAAAAAAGGAGTGGCTGGTAAAATTCTATGTTCCATGGATTAGCACATGAATGTCTAATGCAGGTATGTGTGTAGATGTTTGATCCTTCACAATTCAAATTTTAGGATTTGGGGACTTTGCTAAAGAGATCCAAAAAATGGGCAAGAGTACTGGTTATGGCATAATAAAATGACAATCAATTAAAGATAAATTGGAAGTGATTTTTTTTTAATTTCTCATCTTTTCCCTTTAATCTCCTTTTTTCATAAATATTCTTGTAAAATTCACTCTTATTATTAAGAATTTGAAAGAATAAATGTCAAAAAGAAGAAAAAAAATCAAACAACACAACAAAAGCAAAATAAGAGTCTGCCAAAGATTTTATATCTACACCCATGTCATGTTGACACTGGTACATTGGGTGAAATTGAAGGGTCTAGGTATCATGGGTAAGATTCTTTGATCTTCCTAGATTATTTACCGGATGACATTTGAACTTTGATAATATGATATTGGATACTTGACTTACTTTATGTGACATGTAGTGTCTCTCCTAGTTCGAGCCCTCTTTTTGTTTAGGCCTTTGGCTCCCTCTGTATACGTCCTGTATACGCTAGTTGGGTTGCCTTTTAGGTTGTCTATTGTTTCTTTTGGAATATATTTTCTGCTTGCCTATCAAAAAAAAAAAAAAAGTGAATGTGAAGAATTGACTAGAATGTGACAAATAAGTGATATTTTATGAGAAACAAAATTTTGTTTTAAAATATTAGTTTTTATATCATAAGGATATTACAGTTAAATAGCTTAATTTCTCATTCCATCCCCATCATTGTCAAGTAATGAAATGAGACTGGGACGACATTACTTGTCTTGATTGTTGGCCTATCCATAATAATGTAAAAACCATTTTCTGTTCCCAACTACCAGCACAACACTAAGGAGAGGAACGTCATCTCAAGATTTGTCAAATGTCAGAAAACTTAATCAATTTCTATGTAAACATCCAGAGTCACCATTATATGCAAAAACAATACTGATAAAATCCGGCAGTCGCGTCGCGAACTTAACACGACGCGAATTGTCGCACCACCCTCGTAAAGACCATATTTCGTTTTGCTCAAAACGTCAACCGCAAGATTCGATTATTAAGGTAAGATCAACAATCGACGCACCAACATTGTTCACTGATAATCCCCGCTTCTTCGATCGATTAAACCAAACAGAGATATTACAGTCCAGGTTTGGTCCTTCAAACGATCCATTGTTACGCGTCATTCACACAAGATTATCCGAATCAGCAAAGCCAATAACAATCGAGATCATCGTTGTCATTACGTTTCGTTAACCACTTCATTCGTCGGCCTTTTAAACAATTATTAATTAAAGCGGTGGATGTAATTTATGCTACATGGGTTTGCTTATGAGCGTTAGATGTGGATTTGTATCCATTTGTCTGATCTTTCACTGCTCAAATTTTAGGATATGGGGACTTGGTTAGAAAGGACCCAGAAAACATCCAGGGTATTGGGATGCAATATAATACAAGAAAAATTAACTAAAAGTGAACTCGAAATAAAGATATCCATTTTAAAGCTCACATCATTTCTCTCTAATTATTTTCCCTTCTTATTCTTAATTATTCTTACAAAAATTCACTTCTCAGCCACTATTGTAAATTATTACTAAGCAAGTTGAAAGAGTAACAGGATATCAATTAAAAGAATAAAACAATCACACCCAAATTAATATGCAAGCGTCTGACAAGGATTTCATACCCACACTCATGCGTATCATGTCAACATGGGTATGTTAGTTAAAAGTGAAGGATTCAGTTATCATAGTATTCATCCATAGATCACTCATAATATATGGGGATCAGAATGAAATGTAGCAAATATTAGCCTGAATAGATCGGTTTGCTCTAAGAAATGCCTGTGAAGGATAACTAAAGGTTGAGTTTATTTTTAGAGTCTAGTGTTTCAGAAAGTGGACTAAGCAAGTTTGAGGAATTTTCAAAAAACAGAGCATCAAGAATTGAAATACTGGATTATGCACTTCAGATTTGTGAATTTTTCCATTCTGAAGTATAAAAATTTGAAGTTTATGAAAAGTCAAGACCTTGGTGTGAACTTCATATTGGTTCTACTTTAGGCTTTAAAATATCCAGTAGGTTCTTATCCTGATCCAAGCCCAGTTGGAAGGAGGTCATTCATAGAACATGCAAATTCAACAGAAAGTCTATACCTATTAGTTTGGCCTAGAGTAGAATAGAGCACTGAGATTTTTTTTTCTATTGAATCTTGGGCTGGTTATTTTGTGATTAGTGGGAGTTTTATGTCATGCTAATTATTCTAGTCAGTCTGAATAAGTGTTTGTTCATTGAAGAAAGCACATTCAAAGGAGGCCTAGTGATGTAGGTTTTGATGTGTGTTGGACCTTCAGTTCGACAAAATCTATCTTCTGAATGGAAGCCTGACATAACTTGCAAAGCCTTCTTACTAGAATATCCTCACAGAACAACAGATAGGACTTTCAGGTCTAAGATATGTTTTAGGCATGGAATGATTACCAGAGATTCACAATGTATACTAAGATTCTAATCCTTGAGACTCCCATTTTCCCAAACCTTGAATTTGACAGGATTCTAACATTCCTTCCTGGAATATTCATAACTGTTCTAGTTAATCCACAGTGTACTCTATTTATATATGGTGCAACATGGTGGTCACATTTCTTTCCGATTTGCTGCAGGGATGGTAGGATAAAAGTGATTGGTGGAGATAATATTGAAGGACTTTTCATATCCTCAAAGCAATTGCCTTACAAGTACCTAGAGGTTAGAAGTTTAATATACAATGGTACTGAACTTAAGGATTGTTTACTGTCTACTGTCAGAGGCTTGATTGATTATTTGGAGTGGCCATAAATCTTAATTCAGATTAAAATATTTCAGGGAGATTTTTTTTCCTTTTATTTTTATTTTTTTTTAACATGCAATGTTGCAGCTACACCAAGAGATTATGCAACCTTCATGTCGAGTTCCTTGACGATGTTTGTGGCATTTTTTCCTCTATTAACCTACTGAGAAAAATTATTTTGCTGAAATTTGACATTATCCTTTTTGGCAGTTTCTACAAAACCAGGGTTTTTTAGTCAGCATCTCAAATGATAATGAGATCCAGGTACATTTGATTCTTTATTCACTGCACTGTTTCTGTTCCTTATTAGACTTGTATGGACTGAGTAATAAGAGAAAATTTTTGTTGAATTTCCATCTTAGTTTGCCTCTGCAAGTTCCTTCTCGTCATTCATCAACATTGCATTGTCTCTTGCACCATGAAGTATCAAAGGCATTCATGTTTGTTTCTAGTTTTCACTGATCACTCTTACCAGTGTAATCCAAGTGTAGAAACAGAACCAGCGGTACTAGGATTTAGATGGATGATGGTAGCAAGGTAGTTGACTGGTAGATCACAGTTGCTGGTAGATGGTAAAGACCTTTGGTGTAATGGTGGTTGTCAAGAGATTTTTTAACTCTTGTTATTAGAAGAATAAATTATTTTAAGGTAAATTTACTTTTGACTTCCAACAAATAAGGTGCTCCAAATTTATGGATGGTAAGCCCTTAAGCAGGGCATCCCTCTTTTCTGCTTTTGGTTTTATATGTCTGGTATTTGCTTGTACATAATCTCCTTTCTGTTTTGAATTTTCACCTGCCTCTATTTTAGACTTTTTGTCTAAAACTATGTAACATTAGCAAATAACATGAGGTTAGCTATGGAACTCCACAACTGACAGTATTTCAATGGGAGTGTCTAAGCAAATTAAATGGAAACGATTATTTGACCAAACTGATCAAAGCTACTTGGATTGAGTTTCAAGGTCCTTTTCCCAATGCTCACATCCTGGACCACATCGTTCGTAACTTATTCTTGTCCTTTGTGTGCCTTTGAAATGAAACAAACTGTTTCTTTTTGTGCGGTTAGTTATCTTGATTTGACATGACAGGCCACTTAGCTTACTTAACTCAGCTCATCCTTATTTTTGCACTATATCAAACTAGTCTCTAATTTACCCCTTCCCTGGTCTGTTCTTACATTTCTTACTTATTAATTTTCGTTCCACTTTCGCTAATTTCATAGGTTGTTCTACTCTTGCCTTATTTCTTCTTCTTTTTGGTTTTCTAATTTTCTGTTGTTCCATGTATATAGAATTTTCTGATTACATCAGATTCATACCCTAGAAGTACTTCCCACTTCCCTGACTTATTCCAATTCTGCTGGGAATGCCCTTCAAACTTCACCTTTTATGGTTGCTCATAGTTGAAGAGTACCGAGTGTTGAAGAGTGTTAAACGACCAACTTTCCTAAAAGCTCAAGCTTGTAGGATTTGAGTTTAATATGAATGTCATGCCTTTAATACCCTCCCTCACGTGCAGCCCCATATCCACACGTGAAGAGTCAAACAAACCAAATAGAGTTCTCCATAGACTTTCAAATTAACAAATGGGGAATAAATTACACAGAGGTGGCTCGAACCTAGGACCTCTTGTCAAATCAAGCTCCGATGCCATGTTATACCACCAACTCTCCTAAAAGCTCAAACTTGTAGGATTTGAGTTTAATATGAATATCATGCCTTTAACAAAGAGTAATGAGTGCCACTTGCCAGAGATGCTTTGCTTTTGGACATTTAGATCATTTTGACAATTTTAAACATTCATGCTGAACATGGAGTTTCATGTCGTAAAAAAATTGGATTTTCCTTTTTTTGCCCGATCATCTTGTGCTGCAGAAGGTCCAAATACATAGATGCCTTGTACTCTATGGTACTTTGTGTATTAACCTCTCAATTCTGGCAGGTCTGGAATCTGGAGAACCGCTGTATTGCTGCTTGTTTACATTGGGAATCCAATATTACTGCTTTCTCAGTGATCAGTGGCTCCAACTTCATGTAATGCAAAAATTTGTGCTTGTCAAATCTTACTTTAATGAGCTACTAATTAGATGAAAAGAACAACATGGTGTTCTGTCACAACATGCAGGTACATTGGAGATGAGTATGGTTCAATTTCTGTATTAAAGTGCGAAACTGATGATGAAAAGCTTCTGCAGTTGCCATATCATATTTCTCCAAAGTCTATAAGTGGTAATTGCCTTATTCGCATGATCAATGATGCTTTCATTGTGGTTCAAAGTAATTAATATCTGTTGGTGCTAATCTTTTAATCTTTTGCATTTTTTAATATTTGGATATTTTTTGCAGAGTATCATAGACAGAATTTATTCTTCGTTTTATACTTGAGCTGTTAAAAGTATTACAAATTTTAAAATGTAAAAAGAATGCAACAGAATTTGCATGAATACAATGAAAGAAACATATATTTGACTCAACTGTGATAGAAAACCTTATGCTGTATATCTTCATAGGAAAGGTTAATTTTTCCAGTCTATAGCCGGTTTGAACTTTGTTTCTGATTCAACACCAAGGCAATTATATATCAGTTGTACACATGTACCTCAAATTCCTGGTTCATATGAGACTCAATTTGTATGGCTTTGCATGCTAAGCATTTCTATCTATATAATAAGCTTTTTGTACTATGCAAGCATCAAAATTTTCTAGATGTCTATCAGTAATCGTTGCCTTGTTTTTCATTGCCTGACTTTTGATGGCCTGTAAACTATCTGTTTGCTTCTTTATGCTATGCATATGCTTTGTTTTTAATATCCTTATGGATCTAATTTGTTTCAATATTTATTTAATGTCATTCTTGTGTTCTATTTCACAGAAGCAGCCGGGTTTTCCTTTCATAATCATCCACCAATTGTTGGAGTTCTTCCCCAGCCTTGTTCTTCTGGGAACAGGCAAGATACAAATAATGCTTAAAGCTTATCACATTACTTCATTGCTTTAAAATTTGAAACTAGAATTGGGCCTCATTGATTTCTATTTCTTCAATTCATTTATCTTCTTCTTAAGCTTTAGAAAACACATATTAATGGCTAATTAATCTGAAAGAAAACATTGGTCAGAATGTCTCTTACCATCATGCGTTCTGGGTTTTTAAGTTCTTGGGCCAACATTTTTGTAAGATATGAACATTGTGTCTGAAAGTGAAGAATCATTTCATATACAGAGAAAAGAGAATGCTAAGTGGATTCTCTACCTCTATTTTTCCAGCTAATCTATTATTTCTATGTTTCTGAACTCAAGAGATAACTTTTGAACTTTAAAGCATTGAAAAATGAGCCTTTTTTATTGACACATGTACATGTGAGAGAATTTGGACACTATAGAGACTGATAGAAGCTAATAAATAATGGAGGGATTATAGTGATCTTCTGAATGTAAACAATTTGAGGCACTGGCAAACAAACACCAACACTGTCCATGTGGTGTCAGTAGATGTTAGTTTCTACATGCCATGGAGATTTATTGTGTTTTGGGTCATGTGCAGCATGCACCATGTTTATGTCCATCACATGGTAAGAGATGATGTCGTTGTTGTCACATGTGACTATGACAAAAAACTGATTAGAAATTTCAATTTATTCCCTCTGGTTGGATTTTTAGAACTGCGGTACTTTTGCAGAGTATTGATTGCATATCAGAATGGGTTGATCATTCTTTGGGATGTTTCTGAAGCTCAGATTATTGTTGCTAAGGGTGATAAGAATCTTCAATTGAAGGATAGAGCTGTTGATTCTCCCGGTGAAGGGATGGTAATCTGCTAGATGATGCATCTGAACAACATTTAGAAGATAAAGAGATCAGTGCCCTTTGTTGGGCTTCTTCGGATGGGTCTATTCTTGCTGTGGGATATATAGATGGAGATATTTTGTTTTGGAACCTATCAACTGCTGCCTCTACTAAAGGCCAACAAACTAGATCTTTGGGCAATGATGTTGTTAAGCTCCAACTATCATCTGCTGAAAGGAGACTTCCCATCATTGTCTTGCACTGGTCCACTAGTAATAAATCCCATAATGACCGTGATGGCCTTCTTTTTATTTATGGTGGTGATGAAATAGGATCTGAAGAAGTTCTGACGGTGTGTATTACCTCAATTTCTGTTTTAGATTATGTTTCATAATCAATCTGCTATTGCACGGGTTCTATTACATTGGGACAAAAGCTAACTCCTTAGTTAAAGCATAGCATATTGATTTGAAAGGTATAAGCTTTTTATAAGTATTTAACTCAGTAAAATGTTTTATTTTAAAGGTAGATGTTCTATAGTTCCAGAGGGGCAAAAACTAGTATGCTTGATATAGCTATTCTTTTTTAAGTGAAAAAAATGTCTAAATTCTTTTTCGAGATGGCAAAGTTGGTTGTGGATGGCTGCCATTATGCTGTACGATCAAATACAACTCTTTTTTTTTCACCTTTTAAGCACAATGTTGTGGGGATTTCTCTTTTTCACTATTATCTTGGTACAGAAACTTTTGCTGTTCTTAGGGCTTCTGAAAATGTAAACTTGATGCTTCAGTGTCTTCATCAATTGACATGTTTAGCTTTTTGTTCATTTTTTGTAGCATGTGCTCTTAATATTTTCTCCATGTGGCTACCACAGATTTTGAGTCTTGAATGGTCATCTGGAGACGAGACTTTAAGATGTGCTGGTCGTGTGGAGCTTACACTTGTTGGCTCATTTGCAGACATGATTTTGTTGCCAACTGCTGGATCTACTGGAATTAATCAAAATGCTGCTTTATTTGTATTGACGAACCCTGGACAACTGCATTTTTATGATGATGTGAGCTTGTCTACCTTAACATCTCAGCAAGATAGGAAAATATCTCTCTCTGCTGTGGAATTTCCTGCTGCTGTACCTACATCTGATCCGTACATGACTGTGGCAAAGCTCAGTTTGCTACACACAGGTGGAAACTCATCAAAGGCTCCGTCAGAGGTATTCAACTTCAGTCATGGCATGTCTGAGTCTTCAATTTTCCCATTTTGTTCATAATTAAATTACTAATTTATGTTCTGGGTCTTCGATTAGATAGCAGCAGTTATGAAATGTGTCTCAACACCAACCCTGACTGGAGATGCAAAGTGGCCGTTGACTGGTGGTGTGCCTAGTCATTTATCTTTTACTGAAGGCAAAAGGGTGGAGAGAATTTATATAGCAGGTTATCAAGATGGGTCTATTCGGATATGGGATGCCACATATCCTGTCCTGTCACTAATTTGTATTTTAGAAGGAGAGGTTAGAATCCCTAAATTAAATCATTTATTGTCCTTAAATTTAATAAATGGCCAAAATATGTTTTTCAGATCAGCCACTTTGGTAACCCAACTTATCTCATATGATTGGCAGGTGCAGGGTATAAAAGTGGCCGGTTCAAGTGCTTCAGTGTCAAAGTTGGACTTTTGCCACTTAACATTAAGCTTGGCTGTTGGCAATGCTAGTGGTCTGGTCAGGAAATGTTTTTTAACTGAATTTCTTTTCTGAGGCTGAGAACAATCTGGTGTTAGCTTTATTTGCTTATTGTGTTGAACTTGTGTAGGTTCGTGTTTATGATCTAAGTCACAATTCAAATGAGACAAGCTTCCACTTTGTAACAGAAAGTAATCATGAAGGTCAGTCTTCAGATTTCTAGAAGCATACTGCCTGTTTTCCCAACGTGTTGTTTCCATTAGCAAATTGCAGATTTGGCGAGAATGTTTAAATGTTGGTTTTATTGTGAGTGTGATCATTCCCCACTGAAAAATGTTGAATGCCCATCTTTTGAATCATGCGAAAAAAAAAAAAAAGGGAAAAGGGAGGTCTATTCTTTGAGATTGGCTGGAGGTTGAAAATTTAAAACTCTTAAAGTGGCCAAAAATATAAAGGGTTCCAAAATTCCAAAATTTTGGGGAGTTTAAAGTATTTTGTTTAGTGCTGATCAAGAAGAGTTGATTTTGAAAAAACCAAGGGGTATAGCTGTAAAAGAAATGTTGATTTCAAACTCATTAATAGGCAATGCTCATATTTTTGCAAACCACAAATTTTGAAAATTCGTATATAGGATCTTTAAAATTTAAAAGAAAGAGTGCATGAACGCTTGCGTGAGAAAAAGCATGTCTTTTGGTGGTGACTAGGTTATCCTGCTTCTGACATCAGGAAATGAGAATGGGGTTGGTGCCTTGCTAGAATCCAGCAATTAACTCATGCAATCTTAAGCTAATCACATTTTTCAGCCAAACCATCTAATTGATTAATTAGTTTGGGAAATTTCTATTTATTTATATTTATGTCAATTACATATTCCATTCCACACAATAAGCTTTTAGCTTCTGTTTTAGATCATTTTGATGTCTCGGTGCCATCCTTTTTCTCGTTGACATTTTCCATTTTCTCCATAGTTCATGTCTTGCCTCAACAAAAAGGGCCTCTAGGGCTGTCTTTTGTCTTCTCAATTCCCCAATTCAGGCCCTAAAATATACAAATGACGGAGGCAAGCTTGCAGTAGGATTTGAATGTGGTCGTGTGAGTATTTATTTGTTTGTTTCTTATTTCCTTTTGATTGTTTTCAGGAGTTAGGTTCATGTGTCATGATTTCAGTTTGTTTATTCTCAAGGATCTTTGAATTCAATATCTCGATTTCAGGTTGCAGTGCTTGATATGAATTCACTATCAGTCCTATTATTAATGGACTGCATTTCTGGCTCCAGCTCTCCAGTCATTTCAATTACTTGGAAAGCCATTACAGATAGTGATACACTTGTGAAAAGCCCTAAGCACGCTGAATCAGAAATTCCTAGTGATCCTTCAAAAGAATTAATGTTCATCTTGACCAAGGATTCAAAGGTTGTTATTGATGGTAGAACTGGTAACAGAATCAGCTCTGGGCCTATGCACTTGAAAAAAGAATCAACTGCTATTTCCATGTATGTTATAGGCAAGTGCAATTTTAACCTAGGAAATTATAATTAGAAATTTTTTCTATCTGTGGATTGAATTTAAGATCTGTAGAATTCTAAGAAATTATTTTCTTGTACTCCAGAAGACGATGTTGCAGTATCTGGATCATCAAATGGAAAGCAGCAACAGTCATCCAGTGAGGGTGCTACAAAGAATGAGCCTGTTCAAGACACTATTCCAGTTGGAATCAATTTCCCTGGTTCCTCTTCAGAAACTATGTATTCTGGGGCAAGATTATTGGATTCACATGTTTTGCTTTGTTGTGAAGATGCACTGCGATTATACTCTACAATATCTGTAATTCAAGTGCGTGGTCATGAACTTGTATTTTCCATTTCTAGTTGTACTAATCTTGTTTTTGCAAGCTAAAGTGATATGATTTTATCAGGGGGACAAAAAACCCATTTGCAAAGTGGAACTTCCAAAACCTTGTAGTTGGACTACAACCTTCAAGAAAGATGAGAAAGTTTATGGGCTGATGTTACTTTATCAGACTGGAGCCCTTGAAATCAGGTAAAATGCTTATTCTTATACTCGTTAGGTGTTAATTTATCGTGTATCTTGTTACAAAAATTTAAAATGATACAATTATCTAATGACATCTCTCTCTCTCTCTCTCTCTCACACACACACACACACACACATTATCACAGTGCTAATTAGTACTGTTCTCAAATGATGGATGTTGTTATTGAGACCTGTCCTTTGGTAGATCTTTACCAGATCTAGAAGTGGTCAGTGAAAGCTCCTTGATGTCAACTTTGAGGTGGTCCTTCAAGGCAAACATGGACAAGACAATCAGCTCTTCTCAAGATGGGCAGATTGCATTGGTATTGTATCATTAGTATTCTCAAAATATTTAGAAAAGCAATGATCTAGAAACGTATCAAAAAAAGTTTCGAACGGATAAATGAGGCCACATTCTGTAGTCATGGTTTGGCTTTATTGTATTGGCACAGTTTGTACGTTAAGTACTTCCAAAGATCTGATACTGGGAATTTTTACAGGCAAATGGATGTGAGTTGGCTTTTATCTCTCTACTGGCAGGTGAAAGTGGTTTCAGGTATCTTCATTACTCTTTGGTTAGCTAAAATCTACAGTGTAGTGAAATAAAATATTCTAAAAGAACTACATTGGTTGATCTAGGATTCCGGAATCTCTCCCTTGTCTCCATGATAAAGTTCTTGCAGCTGCTGCAGATGCTGCCATAAGTCTCTCTTCGAAACAGAAGAAAAAGCAGGTTCAGACTATTCTTTTGTGACTCATCATGTGGAACTATATATTTTGCTTCTGCAGCTTATCCATGTCGATACAGGGAACTGCCCCTGGAGTTCTCGGTGGTATTGTTAAAGGCTTTAAAGGAGGGAAGGTGATCCAGAAGGCGGATATTTCTGCATCTGCTAAAACTAATTTCACACACTTAGAGGACATATTCTTGAAGAGCCCATTTCCCGATCCATCTTCAACTATCACAGATAATCAGGATGATGTAGAGCTTAACTTAGGTTCTCTCTCTCTCTCTCTCTCTCTCTACTTCTGCACTCATCTCTTCTTTTACTCTCCTTGACTGCATACTTGTCTTCGGTACAGATGACATTGAAATAGATGATGAACCTCCTTTACCTGTGACATCTACCTCCTCTCAACAAGTGAAAAGTAGTAAGAAAGGCAAGTCAGCTATTTCTGTCTTCTTATTTGTTAGAAGTATCATGGACTAGTAATATAATATTCATTTGTTTTCCAGAGAAGGGGACTGAAAGAGAGAGGTTATTTCAAGGCGCAACTGCTAATACTGAGCCCAGAATGAGAACACGTGAAGAAATTATAGCTAAATACAGAAAAACTGGGGTAATTTCAGTCGTCAGCTTTAGTTTATCAATTCCTTTTTTTCTAACTCGGTTTTGCAGCTCTTTAATTTGTAGTTTCTATTTGACTTGGTACCTGATTCCAGGATGCCTCTTCAGCGGCAACACAAGCAAGAGACAAGCTTGTAGAGCGGCAGGAAAAACTGGAGGTAGATTAACACTTGGGAATTGCCCTAGAGCTTATTTGATATGGATAAACTGCCTTCATACTTTGTTTATTCCTGGAAAAGATCGTGTGGGAGCACAAGTCCGTGAGAGAGAGAGAGGGAGAGAGAGACCATGGAAAAACTAGTGTAGGTTAGGGACTGCCCCGGAGCTGATTTGATATGGATAGAATTGCCTTTATTCGTAAAAGAGTGTTTCAGACACAGATCAGTTTCCTTGACATGAGAAGATAGAAAAGCTTGATTAGGAATATTGCCTCCCATCAAATTTATGCTCATAATTTTCTTGGAACAGCCCAACAAAGAGAAAAGTCCCTCAAGGAAGCCTCTCTTCTTCTCCCATCCTCTGCTTGGACTTGACATAGAGAGAGAGAGAGAGAGAGAGCATTGAAGATATACATGGTCTTTAGAATGTGTAAAGAGAGGAGAATGCAACATCAATTTGTGATAAAAATGTTCTACCTAGTATTTACCAAACTTAGTGCTGATTCCTGGAAATACTCAAGTGTTAAAGTAGCCTCTGTATCTACCATCTGGAAGGTCAGAATGTTTTGAGGTCACCTTCACCTACAGTTTGAAAATACATTTTCTTTTACATTAGAATATCTTTTGATACATGACTCTTTAATCATGTCACGTTATGAAATGCTTTGGTTTAACTCCCTACTTGTATCCTAGTGCTCATAGAGCTTGTCCTCATCAAAACTATAGTTCATGACTACGGTTATTTTAAAAGCACTACTATTCTGGGACAACACTCGTGCTCATACCATACCATACCTATGAATATATTCCACCATTGAATAACCTATTTTTTGCTTTTCTTCATCAGAGAATTAGTAAGCGCACTGAAGAGCTGCAAAGCGGAGCAGAAGACTTTGCATCATTGGCAAACGAGCTTGTGAAGGCAATGGAAGCGCGAAAATGGTATCATATATGAAAGCAGTTAAGGCATATTGATATTCTGCATGCATGTGCTTATATATAATTATGGTTCATGGATGGAATATAGTAATTTGGTCAAGAGGGGATCCCTTTGCCCTTGGTTACCTGGGCTACAACACATGATTTATTATGTTCCTGTGAATCAAGGATAACAGAAACATACTCAAGGATATGCTGTAGATAGAGAGAGAGAGATCAAGCAGCTGCAGATCCTTATAATTATTGGATATGTTTTAGGTACAGAATGTAATGCCCCCCCACCCCACTAGGACAAGGGCTGATATCTATATCTTGATTGTTTGAGGACAATACCTCAAAATTATTGGTATTTTGAAGTGTGTCATTTTCATTCAGACTCCTATTTTGCCGCTCAGCGGTATATATTTATGTGCCTGATTTTTTGTCAATATGCTCAACCGAGTCCTATGTATTATTTATACCTAGGGTGAAAACATTTCCGCTTTTCTTATTGAATGAATCATATATGATACATGTCCTATGTGTTTATACGTGAAAGAAGATAATAAAAAGAAAACAAGATAGAATACAAAAGAAAAAGAATAAAATACAAGAAATTAAAAGTATTGGTTCTTGACTTTTAAAGGGATTTATAGATTTTTTTTTACTGGATGACTTTTATAAACTTTGACAATTTTTTTATAGATATTAATAGGCTTTTACTAATTTTAAATAACTATAATAAATTCAGAAATATCTTAATTAAAAATATATAAAAATTTAAAATTTGTTTTAAATATTTTACAATTTCAATATGATTATATATATATACATATTAAATATTATAGAATAGTATTTAGAAACTGTTATAGAAAATGTTTTTTATTTGTTGTTTTCAAATTTGTTCTTAGACATATTTTTTTATTTCAAAAAATAGATTTTGAAAAAAAAGAAATTTAAATTGATTTTTAAAACTATTTGCCAAGCATTGTAGTTTATTTTGAAACACGTTTTTAAAAATAAACTCATTTAAATAAATTAAAAAAAAAAAAAAAAAAAAAAAAAAGAAAACTATTGCAAACAGTTATCAAATCATCGTAGTTTCTTTTCCCCTTACAAATAATTTATTTGAAAAGTTAGAATATATCCGCAATTGTTCTTTGTGTTTTCAAAATAATATTTATCTATAATATTTTATGTTTGATAATTTTCAATGTTTATATAAATTTTAAAATAATTAAAAAACCATCATCAAAACAATAAAAATATGTTCTAAGAAATTATAAATTCTCCAAACAAGTTATTAAAATAATTATTTTTTCAAAAAAATCACCAACATGTATTCAAAAACTGCCATACGAATAAAATTTTAATTTTTAGGATTAGGATTAAACCTTTACTTGAAAAAAATATGATTTTTAAACCCTTACGTTCTCTATAGCTCTATGAAAAGGAAGACTATTTATTAGATAAGAACAAGAAAATTTTCTATTTATACCTCAAGTGTTACAACCTCTACTCATATGAGAAAAAATAAATCATGAATTGCATGGTTGAATACCAATTTTGTATAAGTCTACAAACAAAGAATGAATAATTTTGTAAGTTTCCTATAGTTTTTCTTCAAGAGTATTGTTTCTCTTCAAGATTAGTTTCGCTTGTTCACATCACTGTAGACTGTTTCATTAAAAGGTAAGTATTTATACTTTTACTAGAAAAATCATTAAAAGTAATTAAAAGTCTAATATCTGTAAAAGTCAATGACTTTTTCAATACCTTATACTTTTACAGAGATTATAAAAGTTGTAATTGAATACACCTTGATTTTTATAAACTTTTTAAAAATCTTAAAAGTTATTATTGATTACACTGACTTTTATAGAATCTTTAAAAGTTGTAATCCAATACCCCTTACTTTCTGTTAAAAAAAAAAAAAAAAAAACCCCATAGACTTTGTAATTCTAATACACCCTCAGAAGGAAGAAATAATTCACAAGATATTCTACGGAATATCCATAGAATATGCAGTGATACTTAACACCCCCCACCCCTCTCTTCAGTCGAAACATATAAGTCCTATGCATCGAGCTTGTTAAAATATACTTAATCCTATCCGATTGGCAGATCTAGGATCAATGAGTCTACTGGTGGGGTCACTAGACGGAGTTGGGGTTGCCAGAAAAGTCACCAATAAAGTTCATCGGCAATGGAGAGCTTCCATGGTGTTTCGCAATGGAATTAATTTGTCAAGAGTGAGACACAAGCACCAAACAGGTCACCAAAATTGACTACACAGCAAAACTCTAACGAGTTTGATGAGGACTAGAATGAGACATGATCATCAAATAGGTTGCTGGATTTGACTACACGATTAAATCTTAATCCTAATCTCTCATGGCTGTGATACCATGTGAAGAGATAGAGAAAAAAGATTCTACTTTTCGTATTGAATGAGAATGAATATGACATATGTCTTATATAATTATACAAAGGAAGACAATAAGAAAAAAACAAGATAAAATACAAAAGAAAAAGAACAAAATACTATGATACTCAACATAGCCGATTGCTCCATTGAGCCGAGTCATGGAATCAAGAGCTCCAAGAGGGCTACTTTTGGTAAGCAGAACTAGAGATGCAGAATGAACCGAAAACTGGGTTATGATGCTCAACTGCATACTAACCTAGAACCCACAAAGGGTGTTGATCGATTTAGACAATAGGACGATGGTCATGAAAGTCGAAATTCGCTAAGAAATGTATAACAACTCACTTGCCGAATCAACTAACCCCAAAAATGGATGACGCTAAACCACATGACCTATACTCGACTATCGAGGCAAGGGCCAAGCCTCAATGAGTATGAGGACACGACAGTCACCGAAAGACTTGGGGGGCAAGCCCGGACGGGCCGGCCCGTCTGTGCATATCTTGATGGTAGAATATATATATATATTATTCTTTTGATGTTCAGTTGGGTACATCGTTCCAAATAATCCTAAGGTTATGTGATTTTTGTGACATTTAGCAGAAATATGGATATTGCGAAACATGAGATGTAAGAAGTATAAATGAACATCCTAAATTTGATGTACAAATAAGTACAACCAAATGGAGAAAGTTCAACAAGCCACCCCCAGAGAGAAATAATCCATGGCTAGAGCTGTAAGTTCCACATGGTTAAATGAAGAAAACAGGGCGATGTTGGTGACCTCCTCTCTTAATTATTTGCATACATCGGCCAAGGTCTATAGGCTTCTGAAATCTAATTCCCCTTCAATTATCCCAAGGTCCAATCCCAAATAAATTCCCAACATTCCAGGGAAAGTAGAATTCTTCAGCCAATGTGCTTAATCCCAGCATTCATGGATTGTACACCAGAAAACAAGGTGATAACATACCTTAATGCTTAAGCAATCAAAATATGCCTACTCAAAAATAATGGTTTTTGCTAGTTGTAAATACCAAACTGTAACTATCAGATCCCATGACAAATCAAAGGGCAGAATCCTTACCTCAGACGAATCAAAAGGCAGAAATTCACAAGCAAGTATAGTTACAAGCCTTGGATTCTATTAATCTATTTGTTTTACCAAGTCATAATTGCACAATTTGAGTGAGACGAGTATTCCTCGGTTTAAAAACATAATTTCATCATATGGTTGGAAGTTTTGCTCAGATCAAGTTGGATCTCAAATGATTTGGCTCTCAAAGGGACTGATGAGACCAGATACCTGCTCCATTGCCATCTGCAACTGTTGAAGCAATGAGTCTTTGGCCAACAAGATCCTTCAACTCGATTTCCCCGGGGAACCTTTGCTGCTTCAGCTTAGAGAAAACCTAAAATGGTTCAAACACAAGGCAGTTAGAAGCTTTTACTAAGAAAAAGGTACACAACTAGTGCCTTTACAAGCAAAACAAGTAAAAGTATCATTTGACCAAGGAAAGGTGAAGAGGCCAAATGCAAACAAATGGAAAGCAAGGCCACAATAGAACTCCAATAAGATGGGGATAAAGAGAGAAGATTTCCAACCAGCACCTTGTTTTTCTGTTATATGATTTGGGTGGAAAAAGACATCGAAAAACGAATTCATCAGGGAAGTGGTAGTGCATTTATGAAGAAGGTAAGTGCTGAATTTAGTGGAAGTTGGGACTGTAGAATTGGTTAAAATGGTGGAAGAATGTAACTGTTTTCCAGTTTAGCAAAGCTGATATAAACTTGAATTGTGAAGTTTTTTTTTTTATAGGTAAACAACCTAAGGGCATCCTAAAAGCATACATGAAACATGATAAAGGACCCGAAAAGGAGAAACAAAAAGCAGGTACAAAACCCACCAGCCCTTACTTACATGGTTACACCCCATCCAAATCAAGAAATCAAACAGAGGACAAGGACCCTCAACTATACACGAATTAGTTCATGGCCACTAATTGCAAAAAAAAAAAAAAAAGGAAATTTTCATCCTATGGGCTGAAAAAATCTCATCATAAAAAAAAATCATTTTCCTTTCCCACCAAATAGTCCAAAAAAAGGCAAAGATGGGCAGCCATCCAAGCCTGCTTACATTTCTTCCCCACAAAAGAACAGCGTCAACTGAGAAGAGTCTCTCTAACAGTCAAAGGGAAGACCCACTTGATTCCTACTAAAGCCAATATCAAATCCCAAAGAATTCTAGCCCTTGGACAATGGAGAAGGATATGATGAATCGTTTCCTCCTGCTCGCCACAAAGGAAGCATCTGTTTGTAAGCGTTCTACCCCTCCAGGGTTAAAACTTTTCCCCAAGCATCTTTCTGTTGGGGAATTGAGAAATATGATCCAATACATCTATTTCTGTTGGATTGTTAGACCTTCCAAATGCAAAAATGATAATAAAAATTTTATTTTAGATATTTAGGTTGCTTCACTAGTAAAAACAGACTAAAAAAGACTGTTCATACAATCTTAGGGCCTAAACTTGCAACTAGGAGTTGTAGTGAGATCCTTCCCCAAAAAAATCCATGTACAGAAAAGGTTCCCATTTAATATGTACAAAGTTTGAATCCTGAAACCTCTTCCCAAAAAGCATCTTACCCCTAGCTTCATTGAAAAGAGCTTTCAGGCATCAAACACCTTCCGCTTAAAGAACTTCTAGGTATTCAGAATGTAGGATCAAAAGGATCCTCAGAGTAGTAGTTAGGTTCCCCCCCACCCATAACATCAAAATTTCCTTACTAAGTATCCCCTGCCCAACAATAACCTCTTAATTTACAAAATAAAATAAAAAATGAAAAAAAAAAAAAAAGATAAGCAGAGATGGACTTTACCAATTCACCGTTGCAGTAAACTTCAAAAGCACCAGAACTTTGTAAGAAGGATTGAAGGAAGTTTCCAAGAAGCCAAGTGGTTGAAATGGTTCCAAACCTATTTGCTCGCATTGAGTAATACCAAGGAGGTGGTGTCATAAATCCCAACCTAGGGAAAATTTGTTCACCGGCCATTACAATCCCCATAACTCCAATTTGAACAACTGGTACCACTTTGCTTAGCAGGCGTTTCGGAAGTGGAGGAGGGTAATTTGCAAGAACAACATTGATCCCGGGGAGCTGACTTTCCAGCATATTTTTCATTGTTACTGCAGTTCCTCTGCAAAAAGCAGCAGAATCTAAATGTTAACAGAGACAAAGCAATAATTATTTTTTTTTAAAGGTACACTTTTGTTCCCACTGGGACTTGAAACTGGAACCTTCCACAAAGTCACAAACCCTGCCTCCCCATCCCTTTCCCACTTGAGCTAGGCGTTTAGGGGTAGTACAAAACAATGCTTAGCATGCAGCACAATAAACTTAAGTACTTTAAACTCATAAACTGAGAGAATGGAACTACTACCATGCTACACAAAACCCCAGAGAGCAACTCAATTTACAAGGACATAAAAGAAAGGATCAAAATTGAGCGGATTTGCAACCATAACAAACCTGATCTATTGACCTGTACCAAACATTAAAAAAAGAAGAAATTCTCCCACTACTTTTTAATAGATTTTGGCATTTGTGATATAGCCACATGGACAGGCAGTGTCCCAACTTGGGAAAAGTAACTCTTTGACAGGAAAGGTGTGAAGGGTGCTCAGTGATTCAGGCACCCAAGCATGGAATTCAGATAATTGTCCACTTCAGCTGTGGTCATTTGGTGGTACACAGATATTAGGAGGATGCCTGCCAGTTGAACCGCAGGCCTAAAGACAAGAGTAGACCTGATAAATGCAGGCTTTGTGAGTGAGAATCCTCACTCTGGTGGTGCTGGTGACAAAACCCAGCAGTCAGCCCCCATAAAGCATGGCCCAGAATTGGGGCTAACTCCTATTCAATAGATATGTTATAACATATATCTACTTTACATATAGATTTGTATCCTATTAGGAAACTTGTCTTATAGAGTTGTAATCTATTAGGAAGGTTAGATTGGCTTTTGAATATATATTCATAATGGATCAATGAATAAATCACAAGAAATTCATTCCTCCAATTCTTTTGTCTTTCTTTTTACATGGTATTAGAGCCTAGGGTTCAAATTTGAGCCAAAACAAGAAAAAATTCTAGGACATCTCGGAATACATAATAGGCCGCTGAGATTGGTGTTTTGAAACACACACTTCAAGGGGGCATGGGGTGACACTACCCAGACAGGAAGGTACGCCGGACGCGGGTGACCAAGACCACCAAGTCCGGTGGCCGGAAGGTTCGCGCGTGAGTCACACGCGCCACCACAAGGATATGCCCTGTTCCCCACGCGCCGGTGCGGGGGACATGCGTGGGGGCGCGTGGAGGCACATCCGGCGACAAGACTCCTCCCTCCAAGATCGCGTCCCATGGTCCTCCCGCCACCCAATACTTTGTCCAATGCCTAGCAACAAGATTTTCAAACATTTTGTACGTCCGATACCTTGTTTTTCTAGGGTTTCATGCCTTTCTCCTTGATTTCTTCGAGATTCAGAGGTGTATTGTGGATCGTAGGACCAAGTTCTATTCAAGTGCAGTGTTTCATGGAAATGTGGTTCTCTTCATTGCAAGATCCTATTTTTCTGGTATTTTTCGGATTTTCAAAAGCTTGTTCGAGTTAGATCTGCTTCTATGACTAACACGAAACCTTCGAGACGAGTTGTGTGTCATTATTGCCACAATCTAAGACATGTACACCATAATTGTAGGAAGTTGCAGAATAAAAATCAAAGATTTCAATCTGTTCATCATCAAAAATCACTTCAATTTGCATCAACTTCTATCAGTACACTCGTCGAGTCAGGCAAAACCAACACATGTTTTATTTCCTCTTCCTCTACATGGGTCATTGACTCTGGAGCCATCGACCACATGACAGGTAATTCAAGTTTATTTACAATGTTTCAGTCACACCCTTCTACCTCTACTGTTACCCTTGCAGATGGGTCAAAATCTTGTATCCTTGGATTAGGGACAATTCATCCGACTTCTCTAATCACTTTGACCTCTGTTCTGAGTTTACCACAATTCTCTTTTAATTTAATTTCTGTGAGTAAACTCACTCGTACACTTAATTGCAATATCTCATTCTTTCCTGATCATTGCTTGATTCAAGATCTTTCGACGAAGCGGATTATTGGTCAAGGACGCAGTCTAGGGGTCTCTACATCCTTGAACAGCGCCAAAGTCCGTTGCTGTTTCTAAGGTTGTTACCGATTCGGCTTACATTGCTGCCAGGTCATCCTCTCTCCCTTTGTCGAAGAAGCCATATTTCAATTCCTCATCCTCATTGAATCGTGAGTCGTGTCAATAAGCTAAGCTTCATCGAGTGCATTTCAGTCCTAGAGTCGATAAACGAGCCTCCTTTGAGTTAGTTCATTCTTAATGTGGGTCCATGTCTAGCGGTGTCCCCAACTCGGGTTTCAGATTTTGTTACGTTTGTCGATGATTATCCACTTCCAACAACTCGGGTTATATTTAATGAAAAACCGCTCTCGCAGTTATTTTCTTAACTTTCATGTCTTCAAAAGGAAATTCACACTCGCTGGCCATTCAGTTTTCAAAATTTGAGAAGTGATAATGCCAAAGAATATCTATTTGAACAATTTAAGTCATTCATGCTTCAGAATGACATCCTTCATCAGACATCTTGTGTTGATACTCCTAAAATGAATTAATCCGCTGATCTATTGTTTCAAATGCACATGCCCAAGCATTTTTGGGCCAATGCTATTTCCACATCCTGTTTTTTGATTAATTGGATGTCTTCCTCTGTCTTGAATTGGGTCACTCCGTTTCAAACCCTCTTTCCCCCTAAATCTTTGTTTCCCATTGAGCCTCGGGTGTTTGGGTGTACTTGTTTTGTTCGGGATGTTTGTCCGTAAGTGTCTAAACTTGATCCTAAGTCAGTGAAGTGTATCTTCCTTGGTTACTCTCGAGTTCAGAAGGGGGATAGGTGTTATTGTCCCAATTCTTCGACACATTTTGTGTCTACTAATGTTACATTCTTCAAAACTACCCCGCTTCCTTTCTTCTTTCCTGCTACTTAGCGGTGGAGGGATGGATGATGGATTATTAGTGTACATTATTGCCTCTGTAATCGGCTCCTACTACTCCACCGAATTTACCCAAATTCCCATTCAAACCTCCCATCACTGGCATATTCCCGGGCTACGCATAATCCTCCAAACTCTAGTCTAACACCGTCGTTTGGCCATCGCATCCAAATTCGTGAATGATGATCTTCTAATTGCTCTTCGTAAAGGTAAACGTCAGTGTGCTCATCCAATCTTTTCATTTGTTTCCTATAACCATTTGTCGTTTTCCTCTTGTTCCTTTATTGCATCTCTTGATTCGATCTCTCTTCCTCACATTGTCCGTGAGGCTTTATCTCACCCTGGTTGGCGTAGTGCTATAGTGGAAGAAATGCAAGCTTTAGATGACAATGATACTTAGAACTTGGTACAGTTACCTATAGGGAAGAAAGTCATTGGATGCCGCTGGGTTTTTGCAGTTAAAGTTAATCCCAATGGTTCAATTGCTCGATTGAAAGCACGACTTATGGCTAAGGGTATGCTTAGACCTATGGCGTGGACTATTCTGACACTTTTCCCTTGTTGCTAAGATGACATCTATTCGCCTTTTTATTTCCCTGACTACCACTTATAATTGGGATCTCCACCAGCTTGATATTAAGAATATATTATTTCATGGCAACCTTCAGGAGGAGGTGTATATGAAGCAACCTCCAAGGTTTGTTGCTCAGGGGGAGATAGGGAAAGTTTGTCGCTCTTCTAAGTCTTTGTAATACTAAATGTAGCACCAGGCGCTGTTTGGTAAATTCACTAAGTCATTGAGAATTTGGCATGCAAAACAATCGACTACCCGTTTTCACAGAACTCCGCTCGTATCATTCCATCGATAGTGTATGTATTTATATTACATACATTTGTTTAATTCTGCAAAGGCATCTCATCTCTTAAGTCCTTTCTTCATAGCCAATTCCATACATAGGACTTACGAATGCTAAGATACTTCTTAGGCATTGAAGTTATGTGAAGCAAACATGAAATTTTCTTATCTCAAAGGAAATATGTGTTTGATTAATTGTCTGAGACTGGAAAGTTGGGGGTAAAGCCATACAATTTCCCTATGGCTCCAAGCGTACACCTTACTAGAGAAGACGAAACATTTGAAGATCCTGAGAGATATAGAAGAATACTTAGGAAGCTGAATTACCTTTAAGTAACTCGTTCTGATATTGCCCACTTAGTCAGTGTTATAAGTCAATACATGTCCGCTCCAATGGGTCGACCATTGGGCAGTTGTTGAATAGATTCTATGTTAATTGAAAGGAGCCCGGGGACATGGCATTTTATAAAGTGCACGGGCATACACTAAGTGCTTTTCTCACAGATTGGGCAAGATCTATGAGGATAGAAGTCCACTTCAGGTACTGTGGTATTTGTCGAGGGAATCTGAACTTCACAGGTATAAGAAAATTGATAAGTTGTCTCCCATCTAGTGCATAGTCTGAATATAGAGCGATGACACAGTCCGTGTGTGAGATCATGTGGCTTCATAAACTCTTGATGGAGGTCGGTATTGAGATACCAGTCCCAACAAAACTTTTGTGTGACAACCAGACTGTCCTTCATATTGCTTCTAATCTTGAGTTCTATGAACGAACTAAGCATATTAAGATAGATTGTCATTTCATTCGTGAGAAAATACAACTTGGCTTGATTTTTATAAGATATGTGAAGACGGGAGAACAATTGGTGATATCTTCACAAAGGCCTTAAGTGGGGACCGGATCTATGTAACAAATTGGGCATGATTAATATCTATGCTCCAACTTGAGGAGGAGTGTTATAGCATATATCTACTTTACATATAAATTTGTATCCTATTAGGAAACTTGTCTTATAGAATTGTAATCTATTGTAGTGTTGACTGACTTTGTATATATATCTGGCGACGGATCAATGAATAAATCACAAGGAATTCATTCCTCCAATTCTTTTGTCTTGCTTTCTACAAGATAGAAATGAGATACCTTATAATCTCAATCTTGCTGAAGTAGGCTTTGCAAGCTTTAAGAACAAGAATATTGTGTTGAGTGCACCTCCTCTTCTAATCGTCGAGCCAAAACCTCAAAGCATCTCAATAACTAGTGTTAGGTGGTTGAACCCACCATTGAGGTGGCATTGGTTTCTCATACAAATCCCTATAGACCTTGATCTAGATATGGAACATACCTAAATACCGAGGACCTTTGTGCCTCACCAGCCTTTAGAGAGAGGATGGTACCTTAGTCCTCAACAACTAATAATATAATTGTCTTCCACAACCATAGGAAACCAAAGAGGAACATGCATCCTCTATTAGGTATCCATGCCAAGGTACTAAAATCTCTATGCAGCAGGTGATCTCCAAGGGAAACCCTGAGGAAGATTAGATAGAACAATAGAAACACATGGGAAATGTTGTTGCTTGCATGGTACTTGTGAACGGGAAGAGGGCCTCTTTGATTTTCATTAATTAACAAAGTGAGGGATCATACATATTTATACTCAAGTGCTAAAGCAAAGAAAGGAAACAAAGTTAGAGTCTAATTAGGAGACTAAAGAGTAAAGGAAAGAAGGAAAAGATTCATAAATGGATTAGGAAACTAATCCTTAACATTACTCAACCACTTGATCAAGTGTTTCTATTCTCAAACATTATCAACCTTTGGTTGACAATATCTGCTTCTATCAATATTCGAGTCAAGGAATTTTCATCTTTTACTGATTATGTTACATCTACAATGATCACTTCCAAACATGAAATGCCCATAATGGATATTATATGGATCACAAGACAACATTTTGGGCATGAATAATGTCCATTGTGCCTATTGGCTAGATATGCATCTAACAAGTGAATTTAACAAAAGCAAGTGAATCACAAATTCTTGTTTTAAACCAAGTAGCCTCAAACAAAATGAAAATTCCTAGTTATTTGGTATAATTGCCAAAATTACTTGAGAAAGTTAAACAGGCACGAAGGGATTAAAAACCAAAGGCAAACATGAAGGAATCGATTCACTTTCTTTTATATATATATATAAGTAAATAATAGTATTAAAAGACATCAAAATACAGCGGCTCAAAGTATACAGGGGTATACAACACAACAAAAGTGCCTTACGAAAAAATAGCAGAGAACAAGAAGCCCGTCAACTTGATCCTAACCAACCCACAAAATCTAAAACTAAAGAGGGACCCTGAATCATAGAAGCAGAAAACCACATCCAAAGATTGTACAAGAAAATGAACTTAATCCTAAGAATAGAAATTCCCTTGTTGTCAAAGGCTCTATAATCTTTTTCCTGTTGTATTGTCCAAAAGAGACATAAGGGAGCCGTTCTCCACACTTTTTTCCTTTCCCTTCCCTCCAAAGGGCCATGCCAGCTAGAGAGCAACTCTTTTACAATAAGGGGAAAACCTAGCCACATCAAAAATGGATAATAAGAAATGCTAAATCGCCTTGATCCTTCCATAGTGTAATAGAATGTGATCACAAGTCTCCTCAACCTCTCTGCAAAATAACATCCATTTGCCACTGCTCTGCCTTGTCAATATCTTCTTTTTTCCTTATTTAGTCTTCATTATAGTTGTATATCCCTTGAATACCTCTCCTTATTTAGTCTTCTTTATAGTTGTATAACCCTTGATTACCTCTCTAAGATTTTCATTCTTACTCGTATTATCAAGGTACGCGTATTTCTTCCTAAACTAGCATAGAATCAAGGGATTTGATCATACGATGTTTATATATTGTAATTCTTAGTGAATTGGAGCGTACAAAATATTTCAAATTCTCTTCATTTTGTCATGGTATCATAAAAATGCCCAAATCTCGAGATCACTTCATCTTATATTTGTCTCTGCCTTGCTCTAAGATCTGTGTTTTGTTCTTGATTTTTTTTTTTTTTTGTGTTCTTCTATTTTTTTTGGACCTGATCTCTTAGTTTGTTTCTGGTTGAGTCATGTCTTTGGAACGATATGAACATTTTCTTGTTCGATTTAATGGCAAGAACTATTCTGCTTAGGCATTCCAATTTTAGATTTTTGTCAAGGGAAAGGAATTATGGGTCATATTGATGGGACAGATCCTGCACCTAACAGCGAGAAGGAGAAGGAGAAATATGTGACATGGGAGGTGAAGGATGCTCAGATTATGTCTTAAATCTTTGGAAGTGTGGAACCCTCCATACTTCTTAATCTGAGGCCTTATAAGACCTCTAGAGAAATGTGGGAGTACTTGAAGAGAATTTCTAACCAAAGCAAAACAGCATGAAAGTTTCAATTGGAACTTGAGTTGGGTCAAGGAAGTATGTCAATCCAAGAGTTTTATTCTTCCTTTGGAAATCTGTGGGCTGATTACACCGATATTGTGTATGCAAGTGTACCTCTTGAAGGACTCATTGCTATCCAAAGTGTGCATGAGACTAGCAAGCGTGATCAGTTTTTAATGAAGTTAAGGGGGGAGTTTGAAGCAATCAGGTCCAACCTGATGAACAGAGCACCAGTTCTTGTTGGATATTTCCATGAGAGAGCTTCTAAGGAAGAACAACGGCTCCTTACACAGGTTGTCTCAACACAGAAAGTCTGCACCTGCTCCAATTCCTGTTGCTTATGCTACTCAAGGGAGATCTAAAGGTGGTAGAGATATGACTAACGACCAGTGCTATAGCTGCAAAGGATTTGGGCACATTGCCACTAATTGTACTAAAAAATTCTGCAATTATTGTAAGAAAACAGGGCATATCATCACAGATTGTTCCATTCGACCTCCAAAGAAATCTGAAACTGCCTACAATGCCTCGGTTGGTCCCTGGAATGACCCTAGTCTTGGTCAGCCTTTTATCACTCCTGACATGGTCCAGCAAATGATCGCTTTCTGCCTCTTCTGCTTTAGGCTTTTTCAAGTAACAAAATTTAATCGTAAGCCTTGGTATTTTGATTGGTGCTTCCAATCGCTACGACTAACACTGCTCTTACCTCTAAATAATGTCTGCAATATCAAGAAGATCTTCAGATTCATACTGCTGATGGTAATTCCTTACCTATCACAGCTGTTGGTGATATTTCAGCCCATTTAAATACTGTTTTTGTGTCTCCTAAGTTGTCCACTAATCTTATATCTATCGGCCAATTAGTTGACAACAATTGTACTGTTCAATTTTCAAATTCTGGTTGTCTTGTGCAAGATCAAGTGTCCGGGATGATGATCGCGAAGGGACCTAAAGTGGGACGTCTCTTTCCATTGCTTCTATCTTCCGCTCCCATGTCGAATTATGTTGCTTATAATGCTATTCAAAGTGATAATCAAGTGTGGCATAGACGTTTAGGACACCTTAATTCTCATGTACTTCGAGTCTTGCTTAAATCTCATTCACTTGAAAATAAAAATCCGACTTCTTCTAAAATTGATATTGTTGGTTGTGCATCTTGCAAATTTGGTAAAAGCAAATCGCTTCCTTTTCCATTGCATACAACCCACACCACCAAACCTTTTGAACTCGCACATACAACTGTATGGGGTGGTATTGCACTGTACTTCTCATGAACATTACAAATACTTAGCTACATTTATCGATGATTTCACCGCTTACTTGATGTATTTTTCTTCTGGCCTAAAAGGGAGGTGCTCTCGTTAAAGTCTTCTGCTTTAATTTGAAAAACACTTTCTACTCAAAACTCAAAATCTGCGATCCGATTAGGTGGTGAATATATGTCAATGAATTTCAATTTTTCTTCAAATATGGGATCATATCACAACGTTTCGTCTTTCACTCCACAACAAAACGGTGGTACAAAGAAAGAATCGCTATCTTCTTTGATGTTGTTTTGCACTTTCTAACTAGTCTTGTGTTCTTTCAGTTTTTGCAAATTGCTCATCGCCGTTTATTTTAGAATAATAGATTACCATCTCCACCTTGAATGATGATTCTTCCTATTTCCGCTTGTTGGGCATGCACCAAATTATTCCAATCTTCATATTTTTTGATATTATTTTGCTCACCTTTCCCGCATGAGAGAAATAAACTTACCACGCAACTGGCCATGTGCTTAGGAGCTGCGCCGAATCAAAAGGATTCCTTGCTATGATCCTCTACACCACAGAACCAAAAGCCCTAGAATGTTTATTTTTTTTAAATCAGCCTTCTTAGCATACAACAATCCACACTCTCTTATCCCGCTTTTACCACATTTTCTCGAGTCGCCAACATCAGTACAAAGGTTTAAACCTGGTTATGTTCATCATAGACACACTCCTCCTACAAGTCTCACTGAGGTTCCTCCACATCTTCCTGCAACATCTGATTCTGTTCTACCCATTTCCAATGATCCAACTCCTCTTCCTAGAAGCTCTAAACCTCAAAAACCTCCTGAAAGGTATGGCTTTTCAACCCCTATGGCTATGTCTACTACTTTGTCTTCTATTTCCATTCCCACTTGTTACACATAGGCTATGGAACATGAGTATTGGCAAAAAGCAATGGAAGCATAACTTCAAGCACTTGAGGAAAATCATACTTGGAACATTGTTTCTTGTCCTCCAAATGTTAAGCCCATTGGTAGTAAGTGGGTCTATAATTGAAACTCAAGTCCCATGGCTCTAGATAGATACAAAGTTCGATTGGTTACTCTTAGCAATAAACAAGCACTATATCTCGACTATGAAGAAAACATTTACACTGGGCCAGTTAAGATGACTGGCGTTGAGAACCATTCTGCTAACGTATCCTCTAAATCTGGCCTTTTTACATCAAATGGATGCAAAAATGCCTTCTTGAATGATGACCTATGCGAAGAGATTTTCATATGAAACTTCCAACCTATGTCAATGACTCGCTTCTCATGAAGTTTGTAAGCTAAGACGCTCAGATGGGCTGAAAGAGCACCTAGAGTTCCTGGTTTAGAAGTTCAGCACTCTTCTCACCTTCTCTTTCACACAAAGTCAATATGATTCATCACTCTTCTTTCACAAGACAACCATTGGGATGGTCTTTCTCAGTCTATGTCGATGTGATATTATCATCACCTGTAATGATGCATGATCTCTGCTTCAAAATATGTTGCATATTACATTTCAAATGAAAGATCTTGGGCATCTCACATATTTTTTTAGGCTGGAAGTTCACTCTCGAGATCATGGTTTGTTCTTAAATCAACATAAATATATTCAAGCTCCTATTGAGCTAGCTGGTGTAAAGGATGCTACTGTTGTTGATACGCCAATGGAGGTGAATATGAAATACCGAAAAGATGGAGGCGAGCTTTTGCCTAATCCTTTTTTATAGGCAACTTGTTGGTAGTCTTATCTACCTAACAATTACAAGGCTCGATATCTCATATTTTGTCCATATAGTTAGCAAATTTATGCACTCACCTCATCATCTTCATCTTCATATGTACTGTCGCATTATTCTAAGATTCTTAATCGGGTCACCTACTGCGGTTGTTGGTTTCCTGCTACAAAATTTGCTCTTCATTCGACCGCATATATGATGCAAATTGTGCTGGCTGTCTGATACTGGGAAGTCACAAAACAGTCGGGTGTGTTTTCCTTGGAGATGCCTTAATTTCCCGGAAGCGTAAGAAGCAGACCAGGTCTCTAAATCTTCCACCTGCTCGAGTATGCGGGCCAGCAACCGTGAACTTGTTCTCAAATTGTGAGGTTACGTGGTCTTCTTCCCAACTTGGATTTCCCTCCAACTAACTTACCACTTCATGGTGATAATATCAGCGCCATTCAAATAGTTGCAACCAAGACATCAAGAATGCATAAAGTACATAGATACGTGATCGTCATTACATTAGGGAGGCCTTTACTTAAGGTGTGATTACTCTTCCTCATCTTACTACTGATCTTCAAATAGCTGATGTCTTTACAAAAGCTTTGACACGCCAACGACACAAGTTTCTCAGTAGCAAATTGATGTTGATAGACTTACACGCATCAATTTGAGGGGGGATGTCAATATCTTCTTTTTTCCTTATATAGTCTTCATTATAGTTGTATATCCCTTGATTACCTCTCCTTATTTAGTCTTCTTTATAGTTGTAGATCCCTTGATTACCTCTCTAAGATTCTCATTCTTATTGTATTTATCAGTTGACATCGTATTTCTTCCTAAACTAGGGCTAGAATCAAGGGATTTGATCATTCTTGATGTCTATATATTGTAATTCTCTTAGTGAATTGAGCAGTCAGAAATTCTCTTTCATTTTTGTCATGCCTCTCCTTTAAATATGGTCCAATGTTAATATTCAGCTCCAGGAAGACTCCTAATCAAAAATCCACAAGCCTTCTCGGTTCCAGATCATTATATAACCTTTATAAAGAAATTACCATCTCTAGTCCCCACCCACACTAGTTTATCCTCGCCACTTTGAACTTCCTCCCTATTCAACCTCAAGAGAAACCTTTTCATATCCTCCAACTCCTGGTCATTAGATGTCTAACAAAGCAAGGAGCCTAACAACCCCCTCAAAAGAACCACTGCACCCACCCCTCCTTGGAAATAACAAGCATGAATAAAGAGGGGAAGACATCCTTTAGTAATTCATCATTGTACCATATGTCCAACCAAAATCTCACCCCTCCTCCCATTACCCACAATGAAGGCCACTCCACTGCCACCACATCCTAATCCATTCTAATAGCTTTTCACACTCCTACTCCATACGCATCACTTACCTTTTTTTTTTTTTGATCGGTAAAAGCAGAGCAAATATTATTAACAAAAAAGGGAGAAACGGAAACTCAGTTTCCCACGGTATACAGGAAGAAACCCAACCAAACAAAGAGAAAGGCAACAAAAAACACCTACCAACCCAGCAAAAACAACTTAGAGAATGCACAAAAAATTCTTACAAAAGAATCCTCCCCCAAATCCAAAAAACCAACCCAAAAAGAAAACAAGCTTATAAAGGAATGCTTTAGCCTGGGATAGAAGAAGGGCATATCTTCAAAGACTATATCATTTCTCTCCTTCCAAATTGCCCAAATGAGACAAAGGGGTGTTGCCATCCACTGATTTTTTATCTTTTTCCTTACAGGAAAACTTGTCCACTCCAAAAAAAGGTCCTTAATCACGAAAGAGCGGACCCAACACAAGCCTAGGACATAGATGAGACCCTCCCAGCACTCCACAATCGAAGGGCGTTGAATCAAGAGATGCTAAGATTTTCCTCGCCTTGTCAGACAAAGGAATCTACTAGTCAATTTAAAAAACCCTCTTTCTTTAGATGCTCCGTAGTGAGGATTTTCTCCCACCAAACTTTTCAAGCAAAAAAACTCACTTTTGGGGGCACCAAATTGTTCCATAGCAATTTACAAGGGTTGTTTTGTCCACAGCACCTTCCATAAGAGTGACATTGGCTCGACCCGTGTAGTGACCATTTAAATCCCCCTTCCAAAGAAGCTTGTCCTGTTCCATCTAATTAGTTCTACTATTATTAATCAAACTCAAAAAAGACTGGGCTTCACCAATCTCCCAGTCATTGAACGACCTACTAAATCTAAGCGACCATGCACCATGACCTCTAGAATTGTCCCAAACATCAGCAACTTTAACACCCTTTGATACAACCAACGTATATAAGTTTGGAAAAATGTCACAAATAGGGGATTCCCCACACCAAGTGTCCTCCAAGAATCGGACTCTGCTTCCATCCCCAATAGCAAAAACACGGTTTACTACGACCTATCTCTGCTGCTAATGTCTTCCAAGGCCCAACCCACTACCTCTCAGGTTTTAGTATACCAAACCCTCCTTTCCTCCACCAAGTATTTAATGCTAATTACATCTTTCCAAAAGGAATTGTCCTCCATAGTGAATCTCCAAATCCACTTTCCCAAGAGGGCCTTATTGACCAAAGAGAGGTCCCTAACGCCCAACCCTCCTTTTTCTTTACTTGAGGACATCGTGTTCTAATTCACCAAATGAAACTTTCTCCCAAGGGTGCCCCCTCCCTAAAGAAAATCTCTCTGAATCTTCTCCAGCCTAGCTTTTACTCCCTTAGGTAAGCGCAACAGAGACATAGCTAACTTTATGAGAGTAAGGGTGCTCTTTATGAGAGTAAGTCTTCCCCCTTTTGAAATGTGTTGCCTCTTCCAACTAGCTAACTTTCTCCTGAACCTTTCTTCCACCCCATCCCATATTGAAACAGAGTTACAATGCATGCCCAAAGGGAGGCCCAAATAAGTTGTTAGGAGGTTCCCAATTCTACACCCCAACTCATTAGCCAAGAGAACTAGATTCTCCACATTTCCCACCGGCATAATGGAGCTCTTATCCAGATTGATATTTAACCCGAAAATGGCCTCAAACCAAAGCGTATCCAAATTTCTGAATGAAATAACTGATCTAAGATCCTTGCAAAAAACTGTAGGTCATCCTGCAAACGTTGAAGTGATTTAACTGCAACTCATCCCCACTTCTATTCACAAACTTATGTCCTTGCAAGAAACCTTTTGAAGTTGCCTTCTCCATCAGGATTGAAAAAACTTCCATACCAAGGACAAAGAGATATGGGGACAAAGGATCACCCTGTCTTAAACCCCTTGAGCTGTTGAAAAACCACAGGCACATTTTACTAAGACAGAAAAGAGCAAAGGTAACACACTGTTTTATCCAAGACACCCACTTCGGCCCGAAACCCGTCTTCTGCAAGACCCCAAATAGGAACTTCCGATTTATGTTGTCATAAGCTTTTTCAATGTCCAATTTGCATAAAATACCCCTCTCATTCTTCTTCACCATGGAATCAATCACCTCATTCGCTATTAGAGAGGCAACCAGGATTTGTCTACCTCCTACAAATGCATTCTGAGCTTTATTTACCAAACTACTCATAACCCTCTTTAGTCTATTAGCATGACTTTGCATAAATTTCATACAAGCCCCCACCTAACTTATAGGCTTTTGAAATCCCTTAAATCTCTCGCACCACCCTTCATAGGAATCATGACAATAAACGTCGCATTTAAACTCCTAACAAACTTCCTTGTCTCATGGAAATCTCGAAACATTCTCATTACATCATCTCTTACAATATCCCAACACGATTGCCAAAACGCAACAGTGACGTCATCCAAGCCAAGAGCCTTGTCACCATTTAGATCACTCAAAGCCGAAGACACTTCTTCCATTGAAAAAGTTATCTCCAAGCTAGAGGCTTCCATATCACTCAATATGGAAAAGTCAACCTATCAAGGTTGTTTCACCACCAAGATCCGTATGAAGGATCTCAGCATTGCAATACCCATTGTGGCTCTTTTCTTCAAGTAACTGCACCATTGATTCTCAACTTCCGAATTTGGCTTTGCCTCTTATGGGAATTAGCCATCCTGTGGAAAAACCTTGTGTTTTTGTCCCCTTCTTTGAGCCAAATCTCCCTAGATTTTTGTCTCCATGAAATTTCCTCCAAAAGAGCCCATCTTTTAAAATCCTCTAAAACTTCCACTTTGTCTTCCATCTCCCTTATAGAGAGACTTCTCTAAGATTCAATTTTATCCCAATGAGACACCTTCTACAGGGAACCCTTCTTCCTCTCCTCCACTCTTCCAAAATCTTCTTTGTTCCACCTTCTGAGCCTAACTTTTAAAGCTTTAATCTTCTCCATTAGAATATAGCTGCCTACCCCAAAGACCTCTATACTTTGCCACCATTCACTGACCAAGTCCTTAAAACCATCAAATTTCAAATGCATGTTTTGAATCTAAAAGGCATCAGTCTCCTCCCAATCCCCACCCCTTCCAACAAAGATTGTGGCAATGGTCTAAAATTGGTCTAGGTAACAAGCTTTAAGCAATGCCTCGAAAAGAGAGATCCCAGTCATCAGAATTTAAGAACCTGTCTAGCCTTGCCATTCTTTGATTGTTCAAACCCCTTGACCAGGTGTAGAGTCGCCCTTTTAGAGGGATATCCTTCATATCTAGGTTATTAATAACTTGGGAAAATCTCATCATTGGCCTTTGATCCTCGCTGTACCTGCCTCTCTGTGAACTCAATACAAAGTCCCCACCTATGACCCAAGGATCCCCCCACAGGCCTTTAATTGCCCTAAGCTCCTCCCAAAATATGTCCCTATTCTCCCCAAAAGATGGACCATAGACGCCCGTAAAAACCCACTTGAAATCATCCTCACAATTTTGGAATTTGCAAGAAAGAGAGAATTGGCCTTCCTCAACCTCCAGTAATTGGAGCACCCTAGAGTCCCAAAAAATAAGAATACCTCCCAAAGCCCCCACAGAATTACATGCAACCCAATCCACAAATCTTCCCACACTTAAACTCCTGATCATACCACGAGTAATTCCTTTTATCTTTGTCTCATGTAGACAGATGAGATTCGCTTTTTGCATCTTCAGGAAAGCTTTGATAATCCCTCTCTTCTCAACATTATTTACCCCCCTAACATTCCAAGAAAGGATCCTGGTACGCATCAGATAACCACAATTGATCCCCTCACTTCCTTCCCAGAAGCTCTAACTCTAAGGTTCCCACGCTCATTGATTGTCCACTCTAATTTTTTAATTTCCTTGTCAAACTTAGTGGAGCCATTTACCCCTTTCCATTTCACCTTAATTCTTTTCTAATTTACCTTGGTCATCAACTTCAAAAATTCACCCTCGAAGCCCTCGATCGACATACCCAGACAATCACTGAATTTCTTAAGGCAGCTTTCCTCCCAGGACAATTCTGCTAGTTCACCATCTTCACTAGCAAGATCCTCAACTTATTTCTGACATCCTTGGGTATCCTCCTTCACCACTAAGTCTCTGCTTAATATCATGTTTTCCTCACCCTCCCCACCCGGCATAACCACTCTCAGTGGTGTTTGGAAAATATCATACCCCTTTTGTTCAACTCACGTTCCTCATCCATAGAATGAACCCCCTGACCAAAGAATCTCTCTGGAGTAGAGCCTCGGTCCAAAAGAGAAGAAGAAAAAGAAGGGATTGTACGATGAGAAGCATACCTTTCCGCCAAAAACTCTTCTTCTCTAGAGTCTTCTCCAAACTCCAACCCACATTTTCCAACTTCTGCCTCTTCTTCTACAAACCTAGTTGGATTTGGGCTTTTAATGGAGCATTTGTCCCTCGGGTCAGCTTCACGCCTCCTAAAAGAAATAGGATGCCGCAAAGTATCAGCTCTCTTTCACACCTCAATACTTAAGCCCTGATCCTCTCCCCTGCCCAACACACTGAGCTCAGATAGCTTGGGCCCATATTCCAACCACTCTCCTCTTCCCCATATTTTCTACAAATCACACTATGCCATACAGTCCCCCTTTCCTTTGCAATATGTCAACCCTAATTGCACATCAAAGCTCTATTGCTAATAGCCATATTTCTCACCCTAAGCCTCCCTTTTGTTGACTAGTACAAATAGTAGACCAATTGACCAGATGAGGGCATTCCACAACCACTCCTTCCCAAAGAAAGTCCCTTTCGACTTGCTCTAATCTCAATTTGACTATCCTAGGAATCTAAAATAAAGATGAAATAAATGGGCATACTAGAAAGAGTAACTTGAATCAAAGCTAATTTCCCTCCTTTAGATAAATATTGCCTCTTCCACCAGGCTAGCCTCCTACACATCTCTCCTTAAATATAAACCAATTAGAAACACACTTACAAAGAGCGCCCAAAGGAAGCCCCAAAGAAGAAGGAAGAGCACCAACAGTGCACCTGAACTCTTGAGCTAACTGAACATTATTCACCAAACTACTCACTAGAATAATTTCACTATTCTCCAAATTAATCTTCAACCCAAAGAGAGCTTCAAACCACATAAGCAACCAACATAAATAAGCCAATTGATCCTCATTTGGCTCACAGAGTACTAAAGAGTTGTCAGCAAAAAAAAGGAGAGAAATCACCATTCCCCTTCACCGTCTCTACCCTCCAACATGACAAAAACCCCATCTTGGCTTCATTTATTAAAATGGAAAGAGCTTCCATCACTGTGACAAATTAGTAAGGGGAAAGGGAATCTCCCTTTCTCAATCCCCTAGAATTGTGAAAGAATCCTGATGTAGAGTCACTAATAAATACAAAATAACTAATAGTTGTTATACACCACTTAATCCACCCAATCTGTTTCTCAACAAAACCCATTTTGTGCAGACCACAGAACAAGAAGTCCCAATTCACATGATCACACGCCTTCTTAATGTCCAACTCGCATAATAAACCACCAATGCTACTTTTCAAATTCTTCATTCTTTATATAGATGAGAAAAGAAGAGCAGCAAATTTAAAGAAGCAAGAGAAAAAGAACATTTGAAGTATAAAAATGTGCTTTATTTTCCTTCATTTTTATTTCTTTCCTCCCATTCTTTGCTCTATTTTGTTTACCTTATACTTTTCTCGAATTTTCACAGATTCAAATGAAACTTAGACATAGAAAGTGGAAATAAAGTATTTGGGGGGTTAAAGGAATTTGACAACTAACAATAAGCTACTAACACCCACCTTGTGCCCGAATTCAGAACAGTTAGCTACCATCAAACTATGAAAGTTCTCAAATCCTTGGCCTTCAAATAAAATGCAGTGGTACTTATCAAGGAATATGCTCCCAAAATTGCACAGGAATATGTTGTGGTCACTAATCACCAACTAATGAAGGTTAATAATCAATGAGAAGATTTTTCACATACTGTCATTCATTTATCGATAGACGAGAAGAGAAAAGTACAATCCTTGAAATATTCTGCTCTTAGAAATATGCAATTCTCTACCATACATTGAAAAGTCTCTCTCAATAGGTCCACAAATTTTCTAATTCCAAGAAGAAATCCAGGATATTTTTAAGCACTACAACCTCATGATAGCATTTCATATCTACAAGGTTTGTGTACACTTGAAATGATTCTAACATCATTTCAAATCATTTCAAGTGATGAAAAAAATATTCTATATCATTAATAATTAAATTTATTCTCAACATTTTTCTCCAGAAACAATTTTTTTCCTTTCACAATTCCAACGCATAAATTTAACATAATCAACAACGACCAAAATAGCACTATTTGGAAAAAAATCCCTATTAGAATAAACCATCAAATCTTAATTTACAAACCCATCAAAATAATTATATCTATCCAAGAAAATAGAAAAGCATAATTTTCTCATAATATCCAAAGATGAAAAGAGATCTACGCTTTATTTAATAAGAACAAAAGAACAATAAAAAAAAAGAAACAAAACAAAACCTGTAGGAACAAGAGGAGCAGAAATTAATATTGACGGTGTTGCCGAAACCAATGCCTCCAATACTACTCTCTTTCTCTTTCTGCAGTTCAAAGAAGTCATCGAAAATTAATCAAACACCCATTTACATACATACCAAGAATAGAAAAACGGATTTGGAGGAGAAGAGACCTCTGTGGGGAAATCTAGAGGAACCGATTGGGGGCTCAAATATACTGATGGTGGTGGTGGTGGTGGTGATATGGAGTAGTATAAGTGTTTTGGCGTGTGCAAGAGATTAACGATGTCTGAGAAGAAGAGAAACAGAGGTAACCCAACCAGAAGAAGCTGAGCTCGATCCATTGGAGAAGAAGGATAGGTGATCGATCGAGCGAGCGAATTACCGCCGTGTAGGCGTTTTCTTAACTAGCTTTACTTGACGAGAGACTGAGAATATATATATATATATATATATATATATATATATATATATATATATATATATATATTAACCTTTTTTATTTTTTTCGTTATATATATATATATATAGAGTTTTGTACGAATCTGATATTTTAAAAAATAAATAAATTAATAATGCTTGAATAATTCAGCTTGTGGCGTGCAGACGCGCGAGCCGGTACCCAGATCAACGTAGATGCGCCCAATGGCTGGCGAACTTGGAGTGAGTAATTGCAGTCGTGGAGCTTGGCTTTGGTTCAGTGCTTAGTAAATTACTGGCAGCGGCTTTGAAGTATTCAAATGTCGTAAAAAAAGTGAAGTCTCATGTGGGTGGTGGTAATTCAAAGCGGCATTCGCGGCATTGATTGAGTTAAGTGGGGCTTTTTTCCCCCATTACCCCCTTCTGCTTTCTCCTTTCTTCTCCCCTCCCCCCCGCTGCTCCTCCGGTCTACTTAGTATCACTTATGCCATTTCGAGGCTATTTGTGGTTATTTTGCAGGTTTTTGTGTACCTCGTCCATTAAAGTCGAATTTGATATTGAGATGTGTTGAGCAGCGAAGATTGAAACTATTTCAGTACTTCAAATATCAAGGTCGGTGATGAAATGAAGGCAAAGTGAAGATGGAGGATGCGGTAGGGTCTTAAACAAGCGGTGAGGAGCGACAATTAGAAATTTATTGTGATTCTGAAAATTTATTTGGGATTCTTGAATTTGCGACCATGTGAAAATTTGCAAATCTAGCGAAATTGAAATTCGGCCCAGGCTGATGAGGAGATTTATTTATGCGCGAAAATCCTTTGTGCCTAGCGAAATTCTTCGGTTCGCTATCTCTAAAATATTTATTGAGCTATTGAAATTTAAGCTGTAGTGAAATTCACTTGTGCATAAGCGAGAAAATTTGTGATTCATTATCTGCAATGCGATTTATTTGGTAGCAAAATTTATTCTTAGGCTAGCAAATTTTAAGCTACCTAATGAGGAAATTTTCCTGCATAAGCGAAATTCATGCCTTGTTAATTTTGTGTAATTAATGCAACGTTGCGTTTTGGTGTATTACCTCACTTGTCCGCGTGTTAATAAATATTTTAGGTTTTCTTTGTATTTTCACTGCTTTGGGTTGGCTATATAAGCCCCATGATTTTGTAACCTAAATGATCTTTGGCAACTTTTCATTTTATGTAAATATCTCCAGCTTTCGGTTTTAGGGTTGCTTTTCTCTCTTCTCTGTCTTTCTTTCATTTCTGAAATTTGCCAAACACACCCCTCTTGGGGATAATGACTCAAGAGATGCTTGGCTAAACCTTATAGCTTTGAAGAGGGAGGGTTGCTAACAGTTTTTGTGGCGGTTGCGAGGTTGTCCTCATGTTTTAAATGTTTAGTCTTTGTATTTGTGGCTCATATCTTCCAAACTGGGTTGAATATCATTTAATGTCGCTACTTTGGCCGATACTCTGTCTTTGGGGTCTGGTGCATACTTATTGTTAGATCTTGTTGTGATTCTTTAGATGGTCTTCTGAGGCCACTTGAATGAGGGTTGAGTGCTAGGGTTTTGAGCTGAGGGGCTATGGATGCATGTTGCTGTGTTGTAAATTGGTTTTTAGGGTTAGGTTTTTAAAGTTAAACAAAGATAGGTTATGGCAGATATAGGTTAACACCCGTAATGCGAGGATATAACAGGGACACTTGTTTACTTACAATGTTATCAGCCAGTAACCCTAAGCGGCTAGGATTCTGGCCCCTTCACTTTCAGTTTTGTGATTAATCGACATCAAACGACTTCCACTATTTTTGAAACAAATCAAAAATCAAATTAAAAGCCTCACCATTTTCAACAGCATTGCAAATCATTCCTAGGATGAAAACCCATCCAGTGTTCGACCCAGACCGCTATCTTTGCGGTAGCTTGACTACGGCGATAAGAGGCTATAGGAAACAAATTTTGTTGATTCCGGCTCACCCTACAGTAAGCGCGAATCAAATGGCGCGGTCTTGGATGGTGCTAAACTACGAATGATAAGTTGAAGTGTACTTGTAATCATCATTACAAGTGAAGGTGACCTTTTTAGCCCTTTTTGAATCCGATTCTGTATAGCGCAAGTTTTCATCTTTGCGTGGCACTTGTTTGTTTTTGTTTTCATACGATCGGTTTATTTTGGTAACAATAGCCTTGCAACAAGTTTGCTCGTGTTCTTTGTTTTGTTTAAATTTTGTGTAACGGTGTTTATGCACATTCAGGAAGAGACGATGGTGATACCAGGAGAATCGGTACACGAGTTGAACAAAGTTGTGAAATCGGTGTGCCAATAGACGAATGGGATCCCTGCGAGCAATGAAGTCAGCCAGGTACCCCGGTGGGAATCCAACGACTTATAGGTCGATGGGGACCCTTTTCACCTCATAAGTTGATTACTCCTTCTGCATCCTTTCACGAAGACAGCGGTGAGGCTCTCACTGGTACCCCTACTCCTAATATCATGGTATGAAGTAATCCATACACACATATAAGGGATTTTGAGGGAGAGGATTTGCACAGCCTTTAGGAAGGTATGATGGACATGGATTTGCTAAAGGCAGAAAGCATTTCCATTAACCCTAAAGGACAAGGCCAAGATTTGACAACTCAGCACAGGGCTAGAACCATAGAAGTGGCGTGCGAGGGCGGAATTCTTAAAGAAATTCTTCGGTGCCGCAAGACAGCGATTTGAAGAATAAGTTATACCTTTGCGGCTCGAGATGGTGAGAGGTTCTACCAGTGTTGGGACAGATTTATGGAGACAATCAGTGCATGCCCACACCATGGGTTTTGATACATGGATGTTATTAAACCACTTCCATGGTGGTATATGCTTTGCCATGAAACGATTATGGAGACCATGTGTGGGGGAAATTCCTATAAGTAAGCATCTGATGAAGCCATGGATTTTTGAACTATGTGGCTGAAACTTCAAGGTTGGGATAGACGAGCAAGAGAAATGGAAAGAATAAGGCCCTCGATCAACCTAGGGTGGGATGTATACTGCTGTCAGGAAATGGAAGTAAGCTTAAAAATCTCAACCTATCTAGGAAGGTGGAGGAGTTAGAAGGCAAATGACTCCATGAAGTGCGGGCGTGGCCCAGAAAATCACGCCGCAAAAGCCCGATCCATGCACCCGATTTCCCTTTGCCCGCGGAAAGAGCGGTATCCTATGGCCTTGGTGAAGGATTTGATCTTCCAGAATATGCAAATCTTGGTAGGTATTACAAACCACCGCTACCTAATACTTTATATGGAAATCACCCTGAGAATTCCAAATTCGGAGGAATCACCCAACCTCTCCTGGAAACCCAATCCCACGCCTATGTACCCCAGTGCCAAACCACGGTTGGTTCCGCTCTACGACCCTGACCACCTCCATCCTCATCTCTGTGGAACAAGCCATTTTAAATTTGAGTAAAGGTGGTGGGTAATTTTAATGGAAGAACAAAAGGGATCATGCACAATTGGCCTGAAGGATTGATCATGAAACCTGCTTGAACAAGAGAATGAATGGGCTTGAGAGCAATCTTAATCGGAAAATAGGCAAACTTGCGAGTATTCAATCACCAAAGATCAACAAAATTACGGAGGTACGGGAGAGAAAGGGGTTCCCTTCCCAAACATTGCCAAATCAGGAGTGCATGAGGTAGGGTCATCGAGAAATTCGAGGGAATGGATGAGGTAAAGGCTATAATCACCTAAGAGTGGAAAAGAGGTTGATCGACTAATGCCCAAGCTTTGTTGAGGAGACCGGAAAGAAGTAGAAATGGAGCAGAACACATTTTTCGAGGAAGGAGGGACTCAATGAAACCGGCATACCGTTTCCACAGGCACTTAGAGCGAAGAAATCCAGTGAGCGGAAATCTAGAAGTCCTAAAATGGGTGAAAGTCAACATACCTCTTTTGGTTATCATCAAACAAGTCACGCTATCTGAGAGTTTTGAAAGATCTTTATACAATCGAAGGGTTAGGCATTGAGAAGAAGGCATTTCATGAACAAGTCGATTACCGTAATCCAAAAGCGAGAACCCGGTCAAATACGAGGATCACGGATTCTTCCACGATTTAGGTTAATATTGGTGAGATTGTATAAACAAATCCACCAGCCCGATCTGAACGGTGTGGACTGCCTCTTTGCCATTACTACGGTGTATAGCGGTTAGGTTTGGAGTGAACAAACCTACCAACATTACACTTATCATTGGCGATAGATGGGTGAAGATCCACCAAGGGGATAGTTGAGAGGATGTCTTGGTGAAAATAGACAAAATTCTGCACACGATGGATTTTGTAATTTTTCGATAGAGCGATTACCAAATGAGCGATCATGTACCCAATCATCCTTGGAAGCCATTTCGTATTTGCGATACACAATCATCGATTGCTGGGAATGGAGTTATGCGAGCTCACATTTAGCCAACATGACCTTATGAGCTGAACATGTTCCATTTGAACAACCAGCACAAATTATTTGCAGAAGATGAAAATCAAATGGCGATGAAGTTGAGTTCGAATTGAATTACCGACATGCGAGTGAGTGTCGAGAGTGCAATGTGTGAGTTGAAACGAGGTCTTGAGTATTACCGCCATTGGCCCATGAAGAGGCGGTGCTGAGTTAAAAATCGTTAGTGAGAACGAGCCCTTGATGGGAATCGACACCGAGATTCGGCTCGAGCCCGCTGCTAGGGGTTGAGGAGATCATTCTCCTTGACCCTCCTTGAGTAATTTGTGATATTGAGCGGTTTGGTGTTCTCAGCCCGGGTGCGGTTAAATAGGAATTTTCTACGATTTTAGTTTTATTTTAGTCAATTTCTATAATTTTAGCTATTTTTAAGTAAGTCTTGAATTTAGCGAGTTTCCATTATTAGTAACTTTGTAATTATATTATAGTATCTTATATTAAATTATGAAGTATAGTTTAATATAATAATTTTATTTTATTTTTTATTTTTAATATAATATTGAATTTTAAAAATTTGGAAATCCTAATTTCGGGTGATGCGGGTTTGGCTCAATTTAAGCTATAATAAGCGAAATGACTCTTCGGTACCATCTGGGCTGTTTAAACCGGGGAGGCGAAGTTTTCATTCTAAACTTTCCCTCCCTCCTGATATACGAGAACCCTTAACTATGGCGACCCGAATACGGTGTCGTAGTCACCGGCGTCAGTAGCCCCTTTGCCAGCGCGATCACCAGAGCCA
Organism: Tetrastigma voinierianum; assembly: GCA_016808115.1. Lineage (NCBI taxonomy): Eukaryota > Viridiplantae > Streptophyta > Magnoliopsida > Vitales > Vitaceae > Tetrastigma > Tetrastigma voinierianum. Next base: position 57,882 of record JAEQBH010002685.1, on the reverse strand, counting down.
CGATTGCACCACGCTGTGCTTACCGACAGCGAATCCTTTGTGACGCTTTGCACCGGTACCTCCACGTGGCCGCGATACATTCGCACCGGCACGTAGCCCTGGCTGCGACCTCCGATGTGACGTGGTAGACCACGGTGCGCGCCTTCTGGGTGCCCGATCCTGCCTTTGGTCCCCATTTGAATGACCTTGCCCTGCCAGGTGTTCTTTTTCCCTACGGTTATAGTGCGTACCAAAGGTGGTGCGCCCTCGACCACCGGGTGGTCGGTACCCAGGCGAGAGGCGAGCAGGTTCCAGACCCCGAACCGGCTCAGTCCCGAGCGATCCTTGAGGAGCCTCGGGGGGTTTAGGAAGACTGAGCGCGGTGGGACCTCGGGCCGTCACACGTGCCTCGGCGGAGATCTAGGAGGGGCCCGGCCCTCCCAGCGGGCCGTGCCCGAGGCCGGGTGGGTGTCCTCCTCCCAGGCCTCGGCCATCGCCGGCCACATCGGCGGCCGAGGCGAGCCTCTTCACCTTGGTGCTCGCTAGCCTCCCGGGATCGGGGGCGGTTATTTGTCGAGCGCGATTAGGGAGCGTCGCGCTTCATTAGAGGCTTCCGCAGTCATTATATAGCGTCAGCCGATGGTACGATCCGCGAGATTGATTGATGCGACTAATCAGGCACTCTCTGTACATTCGTAAATTGACGTGTTACCCCGGGTAGTTGCAGTTCTACCGTTCGATGACATCCGGGAAGCGCCTGAGTCGCTCGAGCTCAGGTTCACTGTCGTGATCGCCGGGAGTGCTTAGAGCGGCGGACATATGCTCCCGGCCGCGTTAGACTGCGGTCTGCCCGGCCTGGTCGAAGGGTTGCTCAGGCTGGTCTCGCTGACACACGAGGAGATGGTCGCGGTCTTTCGAGACACACCCTTTCTTGGACCCATATTATTCGGAGCGCTCATACTCTCGGAGATGCTCTGATGATCCTGTTCGAGGACCCGGCCTCTTTCCACTTCTGGCCTCGTACGGCGTAAGGGGCAAAATCTGGAGCTACATGCCGGATCTCAGAGGGATTACGGTTCAGTCCCTGCGGTGCGGTGATGACCTCCTATTACACTTCGAGGATAAGGTCCATCGTAAGGGCTGGCTCGGCGAGAGTCTTCCGCGCTGGCGTCTGGGATTTATTATGCCAGGTCATGGAGCACTTGGGCTTTCCAGAGGAGCCCCGGATAGAGCGGAGGATTCGATGCCCTCAGGTCCTGTCGATGGAGCGAGCGATGGTCATGCCCATATCTTTTCTCCTCGGCGGCGAGGACCGGGAGTGCCGGGTCGGGCGAGGACTCCCATAGGGCCAGATAGTCACGCCTGAGCACGAGATGGAGAAGTCCCAGCGCCGGATCGTTCTCCTCCGCTCTCTACTCTACCTGTGCCAGCCCCTGCTGATACTCTGGCCCATCGTACATCACTGACATTCTCGAGCACATACGTCGGTTCGGGGGGCTGGCCGGCGGTATGGTCTTTGTATGTTCTTTGGCCACTACCCGGGCGACACGGGGACCGGAGAGTTGGCTCGGGAGGCCGCTCTAGGTCCTTGTCACTCCATCTTTCGCGGCAGATCTTGACACATTTGGGTATTCAGTTACGACGAGAGAAGTGGGCCGCTATGACGCTGACTTCTTTGGATATGTTGGCGGCGTGATGGCTCTGAGACCCCGCCACGCGCGGTGGGTGGTTAGGTTTCTTTATGTTTTGTATAGTTACCGAGCTTGCATATTACTGCTAATTTTGTGTAAGATTCATGTATTAGCCATGGTAGGCGAGTGATATCTTTATATATTTAGCTTTGTTATGCATGTACTAACCATTTAGTATGTAAAAAACTATCTGTTGTTATATATATAGTTCACGTCACTTTGCAAAATCTTTTGTGTCCACAGTTTTGTGTAGTTTTTGTCTTCAATTGAACAATTGAATTGCTTTAATTGGCAGTTGAATTGCCTTTAATTGAAAAAATTGAAACCGTATTACCTTAATGTTAGAACAACTCCATGCATGATTCGGTTTTGGTCAATTGTAGTTCCGTATTCAACTTGAACGATCACCTTAAGCTAATTCACACACTGCACATCAGATTGTACCAATAAGGTACATCCAAGTCTTATTTGCCTCCTTTCGCTGCATAGCTAGGCCTTAGGCATGTTGGCAACCTAGGATAGGTTTGTGTTGCCCACATTTGAAGACCAATGTAGTCTTCCAAAAGGAAAAGAAAGAAAAGCAAAAGAAAAGAAAGAAAGAAAAATAAAGTGGTGGCTTTGCCTTGAAACCCGAGCATTCCAGGGGTATATGGCGGCTGAAGCGCGATGCCTAAGCCTTAATTGGTTGGGAGTCATCGACTTGGAGTGTTCGTTACACGGGTGAATAGGTAAGGTTTGGCGTGTGATTATGATTCTCGAAGTCATTCGGGTCGGGTGGCTTGCAGTGGTTGTGGTGAGCACGGCTTGATGCCACAAACCTTAATTGGTTAGGAGTCATCGGTGGACCCCGTTACGGACTTTGGTGAAATCGAGTTTGAGCATTGCACCCTACAATGTGTTCAAATAAAGAAGAAGAGTGTAGCTATCCCTATCTGGGTTGTTCAGCGACTTAAGGCCATGCGATGTAGCTAGGTTGGGGGAGGTAATAATTTTGCAATTTATTGGCTCAATCCCAGTTACATTAGGAACCATTAGATCTTTAGTAAAGTCGGGTTGATTACCATGGATCTGAGGTTGACCTAAAATTATTCTTGTATGGTTTTTAGCTCTCGTATACGTTTTCAAACTTGGTATCAATTTTTCATTTAAAGGTAATGTCTATATGTATATACACCTTTTGAACCATAAACTTTTTGAAATCCTTGCATGCATGCCCTTGTGAATTTTGCATTGCTAAGGGACTAGCGGCGTTTCGGTTGGGGGGTGTGATTAGTGCCCCGAGGTGTTTAGACTTATTCTAGATAGGTTTGGATGCTTTGCACTAACCAGTATCAGTCGCGATTGAGGTGTTCGGGTCTGCCCAGGTATCACTTATGCCATTTCGAGGTTGTTGTGGTTTATTTTGCGAGGTTTTGTGTTACCTAGTCCATAGAAATTAAATTTGATAACTCGAGATGTGTTGAACCATGTGAAGATTGAAACTATTTCCGACCATCAACATATCAAAGTCGATTGATGAAATGAAGAATAAATTGAAGATGGAGGATCTGATGGGGTGTGACAAGCGATTGAGGAACGACAATTCGAGGAAATTTCGCTATGATTGCGAAAATTTGTTGGGATTGCGAAAATTTAACGGCTCTGGCGAAAATTTCACAATCTGCGAAATTGAAATTTAAGCTGAAATTTGCTGAGAAATTCATTATCTCAAGCGAAATATTATTTTCAAATTATGGATTTAGCTGTCTCTAAATCTTGTAGACTAGCGAAATTTCGCTAGCTAGCGAAATTCCTTTGTGCATAAAGCGAAAATTGTATTCTCTATCTCTGTACCCAATTTCGCTGAAATTGCTGTGAAATTTTTCATTACCTAACGAAATTTTTCCTTGCATAGCGAAATTCCTTGCCACATTAATTTTATTGTGATGTGCCAGCATTTTAGTTTGGTGTATACCTCCTTGTCCCTTATAAATTAATAATATTTTAGGTTTTCTTGTATTTTCTGCTGGGACAGCCTCTCAAAGCCCCATTGATTTTGTAACCTAAACGATCTTTTGGCAACTTTTTCATTTTATGTAAATATCTCCAGCGACTTCGGTTTTAGGGTTTGCTTTCTCTCTTCTCTCTCCTCTTTCTTTCATTTTCCTAGTGCCAAACACCCTCTTGAGGATGACAACTCAAGAGTGCATCACAAACATATAACTGAGGAGGGTTTAACAGTTTTTGTGGCGGTTCAGAGTTTATATATGTTTTAAATATTAAGAGTCTTTGTAATTTGCGACTCCATATCTTCCAAACTAGGGTTGAATATCATTTAATGTCACTACTTTGGCCAATACTTACCATGCTTTAGGGTACAGTGCATACTTATTGTTAGATACCTTTGTGATTCTTCTAGATGGTCTTCTGAGCCATTGAAATGAGGGTTGATCAGGTTTCTTTGAACAAAGGGCTGTGGATGCATGTTGCTGTGTTGACTCGAATAGAATTGGTTTTAAGTTGGGTTTAAGTTAAACAAAAGATCGGTTATAGCCAGGCTCTGAGTTGCTTGCCATAATGAGATATAACGAAGATTTTGTTGCCCCATGTTATCAAACTAGTAACCTAAACCTTCAAAGTTACCATTTCACACTTCATATTCGGTTTTGCGATTAATCGACATCAAACAGCACCTTTGTTTGAAGCAATCCAAAAATCAATTAAAAGCCTCACCATTTTCAGCAACGATGCAAATCATTCTAGGATGAAAACCCATCCGTGTTCGACCACTGAAGCCTTTATGCTGCTGATAGCTTGACTCATTGATGGGAGGAACATAGGAAACAAATTTTGTTGATTAAAGCTCACCCTACCGTGTACCAGATCATTGTAAAATAATTGCCAGTAGCACTTAGGTGGGAAGTAACCCTTGTAGGAATTATCACTCTGGGCACGCTCTTGGTTAATGGGACCCCCTTTCGAGGTATAGGTCGGTGCGAATGGTGACACTTTACTTGATCCGGGGCCATACGTATGAAGCGGTGTGGCTAATATATATTTGTAAATATATGAGTTGTATTTATTTGCTATAAAGTGATCTAATTTAAGCTCCTTATGGACTATGGTTTATAAGTCATGTGCTTATATGTTTGAAAGTATTGATGCGGGGGCCCAGTGGCCATTATTTTATCTTATATGAATACTGTGTGTAGTTCATTGTGAGTGCGTGGACAGGTTTATGCCTTGGGTAGTGCTCCTAGTACAAAGGAGACTCTACCGTTTTACGTGAGTGGTGTCAGATGGCAGGCATCCACAGCGTATTCACGCGGAGTTGATGGGTTGTCGACGGACCCCACTGGTTTCCCAGGGCGTCACGATCCTTGGGGTAGCCTTATTCCGTCGAAAGTCGAACTGGCTGGCACGCCGTCCTTTTTGGGAGCAGGGGCGACGTGTGACCACTCAAGGGATACTGTTCTTGCGACGGGAAGCCCGGCAGCAGGTTGGCAGATCTCTCCTTAACACAGGCTCCATAGAGGATGTAGTCTCCTTAATTACCCATAACCCCAGGTGGCTGTGTGGCGGGAATGGGCGGTGATGTTAGTATAGTCGAGGCTGGCATGTCCTCATCGACCATCTGGAAATACATCCAAGTATGACTGATGGAAATTGATCAATCCACTTCTCACCGAGAGATAAGGAAGAGTCAATCTAATCTCCTTGGGTGATACGATACACGAAATCTATCGACTTCTGTCTTGCCAAAAGCGGGTGTAACTTTCCTTGTCCTCGTATCGAGTGGGCTAGAACACGCCGATTGAGGTCATCTGTGTCTCCCATCGTCAACATCCGCGCCCATGTGCTATGGTGGTGGTGCAATCAAAGGAAAATCTTTGACCTGATGCTCGAAAATCTCTGTCATTGTACCATCATAAATGTCATCAAAGCGGGTAATGGCACCGGACATGATGTCAAAGAAGGGTGGATTACAGGTCGAGCGGCTCCTCAGCGAAGCAATATCATGAGTAATATCGGTAGCAACAGTGCGTCACCATGGCTTCGAAACGCCGAAATCCCGAACACATCAGCGGATTGGGGCTGGTGGGGAAGCATCAGAATGCGGCCCGGTCTGCGATCATGTCCATCGCGTCGGTCTGAGAATTCATAAAGTGTCAAACATCATTATTTATCATAGAAACTCCAAACATGTCAAGCGAGCGGGGCTACGGCTGTGTCAAGGATACGGCGAGTGCCTATCATGTCCATTGCATCCATATAAGTATCGAGAAAAAATCACACCATCGGGACCATCTCCCAAATCCATAGGTAGATCATAGTCAGGGACCTCCTTAGGAAAGCACATGGAAGCCTACTTGGCTCGGTCGGTGATGGAGTTTAACTATCATATTTCAATTGGCTTGGTGGTCTTGGAACTCAAACACACACATCTTGTCTTAGGGCACATTGAATGCCACGAATCTAGTATCTTGAGCTGATCGGCTCCTTCTATGTAGGGTGCATGCTCTGATCCTCTGGTAAAATAGTCAGCTAACTGAAAAGTGTATGGGCGAAGGGGGTAATCGAATGAAACCCCGGACAAGTGAGCTCTTACCCTATCTCGACGCAGCATCGCCATGTGTGGTTATCATCTTAGAGTGTAACTATCCGCTATGGCATGTGAGATCACTTTGTAATAGTAAACTCGCGCGGCCCCTGCTGGCGGCGACCCAATCCCAAACCAGGCATATAAGACATGCCTCTCATCATGATGGCAAAGTGCTCTTTGTCTTGATTAAAAGACATAGGTACCATGTCTCATTTTCATCCTCTAAGCAAACCTTGGACCTTGTCAAAAACAAAGCTGCCGGTCGAGTCTGAGTCGTCCTGTTGTGGCGATTTGTAACACTGGCTCAAAAGAGGTAACAACATCTTTGTTAGAATGTATCGTGATAATGCGCCCCTCGTGTATTTCACCTTCTGATGAAGTGAAGATGGTATAGCACCCGCCTCATGAATCGAGTGGCGCGAGTTAAGGATGATTGGATCCTCAAAACCTGAAAGAGTATGGAGTATATATTTGGGTGATCATGACATGTGTGGTAAGTACTATGGCCCATCCTCACGAGTCCGTCATAAGCTACATTAGTGCATTATGGATGGCCCCAATCGGATGGTGAAAATCCCGAAAAGCGATGGCATTAACGATGGACAAATGTTAGGCGGGAGGCGTTGTCGAGTAGAGGACAACACCTACGACACGAGGAAACGAAGCAACATCGATGAACAAAGGGCGAACATGGTCACGATCCCTCGGTGGCAAATCATCGTCGGAAAACACTATGCATGCTAATACATCGGCGTGAAAGTGGATCGGTCCCACAGGGTAGTAGCGGTATTAACTCAATATGATGAGCTTTGATAAATGCTTCTATGTGTCTTGGAGGCCCGATAAGCTCAAATGGAAATGCGAGATGCAGTGGTGCGAGTGAAGCCTTAATCTCATCATCTTCCCTACGAATCTCATCTTTATCGATACCCGACAAAGGTCTATCAATAGGTAGGAAATTTTGACTACCCTCTTCTTCATGTAATCTGGACATCTCATGCATTGGCCCGTGCTTCTCAGGAAGCGAATGAAGGAGGTGCCACAGGAGGGAACATGTTGCAGTATCTTGGCGATCTTTTGTTGTAATGCGTCGAGGAACATCATGCGGAATCAATCTAAATGGCACGGAGACCTATTGACCATGGGTGTATCCCTTTAAAACTTTGAGTGCGCATGGAATTGGTTGAAGCCTCTCATTCATCAAATCATGAATATCTTATCTCCCAAGAAAACTCAATCGAATGTATACCACCTGGGAGTCAGTCTGACTCTAATTGTCATGAGTGGGAAGCAGTGCATGAGAATCACTCCGGGGCGTCCCGAATCAACCAAACCTACGATCAATCAAGTCTTGAATAAGCGGAAATTTCAATCTTTACTGCAACTTCATACGTATCATGACGCTCCACGATGTGATAAGTACGGTGAAGATTGGTCACGAATCCGGGTGGGGTAGAAATTTGTGGTGGTGGTCTAGGTGGTAGTGGAACAATCAAACCCCTTCAACCAATCTGCGAAATGCTCGGCAGTGGCATCCGGTTGTGTGTCTGCTGGCCGACCTCGGTGGAGCGGTGCGCCTCACTGGCGATGGTGCGTACATGTGGCACATGGGCGCTTGTGTAGCATATATTGGCTGTGGTGGCGGATGTGAATGAAGTAGGCCCGGTGACCCGAAGATGGCAGTGCATGCGCGATTCATTTGTATCGTGCAGTGAGGTGTCGAAAACTACCTTTGAAGCGGTGGCGTGGGGACACAGTGTGGCATCATGCCAATGGCACCCGACATCGCATTAGTGCGGGTCTATGCAGCTGCTTTCCCATGTAAATTAGAAGGGAAGAGTGCGCGTAATCCTCTGAAGTATGCCTCTCGATGCCATAGAGGGGGCACAGACAGTGATCGAAATGCGTATGTGTGGGAAGCCAGTGAGATTCTAGCAAGCGGGCTAAAGTGCGGCATCTAATCATCTTGATGCGATGTTCGCTCACGAGATTACATCTATAATACATGCAATCTTCTCTCTTCGACGGGAGATGAATGAAGTGGCAAACTCATCGGCCTGCACGAGGGCCTCCCAACTCTGGGATACGTCCATACAAAGAATCTTTAATGCGATAAACTCCTATCCCAAATCAGCCCATGTCCTACGTCTCGAAGGGTCATGATGCAAACAGCGGCGCTTCACTCGGCGACGGAGGAAGCACCTGATCATGCAACGCCTCATCGATCATGCCCATGCATGCCAGTCTTTGTCTATTTATGCGAAATTAGTCTGAGGCACCTATCCTAGTGTACCTCTCGATGTCAGGCATGCGGAACCTCAATTGGCAAGCGCCCTTTGGAAGGTCATCATATCAGTCTGACCTATAACTCCATCTTGAGAGCATGTAGGGGGCGATCCTTTTAACCGATCATCGATACGGGCGAGTGTCATTGGCATGGCGGTGCGGGGACTGTAGAATGGCGTGGTCTCGGTCGACCATGTAGTACAATGCTCCAAATGGGTTGGTTGAGCAGTGGTGGTGGTGGAGGGGTGGGCGTATAATCGCAGGGCATATAGTGGGTCGGATGGTGGTGGTGGTGATCGCGAGTAGAGTCATGTGGGGTGCTCCCCGAAATTGGCAATGGTTGGGCCTAATGCCCATCAATCCTTTGTCCCAGTCCCAATATAGCATCTCGGAGATATGCCATGGTATCGGTAATCTCAGCTAATTGGTCGACAGTAGCATACTGAGGGTCCATATCTCTATGATCTGATATCTACTCTAACTGACTGTGTGAATATGAATTTCTAACAAGTCTACCTCCGATCTGGATCGGCTTAGGAACCAATTGACTCTTAATCAACAATCCTATAAAGGAAAGGAGTAATTAAAGTCCATGTGACTATCAAATCAGAAAAATCAGATTCATTAATGCAATCACATAATGAAATCCTCTGGGAATGAGTTGACATGTGACATGTGATGTCCGATGTGGCTCCACATGCGGGCCGGGACCGACATGGTAATACCTTGGGGTAGGTAGCTCAGCTAACAAAGAGAAAAGGCAAGTCCTAAGGCTAGGTAGTAGTACCCACAAGGATACACAACCTAAGATCTATCGACAATCAATCAACAATCAAAGTGACATCTTGGCCCGTGATTATCCATGAAATCTAGCTCGGGGCTATACGAGGTCTTCATTGCTGGACATCCATCATCTCATAGTGTTCCCATACATCGATATTATAGCCTTATGCTGTAGACCTTATTCCAGCCCCTAAGCTTGGTTGAAGAGTAGACGGTTGAATGATTCCAAACAACATAGCGATCAAGCGAGGGCTGACCAGAGACTGATTCCCGGAAGTAAGAGGATGCGTGCCCCACAAGCACAAGCGTGGCTTTGAGTCTGTACGAGAAGGAGCAATCATCGGCTAAACAATCATGCACAAGAGCAAGCCCATCACAAAATCTACACACATTCCGATCCTCTAAGCCTAATCCCAAATGTTATAGCTAGATACTAATCAATAATGAGAAAGCATGCTATAATCCAACAGGTGAACACACAAGCATCAACAAATCACAAATGCAAGCCAAATACCAATCAAGTGTATGATCATCAGTCATCTATGTAGCCCAAGAGCCTCCTGATCAGAGAACCATGTCTAATATACACAACTCAGTTCAAGCTCGATCCTCTATGAAACTACAGATTCTGGTTCGACATCCCCAAAGCCAGAGTCGCCAATTTGTGGACCCTACCCGATCGACAGCCGTGCGACCGCTTAAATGGAAAAGAAAATGTATTGATTTAATTTTAGAAAATCCGTCCTCGAGGAGGAACAGTTTTTCTTGGAGTCGCCACCATTTTTTTGTCGTTATTTATAAAGGGGAAACCAAGTAAAGCAAACAAAAACCCCAATGACGCAAAGATGGAAAAGCTGCTGTTTATGAAAACTAGATTCCTCGGGTCCTGGGATCGACACCTATCGAAGGTACCTCATATGAGGTAGCACCCTCTAGCCCGTAACCTGGGCCTCTACTAGTGAATCGGTACGCTGATATTACGTCACATATTAGATAGTTCCTAGGCTAAATATACACTTGATCAGACCAACCTAATTGGTATCAGCGCATGTTTAAAAACACTCAACCAAGGGGCAAATGGCGCGCACTGCGGTCCCCAGCCAAGCTACCGTGCGGAGTTAGTCGCATTTTGAGCATACAATAATCTCTCAAAATTAGATATCAAAAGCAAAGGAAGCCAGGAGAAACCATACATGGCATCTCAACCACTCATTGATGTTACCACTCTTGTGCAACCATATCTATTCATCTCGAAGAAACGGGCTCAACAAAACACTAGATTATTGGTGCTTAAGTAATCACCCTTGACCGCATAGATCCCGCGATTCTTAAGAATCCAAAATCAACCACATTAACTTTGAAATAAACCATTTCAGATCTCTAAACATAGCCCTACACCGATCTAGAGCGAATGGGTCGACTCACAAAGGTCACGGGCTTCACCAACTAAACGGACGACCACAAACCTAAAAATTGATGATCCAGCTCCACAACCAAATGATCCGGGATTCCACAACCCACGATCCAGTTGGAGAACACCCTAAAATTTTTAAAAATTCTCATGTAGTAAGGAAACTAAAAAAAAAAAAACAAATGGGGCTGTACCATTCCGACAATCGGTGACTAAGAACCGACACAAACAAAACAAAGTACCCAAACTTCCACCGAAAAACTCAATCCAACGACCGACTATCCGCCCAAACTAGTTCATCCGGCCGAGAGATTCTCAAAATTTCAGAACCTTCCCCTCAAAGAGTCGAATCCAAAAACAAACCAAGTAGAAAACCAACTTCAATGATCGAGAACCGATAATAAACGGCCAAAGACCCAAACCCGCTTATTTCTCAAAGAAATCGACCAAGGAACCGATCGATTCGTTTCAACTGTTCACCGGCTGAGAGGCTCTCAATTTTCAAAACCTTCCTCAAAGAGTCGAATCCAACAAAACAAACCAAGTAGAAAACCAACTCGACATAAACGGCGCTAAAGACCCAAACTAGTGTTTCAAAGAAATCGAGTCCAAAGGAACCGTCGGACCGGGGTTTCCCAACTAGTTCACCATTAGAGAGAGACTCTCAAAATTTTTCGTAACCTCTCAAAGAGTTAGGAATCTAACAAAACAAACGGTGATTGATTCTCAACTCGATGAGGAGAACCCAAACCAAACAAACCGCTGTTCTCTAAAACCAGACCGCTTCAATGTGAAACTATTGAACCTGGGCTCACGTATAAGTGAAACCGGTTTCAAAATGGTCAGAAAACTCAAATTTGGTCAGAATGTCCTTTAAAGAATAGAGTGAAGCCAGTGCCTATTTCTTACCTCCTTCCACAAACGCGGTAGTTAACCCAACTGCATCCGAAAGAAAATCGTAAATCTCAAGGTCCGAGCCCGGAAAAGTGCCCCTCCCAAGGTCCCCTTCCACTTTGATCTTTCTCCTTTTATATTGATTTCCTCCCACTCTCAGCCTCTTGAGCCTCCTGGGTGTTTTCCACCTTCAAGCTTTGGAAAGAGCCCAATCAGCTGAATCAGCTTCCCATTAACTCCCCTCCTCATTTTCCATGCAAGCTGAATATCTTAAGTTTTCAGCTTGCTTCACCACCAAGTATCCCCATGGATTCATGGTGGGTTGCATGTAACTTAAGCCAAGGCCCAAAATGGACCCACAATACTACCCAAGGTTGAGATGGAGCTTATGGGCCCGAACCATATAGGATTTGGGCTCCAAAATCACAAAAATAACAGCGCTCCACACAAGCTGGTCCGACTAACTAGTTGAACCAGATTCCAACCAGTCGAGCCGATTGAGGAAAATTATGAAATTTTGACAGAATGTTCCCTGAAGAATAAGGAGACCAAAAAACAAAAAAAGTAAAATTATCTCAAGTTCGGATGAGGGAGATATGATCGAAACAAGGAGGAGTGCTCACCAAAATCACCCAAAAACAAGGTGTCAGGATATGTATCGCTTTGATGAACTGGGCCAACCGACACAAACGGTTGACAAAAATTATGAATTTTAACAAAAACCCTGGCGAATATGGAATCCAATAAAACAAAACAGTGAATAATTGAGTTCGACAAGGGAGATACACTCCAAAACAAGCTCAAGTGTTCGAATTTGACATACCTAATAAACTTTGATCGTGTTAAAACTCCTGGGCCCCACTTGCTTCCTATAGCACGATGCCAATAACTAAAAAAAAAGCCATGATGACACTCTAAAGTGAACTACATACGCACTAATGCACCACATACAGTTCTCACCCGAGGCTCGAGACAGACTAAGCTCAAAAGTACTTAATTGCATATAACGACAATGAATGCGACACCCATGCGATAAAATGCAAGTGTTGAGGGAAAATCGAGGGTCTACAACGACCAAGAAATCCTAACCAAACCAGCCCCGAGCGGCCACGTGAAGTCGCACCCGATTTAAGAACGATACACTCGCCCACGCCGTCGTAATCCGGCGGCTGGAGGGCAACTGATTGGGTTTAAAAAAATAGGCGCACAGTCCACTTCCCAAGCCCAAGAAGCAAGATTAAAAGAAGATTTATAAGTAGGCCCAGTAAAACGCCCGGGCTCCTGGCACAGGCCCAAAACGGGAGCCCAGTTCATCCTCCCTAAGGGCCGATAACGCGGACAGCCTAAAGAGCCCATATCCTGTAAATCAAACAAAATCTCACCAATAAGGGAAGTAGGATAATTCTAATAACCGCTTTTAATTCTCAGAATCAAACCAAATCTCACCAATATGGGAAGTAGGATAATTCTCAATAACTACTTTCCAATTATCCCTTATTAACTGGACAATGATATGAAGAAAATCCCATCCACAAGAGAGAACTTTATCACTCATCCACCAGAAAAACATATACTATAAATACTAAACCACCCCATCTATGAAAGCTGCAGCCAGACATATGCACAAATTCATTCCATAAACGCTTTGATATTCTTCCACGTGAAAGAACTGACTTTAGCATCTGAATTTAATCAAAGTAGCCTCACGATCATCTCTTGTTTCTGTTACTGCAGAGGAGTCCAACGCCCGAGCCAACTGACCGCCCCTTCAACGAGACAGCTCCAGCTCGCCTAGCGATTCCAACACGCTCTAACCCAGTTCCAATTGAAAAAGGCATCATCATCTCATATTTGTCTTTTTATTAATTTTTCTTTCAAGTTTCTTAACCTACATTTTTTGGTAAACCGTGTCGGTGGAACATTTTACATCATAATTAAAATGTTTAGCCTTTTAATTTTAAAAGGGTATAAGTGTCTTTTTTCGGATCTTCTCGGGTTTAACGGGCCAGCCGTGCATAGTGGGCCTAATCCGTCAGAAGGAGAGGATGGGCCAATTCATGACACTAGGCCCAATCACTCGGATGGATGTGACGTGAGCTTCAACAAACCTTCAATCATTAAGTTGTCAACCCCACATACCCTAAATTCAAACCACGCCCACACTTTAACTTGCATTTTTGTCTTTTATTTTTAATATATTTTATTTCACATACGTAATTGAAAATAACAATACAGTACGAGTTAAATAAATAAATAAAGTAAATTATAGAAAAATTAAAATAAAAAAGGGTATGAAAGTTAGAGCCTATGTTTGTGTAAAACCCAAAAAAATCGATTTTTAAAAGGGTAAAATGGTAAATTATCGACAGTACATGCTGAAAACTTGAAATTTTTCTAAATCTCGGATGACGAAACAGACCTTACAGTTAGATTCGTCTCGCAAAATCTAATCACTGCATTTAATTTCATCGACCCGAGAGACAATGATTCACGCTTTTCTGTGGTGATAGGTGCGTTCGATTCACATGTACGAGATTGTTTAGGAAAATCTCGGAAGTTGGGAAATGACTTGAATCAAGTTTATGAGATATAATTTGAACTTGAATGGATACGAAATAAATCGCTTTGGGCCAAAATCGAACCCGAACGAGGGTGGACACGTGGCACGATGTGGGCCACACATCCAACTTAAGCTTAAGTTGGGACAAAAGAGGAATTAGGGGAAAAAGAGCTAATTTTTCTTGGTTTGATCGAGAGAGAGAGAGAGGAGAAGAGAGAAAGAGGAGAGTTAAGGCTTCCTCCCAAGATCTACGGAGTTCCGTTGATCGGTTTTAGTCAGGCCAAGAATGAAAGTTCATCGCATCGATAAGGGGTACACGTGGGTACCTGAAAAGAGGGATTTTGCCGAAGATCCAAGAGGGGAGATTTCAGGAAATCGAATTTGTCGGATTTAGGAGGCTTCATACCCGTGTATTACGCTTCTAAAGGGAAGTGATTTTTCCTACCTGGCGATTTCCACTTTTGGCAGGAAAAGAGGGTTTTTCTGCTTAAAGGCTTGTTCGCGAAGAAAACTCGGGTTTCTGCTCTCGCGATGTTTCTTTGCCTAGGCGAACTAGGTCTGCCTAGCAAAGGTGTGAAGTTCCCGCTTAGAATAAAGGTGTGAATCTTCCCATGGAAGGTTGGTTTACGCCAGGCGGTAAGGAAGGCCCTTAAGTTTAAGGGGTTTGCCTAGGTGTGGGCATGCACACCTAGGCGAACCCGAGGACAGTGAAAATGGACTTTTTAGTTCGCCTAGGTGAGGCGTTGCTCCCCTAAGCGAACCACTTCGCCTAGGTGAAGGTAGGTTACGCTTAGGCGAGCTTGCGATTGTTCGAGGCTTGTGTTTGTGGCATATTTTAGCCTGTCTCGCGCCCGGCTCAGGGTTGCTGTGACTTGATTCAGCCATCAGGTGACTTGTTCAATGTGTCATTACTTCACTAAGAGGATATGTTTGGATGTCAATGTGTGTGCTATAATATGTTGACATGGATATAGTTTGAGATGGTAAATGGCCATGACATGGTTTGATTTGAGTGTGCCACTACTTGACAATGTAGTCACCTATTCGATGTCAACGTGAGTGCTCCAAACATATTGATGTGTGATGAATGGTTATGTGCAAAGGCCATTACATGGTTTGTTTATGTGTGTGTGTCATTGCTTGAACATAGAATGACATGTTGAATGTGAATGTTGATATATGCTTGTATGATATATTGACATGAATGAAATGATGTATGAAACTCATATACAGGTGATGTGATTGTCTAGGACATCGGTAAGTGGTGTGGATTGTGTTGTCCATGTAGCTTTCATTATGCATATGACATGATATAACATGCAATAGCATATTGCATTGCATATGCTCGGGTACATCACATTAAATGGGTGTGATTGCATGGTTGGTAAATCGACACTACGTTTGGTGTTTGATTGGGTGGGCTCGGTAAATAGGACAACGTTTAACAGAGTCGCACGATTGATTAAAATGGTAAAGAAAATATGTGCCGGGTATCAACAAGAAGGGATAGATCCCCCTTCGGGTGAAAGACTTGCCAATTATGGTCAGACGTCCCTAGTGGTGAAAGGCCGTAAAAGTGCTTGGGTTTGTAGAGCCCGCGTTGGGACACCAAAAATCCACTACCTACAAAAAGGCACATGATTTTGAATATAAAATGATCATTGTGATGTATTATCCAAAAAGCTTTTGGTTTATAAACAGATGAAATTTGTTTTGAAAAATAATAATTGGATGTCATCCAGAATGACGGTCTATTACACATGGGCATAGGCATTGTGTGAGGGAGTCGGTAAGGACTCGAGCGCATGGTACATGATGAATCTCATCTCATTTCATGTGAGGAGCTTGCGCCCCACTACCAGACTCGACACGGATGCGAGGCAGGATTAGGATCACGGTCCTCTTTCTGAATCCTGATATAATTATTTTTAAAATAAAAGCGCATTTGAATACTAGTTTGTAAGGATAATTATACTTATGAAAATATATGCATATATATCCACGTTAACAAAGAGGGCCCATCATTTTGTTCTCAATACATATTTTTGTTTACTATGACATTTCTCTAATATAATTTACTCCATTCTACCTTTATACATTACGACATTATAAGCCGTTATAAATATAAAAACAATTTACAAACATTCTATTAAGTTCAATTTTCACAACATAGTTTTAATACAAAAGAGTATAAAAAAATGATCATGGGGTTTCATATACCATGGTCGGGACTTTACTTTTACTCCCATGCGACGCGACAATGACTGCGCACTTACCTGCAGTCTTTGCTTTTGAACATGTTCACTCGGTACTTGCGCGATTATAAAAAACAACAGGCTAAACATTTTCATGCTTAGTGGTTATCTGATTCTCTTCATTTATTTTAACGAGGAAATCATCGACTTTTATAAAATAATGCTTTAGACAATGAATTAATAATGCAATAATCATTATATATATATTCATTTTCATATGCAATTCATTGATATTCCAAATATGCACTTTCATATGCAATAACTCATTCAAAACTCAAATCATGCTTTTAAATATTCTTATCATTTGCCTTAATTTAGTCAATATTGTTTTTCGTGTGTGGATAAAGGTGCAGAAAGCGTATGAACTTCGTTGAGTATGAATAGTATAAAGGTTTTATAACACGGCATGGTCCCGTTGGGCTATTGATGGGTTATAAAAAAAAAATCATTTTGAATATAAATCACCTCAGGTTGGACTCCGCCAGTGGAGGTGACACTTCACCATTCAGGTTTAATTTACCATCCTTCTTCAGGTTCCAGGCCTTATTGTGGTATTCAATTTTATCCTAATTGAATATATTGGATAACATTCTATTAAGGGCATTAAAACAGGTTATAGGGAATTTCTGATAGGGTATACATTTTATACTCAGATAAGACATTTCAATACTCATGCAATTTTTTCATGTAGTCATTTCTAATCAATTTTCTCAAATCACTTAAAATAAATCAATATACGGTTTGTTAACAAAATCATTTCAATAATTAAGTAAACAATTTTGATACTTGAAATAAAAGGAAGAATAGAGAAAGAACAGCAGGTCATCACACTTCGATTCCTATCCTTGGAATCTAGAGCTTCAGTCGGGTTTTCTCGTAAGCTGACCCCTAATCCATCTGTTCAAGAAGATATTATCGTTAGCTTATTTGGGTTTCTAGTTTAGGTTGTTTCTACCCGACAAATTCCTTGTAAATTTTTTTAAGATTCGATGAGCCATATTTTACCTAACTTCCTTCAAGTCCATTGTTCCTCTATAAATCTATTTTATTCAGAAGTTGGAATCTTCCAATTTGGAGCACTGAAACTCCAGATATGTCCTAAACATCCGGGACTATTCTATTGTCAACACAGAACGAGGGTGCCCAACGAGCTCCGCTAGGCAATTTAAGATCTAATAGGATTAATTGGATACTTATTCCGGAATTTGTTTTCCTAGAAGTCTAGTTTACCTAGAGTCTCAATCACTCTGATTTGGATAAAGTGAAACTCAATATGGCCAAATGCCACCTTTGTTCTGAAACAACATAAGACTATATAGGAATTCAGAACTATGCTCCCAATTGAAGCCCAAATTATTTGAAAAGCAGAGCCTTAATTTGGCCAATTTTTAGATAAATGGGATTCAAAATTGAACTCCTGTTAGGAGATTTGTTCTCATATAAGTCTAGTTTACCCAAAATTTTAATCACTCAATTTGGATTGGTGAAACTCAACTTATGACAAAATATCAAAAGCTGTTCAAAGACCGTATATACTCAATTAAACGAGTTGGCCAGGAAAAGCGAGCATCACTTTGACGAATTTCTAGGTCTAATGAAGTCCCAAGAATTGAAAGACACTTATTTCAGGAGGATTTGACACCTCCCCTAGGTTGGTTTTTGTCAAAAATTTGAACCTTTCTTATTTGGATAGTGATAGCCAAACAAAAAACATGGGATTTGAAGAATTTTTGTGACATCTTCCTAAACCCTATCTTCCTTTATATCTGAAATTCTATAAACCCTTCCAGTCAAGCCACAATACTGGCAGCTAACGCTCAACCTAACCCAAAACGAAGCAAATATGGAATTAGGAAGGTTTTAACCTTGATTCTCTGCAACTTAAACCATCTTCCACTTTTACTTACTCTTCTTCCTTCATTCTTTTATTTTCTTCTTCACCACCAAAACCTTGGGCAAGTAGAGGACAATAAGCCTGGCACAAAGGTTCTCCTTCTTCAAAATGTGAGCCTTGGCTCTCAAATGTGAATGCCCAAAATCGAGCTTATTCTAAGACCAATTTTGGTCTTATCAATTTATGTGTAAGACCATGTTTAGCTAGCACATTTTAAATCTATCTTTTTCTCATTTTTGCATTAAAGACCTCATATTCTCCCTATTGACATTCCACTTTTCATATTTCTCCTTTGACATTTATTCTTTTTCCTTTGCCTGACATTAGGTTCCCATTTGACTTATTTGCAAATTTACCGACTATTGTATATTCGGGTTTTTATTTTTATTTTTTTATCAATTTTTAGTTTTTTTAACAATTCGCATTCGGAAAAATACTAATTTAATTTATTTTATACCTAAACATGTTATAAAACTGTTGGAGTATTTTAGAAACGATTATATTTCATGGCATGTGACATGGGGTCCATATAAATTGACATGTTCTTGTTGGAAGTCTCAGATGTGAAATGTTGAGTGAACATTGCGTAATGTAACTTAGGTGAGGAGTAGCCGTATGGAGGTATTCTCTGCGGGGCGTGGCTCACCTTTATGGGTTTCTTACCCCAGTGCTAAATTAAACACAGTGGACGGCTGGATAGTGCATTGATTGTGAAGAAAGATGGAGCATGCTAACGTGAAAAATCTACCTTGTAAAGTGCTTGGAACAAAATAGTTCTAATACGTAATTTTTGTATAAAAAATTGTGATTAACTGGCCCGGACTACCAATATAGTACGGGTATGTAATAATGGTAAGGTGCGTGATCGGACTCTTATAGTATATCAGTGTATCATTATCATATTTTAACTTAAATACCTGAATGAATGAGTCAGATGAGGGAAATGATATCGAGTGATGTAAGTAACTTGAGTGTCCTGAAGTAATTAGTACCGATGCATTGATATCAAGACTTGGGTGTAATGACTGCAGATAAAAATTTTGAAAGTTGACGATAGTCAGCATGACCCCAGTTTGAGTGTGAGCTTGTCTAATTCAAATGGATATTAATCTTGATAACAAAGAAATATAATAAGCAGCGTGGAGTTATGGCATTTTATATAAATGCATTAGGAATATAAGAAAGGAAAAGAAGAGCGGAAGAAGAAGGAAGAGTATAAATCGGACACTACGAGATGAAGTGGGTGGGTTAGTGAGTAGTTTTGACTAAAAATAGAGAAGTGAGGCACTAAATCTCTGAGCTGCTCTTTGTGTTATTCTAATAATAAAAATCCAATAGAACATAATATTTCTAATATAATAATTAATAAGCCCTTGAGAGGCGGTTTAAGTTTAATGGTGGATCCGTTGCATGTAAATATTATCCACTATTAGATATAAAGGGGCTCTCATAGTTTTAAAACGTGTTAATAGGTTGAAGAAATGCGAAAATGCCTTATGAGCGCTGAGCTTTCATCTTCCTCTCAGATATAGGATGTGACAAACACCATCAGCCATGTACAATGTCCTTATTGTGTCCCATATGATTATGAGACTAAATGCGGACTAAAAGCCCCCTCACGGGACGAACAGAACCCCACCTGGGAGGTCTTGAATTGGCTGTACCATTACTGCTGGCATGATCCAACCATATAAATATTCTCGTTCTTTCGAAAGGAGCCCTCGCGATTTAACGCGTCTATTAGATTGAGATGAGGCTATACTAATATAGTGTTAGGAACTTCTTGTTGGAAATTTTTCTAAAATGCGGGTCTACATATATCACTAAATATGCATTATTGACCATCTAAGATGCTCAATGAAGTAATCTAGATTAAGTTGGAGTTAAAAACATTAATATTTAGTATGACTTGTAATTTATAGAAACCAAATGTCTTATTTATGATTTATGATGGACTAAAAATTAGAAATAAGTAAATGTCATGAATCTTTGTGAAAAACAATGTATCTGAATCTCTAAGGGGATGTCATGAATCCTCTAATGAGGATTGTATCATAAATACGGTAATGTGTCTTGAATCTTCTTAATGAGGATATATCATGAATTTGACAAATGTATAATAAGATCCTCCTATTAGGAGGATACATCATGAATCCTAATAAATTCTATCTTATCATGAATCTAGTAATGTATCATGAATCTTCCTAATGATGATGCATCATGAATTTTGTAATGTATCATGAATCCTCCTAATGGGAATATATAATAAATCTGGCAACGGACCATAACTCTTCATATATATCATGACACTCTATAAATAGGTTGTAGTCTCCAAGTCATATGTAATAAATTTTCTTTCCATCATCATATCAGAAGAAACTTTTAGGGGTGTTTGGTACATTAGAATGAGAATGAATGAAAAATCTCTTTCCATTCTTAATTCTTATGAAATGAAATCAATAATTTGATTTTATTCTCAATGTTTAGAAATCTTATATGAGAATGATTGTTTATTTTCATTCCACTATTTGGTAATACTAGGAATTGGAATGAAAAATAAATAAATTGACAATAATACACTACCACATGATTTTAAATAATCTTTATTTCATTTTTATTTCTCTAAGAAAAATGTAAAATTATTTCTAGAAATAACTTCCAAATATTTTTTTCACTTTTTTTTGAAAAGAAAATCCATTTATTGTTTTTTTAAACTATTGCCATTTATTTGTTAGATAAAATATTTTAATTATTCTTTATTGTTTTCATTTTTAAATTATTTTTCAAAATAATTATAGTCATATGATTAAAAATAAAATATTAGAAATTAAAATTATTTTTAAAATATAAATAATTTCATATGTATTCCGAGTTGGTTTAGAACAATTATTAATATATTACTTAATTTTATGTAACATTTTTATAAAAAAATGTTTTATCAATTAAATTTAATTTCTCACAAAAAACAGGAATAAAAAAATTCTTCTAACTACATTTTAAAACAAGTTTTTTGGATATTCAATTACATAGCTTTTATAAAATGTACTCATTTGATAATTGAAATTTATTGGGGCCTCTTTTGAACTTCAATCTTAGAGTGATATTAATTTTAAGATTTTTATGTTTTATCAAGGAGAAAAAAGTAAATGGTTGTCAAAAAAGGATTAGTGAATCTGTGCCACTATCATCTAGAATCAATTCTTAAGTAGAATTTGATTCCACTAGAATCAGTTCATTCCATTCCCTCTTGCTTAAATTTCATTCAAACATGAGAATGGGCTCAAGGGGTAATAACATTCTCATTCCACCTCTCCATTTCTCCATTCCACTTGTCTCTTTCCATAATCCAAACACACCCCTTAGAAATTAGCGTGCTTGGTCATGTAAGACTTGGAATCAAGATCATAATGGATAAACTTAAGTTTTTTGTTATGCTTCTAAAGATAAAGACTCCTCAATCTCCTTCTCAACATCATATTTATTATGGATCAAGGTAATACTCCGCTTTACTTATGCTTTTAATGATTTGATACGAAAAGTTCTCTTTTGATGATAGTTTTCAAAGTCTATCCCCTCTAGTTATTCCCTAACACTTCTCTATATTCACAATGTGGGATGTGACATATGGTAAACTGCAGAAAAGGATGAATAGAAGATATATTTTGACATCTATTCACTTTTCATTACATTAGTGACATGCTCGTTCCTCACAAATTTATTCCATGACTCGAACCCTGCACCCCCTCTCCTCGCTATAAATTCCAAATTCTTAACTACTGAGATACGCTTTGTTTGGCAAAATAGAAGATACGATATTTTGTCAAAACCTTTCACCCCTATCCCCTCTCCGCAGGTTAGCCTAAATTCTAACTACTTGAGATAATGCTTTGTTTTGGCAAAATAGAAGATACGAGATTTCACAAAATCCTTTCAATTCCCTATCCTCAATTCCTAATTAGAACATGTAGATTAAGTTAAATTTACGCAAATTCATTTTTTAGCTATTTTAATTCTTATTTTATTATTATTTTATTTAATAATCATAATATTGCAACCATTTTTTTATTAAAAATTGTAGCATGTATACAAAGAGGTGGGATAATGTGTCTGACTCGGTGGGCCGACTTACTTTGACCCAAATTTTTTGAGAATCAGACTGTGTTAGTTTAAATTTTTAACCATTTGAGCTACGTCTTATTTGATAGAATAGAAGAAACGATATTTTGTCAAAACCTTTCAATTCCCCTCAATTCCTAATTATAATTACATTAAATTAAATTTCCATAAATTCATTTTTAGCTATTTTAATTCTTATTTTTTTATTATTTAATTTAATAATAATAATAATATTGATTCCATTTTTTGTTTTGAGGGTCGATCGGTAAAATGGCCACCAAATAGACCAGGCTTATCGTCTCGAATTCCATATAGGGCCCGCAGCAAATCTGACATTAATGCTTCGAGCCGAGCCGAGCCGACCGACTCGGGTCCATTTGACCCGCTTTTTATTTGAAATTTTAATGATTACATAATATTTCTAATTATTTAAAATATTAGTTTTTCTATTATGAAAATATAAATAGTTGTTTATAAAACAAGAATAATTATTAAATAACTATTTTAATAAAATAAATAATACTTAGTATGAAAAAATAATTTAAAATAAAATAAAATAAATATAAATATATAACTATAGTTTATTTTATATAATCTATCGAACAATAAGTATTTCTATAGAAACTTCATTTTTATAAAATATAAATTTTGTAAAATTATTATTTATTATCATTTTTGAGACTTTTAATGTTGGATCGATTTAACCTGCTTTGACCAATGACTTGTATAGATCAGACTAGGCTAACAAAAGTCATAAGAATAAAAGGGAATCAAATTGATCAAAATCCATTTTCCCTGCATCCTAATGCCGAGCTCGACCTATATAGGCTCTAACCGCATCGCTTCCAGCTATATACGATACATACAATATAAAAATTAGATGTTTTTTTAGTTTAAAAAAGCAGATAAATTATTCCATCTTCTAGAATGAATGAATGAATTTGGCTCACGATACAAGAAGCCAGGTGGTGCACTAAAGGAATAAGGAAGTTTGTAACCAGTGCACTTTAATGAAAGACTCTTTTTTTTTTTTTTTCTCAACAAGTACAAGGGAATGTGTATGAACTCCTTGTAACTTGCCAGCTTGCTTGCAAGTCCTACTTGGGTAACAAAAACTGAAAAAAAAAAAAAATTGAACCTTCATACCCAAAAGTCAAATCATTTACTTCTTTCAAAATTCTTACATCCCATTTTATGAATAAATTAAAATTATTTTTTTAGATCAAAACAAAATCTTATGCCTCGTATAAAGCTTACAACCCATCTAAGAAAAGTACACAACAATCCTATGCAGAGGGCGCCATTGAATATTTTTCTTGATACTTTTTAAGTATCAATGTTCTTTTTTCTTGTAGTGAAATTAGTGGAAAAAGAGAAAGAAAAAACCATGGATAAGTATTTTGCATCAAGAATTATTCAAAAGACTCACTATCTCCATTAAGAGTACAGTAACTAGGATATCCTCAATTTGGAGAGAAGCTATAGCTATTAGGAAATTCTTTTATGATGCATTCCTACTAATGTTGCGAATTCTTTACACTTCAAATTAATGCTGGACGTTATATTGTAATTGGTCTTGTATATAAAGATCCAACTTATTATCAATTACGAAGACCTTTAAAGGATGCTTGGAAGGAAGTTACCATTTGTAAATTCTTATAATGAAGTTTGAGCAAAAGCAAGGTTTATAACAATGGGTGATGGTTAGATAACAATAGACAAAGAATACTTATCAACTCTTGGCGATTTATTATCATCAAGTGATATATGAAGTTAGATGCTTCAATATTATGAAAGAATACTTATCAACCAATATGTTTAAACTATTTAATGAGATCATTCAATGAGTTGGTCCAAGCAATATGGTTCATATAGTCACTAATGATACAACAAATTATGTTGTTACAATAGGAAAATTGATTTTTAAGATACATAAACACATTTAATTTGTCACCTTATCCAACTTATTGTCTTAATTTAATGTTGAAGTATATTTTGTAAGTTGGATCATATTGCAAGCTTATAAGACATGCAGCCAGATAGCCCTAAAAATCCGTGTCCCGTTTGATCATCATTAACTCATAAACTTCAGATGTCCTATATTACGCATCTGCACATGAGTAAAAATGACTAACTCGGTCCATTATCCATACTCGTCCATACAGTTACAAAACCATACATTTCTATGGTTTCAAGAGTTATTACATCACTCTTAATACAAAACATATATTAAAACTAGTTCGTTATAATATATATATAAAACATGAATCAAGGCCACAATCCGCCATTTTATAATCCCGACTTAAGGAGTGTCGTCACCGCAGATTGCTCTAGAGCACCCGAAAGGGGGTCCCACAACGGGGTGAGCTAACGCCCAGTAGAGATAAATCCTACAAGGGCTACTCCCCACTTAGTATATACAAATGATCATTTCATACCACACAACAACCAATTCAGATATGTTGTCTTATAAAAAAATAAAACTACATGCATGTATGAGACGCATAATTTACACGCTCTACGTACCGGGTCAACCGACCCACCAATCAATGCAAGCACGGAATCATCATCGAAATAATCCCGACTTATCTTACAACCCGTAGTCTATGTGATATTTATTTAATCATTTCACGCTCGGGGCAAATGCATCCTTCGGTCTCACCGCGGGTCTCTTACACCGCTCGACATTTTTCTGCCACCGATGGATACGCCTGGCCTAATCATGTTTTCGTGCTTTCACATGAGGGGTGTCTATCTCCTCGCTTGCTACGCCGACACTATTCGCTTTTCCATTTTCATTTAACACTTGAACTCAACTGACTTCGGCCCCATTCCCAAGCCCACACACTCAGCACCAAACGAGTGCCAAATCAATACCAGCGTACACACACCCATAATGCTGTTATCGCACACCAATGCAATGCAATCTGTGCCACTACACTCAAGCCCCATGACTCAATATATGAAGACTCACATGGACATTCTACATCAGACACTATGTGGGTAAGCCATGAACACTCATGTCTAATGCACACAACATTTCATATATTCAGCCTCAACATCAACATACATACAACCAAGGCATATTCCGTACATTCAAATCAATACATCATAAGCATACACTACATCTTTCTATCATTCGGGCCTTATCCATGTCAACACATCATTCAAGCATGTATTAACATAATTCCAACCATTACTTAGGCAATGCCATAATTCATATTCCCAGCCGAGACATAGTATGTCACTATATATCCCGCTACATGCCAAGAAATGACTATGTTCAAGCGCAATACATTACAACCCAATGTGTTTGAAACACCTATATTGATAGCAATTGCATAATTCTTGGTGCAAATAATCAGTTTTTCAGCACCGATGTGAGCACCTACGCTGTCGAATGGCTTATGGCTAGATTCACTCCACGAGCTCTTAGCAGAGTCCAAGAACACCTAAATCAGAGTTCTGACGAGCCGCTATGGCCTAAAACAACCAGGGCTAAACCTGCAAAAATTCTGCATGTTAATCATGCAAACAATAATACACCAAACTGATTTTTCTTCAGCCTAGAAACCCGTAAAATTCACATGTTACTACGCAAAGAATAATAATTCAAACCGATTTTCTTCACTAAAACCCAGAAAATTCTGGGCATGGTAATCATGAAACAATAATACACCAAACTGATTTTTTTTTTTCTTCGCCTAGAAACTCGAAAAATTCTGCATGTTAGTTGCTATGCAAGCAATAATACTCCAAACTGATTTTTTTCCAGTCTAAAACCCATAAAATTCTGCATGGTAATCATGTAAACAATAATACACCAAACCGATTTTTCTTTAGTCTATAAACCCAGAAAAATTCTGCATGTTAGTCATGCCAACAATAATACTCCAAACTGATTTTTCTTCAGTTCTGCATGTTAGTCATGCTAGCAATAATACTCAAAACTGATTTTTCTTCAGTCTAAAACCCAGAAAAACAGCATATATAATAACATGCAATAACAAGATCAGTTCTAGAAAAATTCTGCATGGTATTCATTCAACTAATAGCAAACCAACTCAACCAAATGTCATTTCCATGGCCCCAAACAAGGAAATAAACCATGAGGAAAATCCTCACCTTCGTTGCAGGTGATCAGCTTCATCCACCAAAACTGAAAAACAATGGAGGAAAAGCTTCCTCCTCCCTTTCTCCTTCCTTGTGGTTTTCTTTCTCCTCTTTCTTTCTCTCTTTTTTGTTTCTCTCTTCTCTAGAACTCCTTTCAGCAATAGGAAGAACTCCTCCCCTTAGCTTCCTCCATCTGCATGCTCTCCACTAAGCCTAGACATGTTTGCATCAAGCTTGACACATGGCTCAAGTCATGGCATGTGTCACCCATGCCAAGCCATGCACCAACCACTAACATCATGCATTCTAGTAGCTTGCACTTGGCCACTCAAGTGCCAAGTGTCCCCAAGTCTGGTGCCAAGTGGCCTACACCTTCATGCCACATGTCGCCCCGCTAATGGCCCATTTCGCCTCGAAATACATGAAAAACCGATTGTCTCGGAATTCGACGCAGTTTATCTGGTTCAAATAGATTTCGCGAGATGATTCTAATGGTGCGATCCGTTTTGTCATCCGAGATCTAGAGAAAAATCTAAGGTTTTGCCTATAGGCCACGAACATGGCATGCCCAGGATCACCATGGTTAGAAAACAAAACACAATAACTAGATGAATCGCTGACCACGTACTCCGATTTGAATCCATCATGCTTTACGCGAATTAGCGACACGATCCATAACACAACTTCGCGATCTTCTCTCCCTATCCCCTTCATTGGGGAAAACACTGGCCTAATGAGATTGCCACTCACAAGAGGAGAGTTTTCTCTAGATCCGGGATGTGAGTCAAAATGTGTATCACTAGTGGTTGGGGGAGGGACTTGAGCACTATTTATGTAGAGTTCGACTACTCTGCCCTTCCTATTACTGCCGGCCGTATTCTACCACACACTAGCTACCTATATTGCATCGATTAAGAATCCATATATCTCGCTATTTATTGTAATTCAACCATTCGCTTAATTTCAATTCATATACCCCATTGCAAATTTTACATTCTCCCACTCGCGATATTAATCGGAAATGTAACTCGTGTGTGCACCCATATCGGGTTCAGAGATTATTCTTAATACTAATCCCATTCCATAAAGTCTCGAACACCGAATCACGGCAGAATCGCATGTACTTACGCAGAGCCTTCCATGGTCACGAGAGCTAAATTTATCGGATATGGACTAATATGGTAGTGTGTTAAATGGATAATACCTCATAATGAGTGATACTTCATGTGTTATCCATTTTGTTAGTCCAAATTTTCTCTCCTTATGTCACAAAACTTAAGCAGGGTCACCAGAGAATATCCATCATGGTTCCAATCGAACCCGGATATGTCTTACCGATAGTTAATCAGATTTCATGCTGTGGTCAAGACATATCATAAGTGCTAATGCCAAGAATGCCCCATGGTAAATTCTCACTCAAGGCTTCATACAATGCCCTCGATTTTCAACAATTATATGTACTAACTTGATAAATCTACATTCACAAATACCTCTAATAATGCAAAAAGAGTTGATACATATTCAACATTACAAAAATGTAATGAAATCGATACAAACTTCATAAGAGCAACATAAACTAAATAAATATTCTACCACCGACAGTATCCTTCCATTTCTTAAAGTTCAATCCAAAGAAGTGACCCTTAAATTGAAATGGAATCGGGCCACATAAAAATGATCGGAAATAAAATAAACAATACAATTAGCATCATGAATACTTATAGCGTAGAATTGCATACATCATCACATAATCACCTTTGGGCATAAAATATGACATGTAGTTGTACACTCTCCACATGACAGCGATTATGAGAACATATTCTAATCTTTCGTGAAATCACCACCTCGTAATGAACCACTAAGTGATTGGCCATTTCTCAAGACATGCTATACACGTATTCCTCCTACGATCCAACACAAGATCAACCCCTTTCTGGGGAGGCGATCGCGAATAAAACAGAGACATCCCACCACAATATGAGACTGACATTTCTCAAACTCCAAATATAAAAAGCACTTTGCGGTCACAACCCAATTGAATCCTTGAAAATCTCTCATACCAGTGGATATAAACTTTGATGATTACATTCACTATATATATATGTAATGCCAAACTAAAAATATATGTCTTTTACATTACATGTCATGCTAATTATACTGTTCAATTCATTAATAGACAATTCAAAAAGTAATTAATTAATTACCTTAATGAAAACGTTATGAAAATAATAATGGTAATTCAAATAGTAATTAATTAATTACCTTAATGAAAAGACGTTATGAAAATAATAATGATAATTCAAAAAGTAATTAATTAATTACTCAATGAAAGACGTTATGAAAATAATAATGGTAATTCAAATAGTAACAAATTTAACTTCATCCGTTAGTACCCCCGGGAAACTCGACAAAAACCTTCGAACAAAACCTAATCCGCATGTCTCGCCTAAACTGGCGGCAGCCTGACACGATGTAAAGCACAACATGGCATGCCTAGATCACTCATAGTTAGAAAACAAAAACACAATAACGAGAGAATCGGCTCATTCGCTGCATTTGATTTGGAATCCATCATGCTTTACGCGAATTAGCGACGATCCGCTGAATACAAACTCAAGATCTTCCCTATCCCTTCGAGAAACACTGCCTAATGAGATTGCCACCTCACGAGAGGAGAGTTTTCTGTGGATCCCGGATGAGTCAAAATGTGTATCATTAGTGGCTAGGGAGGGACTTGAGCACCATTTATGTAGTCTCGACCACGGCCCTCATTACTGGGTCTGCATCTACCACACTAGCCAAATTCTCATATTGCATCGATTAAGAATCCATATCTCACCTTTATTAATAAACTAATCTGCCATTATCAATTCATATAGCCTACATTAAGAAATCTACATTGCCTCGTATTGTCCCAACAGAATTACCGATTCGTCTTGAAAAAAAAATATGTTTTCTTGAGCTCACATGCAATTAAGGTGACAATATCTGTGATATAACCATGTCGCTGGTAAGTCAAGAAAAAGAGAAGGCCTTGACAAAGATACAATTTCTTCCTCACTGCGCAACTTGCTTCTGCTACCACACTCATTACACTAAAGATCCCCATGGTCACAAACATGATTCGCAAGTTTCGTAGCAAGTTCTTTATGACTTTAGAAATTCAAAGGATAATAAAGTTAGAGTTATATTTCATCATCCTGGGAATGATTGCTTGATAATTATGAAACCTATGGTCGCACTTGTATGCTTATTAATACTATTGGTTGTAATGAGAGGTCTTTGATGGCGTATGTATATGAATGCATGTAAGGTTCAAGTACTGGGCAGCTATTTAGTTACAATAAGAGAGACTATATGCTCTTTTACAAATATCATAAAACAACGCTTGGGACAAATAACTCGTTAAAAACATTTATGCAACTACTTAATGGTTGAATCCATCTTCCAATATAATCAAAAAGCTTTTGTAAATAAGCTCAAGTAATTAGACGTGTCATGGATGTTATTCATTAAAAAGTCCCCAAACACAAAAACAAACTAGCAGATGAGTAAATCGTCATCGTGATCAATTGGAAAAGTTTCTACAAAGAGCTTATTTATTCTCCACGTGGAAACACTACAAATCCTTGTAAAAGATATAATTCATTCATTAACTTATTTTCACTAATTCATTTATTAATTTAATATTTATCGATGTACTTTTAATGTATAAATTGTTATATTTATAAACTTATTAATGATTTTTTCTACTTTTTGTGTAAATGAAAAACTAGATGAATGTGGGCGGAGGCTACATGGACAGTGCACCAGCATTTGCAAGTTGGCAGCTCAAATATCGAAATAAACTTCATCATCTTCTCTGCATAAAAGGATTTTGACCGTGTTTGAATATATACATATAAAAGATAAATAGATTAGAACATCAAAAGTTTAATGATCTTGTATATATTTACTACAATTTATGTTAAAAAATGGGTATACATAATGAAAGTAAAAGGGAAGTTATTTTGTACATATTTTTCCGTCACATATTTTTCTTTAGTCTGCGATAAGAAAAAGAGCTATGATCTTATTGATTGGTGCATGTAGTAATGAAACTGAATTTTGATAATTAATGAGATGAATTGAGAGTTAGATCTTAAAGAAATGAAAATTTTGGTACAAAGAAAGATCAATTCCATTAGTAATTGAAGGCCTGAGTTCAATCGCTTACATTGGTTAGTATAATATATAAACTAATATATTTAAATAATTACGATTTACCTTAAAAATAATTTTTGTTGATACACATTCCATGTTCTGCGATGGTGTGACTTCCGTGGAAAAGGGTGGATGGCAATGAGGTGGGTTTTTTCATCGATCTCACCTGTGGTTAAAAGTCGCAGCATCATGATAATGTTGATATTTCGGCAGCCTAAAGAGTCCCGATACTCATTTTTTGCAAATAAAATCGCTTTCTTTGGAAACGAAAATCATTGTACGCGATATATATCGGTAATTTACCGATATATCTAACACAAATCCGACACAAAAATACGCGCTGCGAAAAATTAAAAAAAAAACACCCAAACTGGCCTATATAGAAATTTTTCAAAAAAAAAAAAACAATATTAAAGGTGAGTGTCTCATTATAGAGCAAATAAATAGTAGATGAAGAGATGTGAGAGAGAAAATTAAAAGTCTTTTCTTAATAATTAATATCATTTACTATATGTCTTCCTTAATAATTATTATCATTAATTATTTATAAAAATAAAAGATCAAGAGACGGTTGGAATTCTTATATCTTCTATCAAGAGACGGTTGGAATTCTTATATCTTCTATTATTAATTATTTATAGAAAAGAGAAGAATATCAAAGAGACGGTTGGAATTCTTATGTCTTTTATCATTAATTACTGTCATTAATTATTACAAAATTTGAGAAAAAAACTAAGACGCCAGATGATAGAAACGAAAGCCGCCTCATCATATACTTAAACTAATTTCGACATACAAATCAATATATATTTAAATTTTCAATAATTTATAAATACTTATATCCAGAAAATGTATATTTTTATCCTCATTCTACCCCTAATTCGACAAGATTTTGGTATATCTAAACGGGTTTTTAACGGATTTGGGAAAGATGTTACAAACCCAAATCGGGTTTGGGTTGATTCCGTGTGCCCCGCCCCGCCCCGTCTACAACTCGTTACCACTCCCATAGTTTTCTCTCCACACTTTTACTCAATCTAGAACACTTCAAGAATGAGAAACCGTAGCCCCAAAACTTCACTCAAGTTACACGGATTTGAGAAACCCATGTCCATACCTTCGCTCAATCCATACTCCAAATCTCAAATTTACTCAAGCCACACACATCTGAAAAATCTCAATCTCAAAATTCAGGCCACACCGTCACTCAAGTCACATTTCAGATCTTCACCTCCATCGTTCTCTCAAAATCTTTAACCCAGATCTTACTTCACTCTACAGTTTTTACTTGAGTAGCTGTTGGTGTCGACATTTTTCACTTGGGTAGCCATTGGTGCTGCTGCAGACAAGTATTGTGAGAGGGCTTCGGCTTCTTGGAAAAAAAAAGCGAGGATTTTTGTTGTTTCTTTTGGAAGGGGCGATGAGAGAAGGGATTATATGAAAGGGAGAAATAAAGGGGCAGACGGGTCTCCTCTATTTGGTGGGAGAAAGTAACGTAGAGGAGAAAGACACAAATGGGAGAAATAGGAAGGGGAGAAAGAATTTTAGCCTGCCCTGCCCTGCCTCTGTCCCACAGGTCTATTTCAGGTCTGGGAACGTTTTAAAAATATCAGGGTGGGGTTGGGACAAGGTCGACCCGTCCCATTGCCATCCCTATCCCTAGGTGTGCCTTTAGAATGAGTTATTTTGAGGACTTTAGTTTTTCATATGCTTAATTTGACTTTTTACAATTAGTAATTTTCAAAATTAACAAAGATATGATATTTATATTTTTATATTTGAACTCATTAATATGAAAATTATATCGGACATTTCATATTTTGAATAAATATTAACTATCATGTTTATATTGGTATTACATAATACGTTAACAACCCCTTGATGTCATTGTTAGTCATATATAGATGTAGAATAACAAAGTTTTGATAAATATATTGTGTTGACTTACATTATGAAATATACATTTTAGGTTTTGAATAGAAATATGATATTTATTCCTTTAAAACAAGCAGATATCTAGCCGATTTTTATAAAAGAATAAAACTTTAGAAAAAATGTTACACTAATTTTTTTCGTTAAAGGCGTGACGTCTCGAAACGTCCAGATAATACACTAAGAAGACATTTTGAAGTTCCATACCACACTCGCATTAATCCTTATTCGAAATGGTATCGATCATGCTTACGATAAAACTTTATCATATAATACGCCATTCCCTGGGGACTAACTCGAAATCCTTTCATAAGATAGGAGAGATTCCAATCATCTCACCTATATATTCATTTATTAAAATTCTACCATATAAAATGTTTAACTAATAGAGAATATGTTATCAGTTTTTTTAATTTTAATAATTATTTTTAATTTTAATAATATATAAATTACGATTTATAAGATCATTTCCGCTAGGACTATGGTTCTTGTTTCCACCATTGATGTTTTTAAAACATTGAAAATTCACAATTAATTATATGCTCACTAAACCCAATACACTTACTAAAAGGGTAATATTTTAGTCAAAATCAAATTGAAAATGATAAATAAATTAAAAGGATAATCTTTTAATCTAAAATAAAATAGGGTCAAAATTTTGTAACAATCTACTTGAATTTCTTTTAAAATTTAAAATAATATTTAGAGAAAAACTTATACGTGAAATATCACATTTTGACCATGATGCAATTCCCACTCAGAAGGGACTAGTTTTGTATTTTGAAAAACCATTTTTGAAAACGGTTTCAAGTTGCTAGTTATTATATTTTTGTAAAGGAAAACAAAATAAGAAATAAAACCTAAATGTGACTTATAATATGGAAAAGTAGAGATGAGGAATATCGATTAACCATACAATTAATACAAGAAATAAACAACAACGAGAACACTTATAATAATAATAAGCATATAATAAATAAATAAATAAAACAAAAGATATAAACGCCAGACCTTAACTGATTTGAAAGCACTATCAATAAAGAACCATGTTAGCACAGTAGTAAATACAAAATATTTGTGTGTCAAATAGGAATTGGGTTAGTTATGTTAAAATTATTTGTTGAAATATATATGGAATGTTAGGGCCCCTACCCGACATACTTATTTAGCACGCCGACTCTACTACGATTCTATTTATTGAAAAATATAGAGTAAATTAGTATGTTTTTAGAATTTATAACTGTTGAAAATATTATTTTTGAAAATAGAAATTTGATCGAGAAATCCTAAAGAAGAAAGTAAGCTAAATTTTTGAATTCTAAAGAATTTTTAAATATATAAAAAATAAAATTTGAATTTCTTTGAAATTAAAGAAATTAAAGAAATATATATATATATATATATATAAATTAAAGAAATGAATTTTCTGCCTTTTTGAAGATTAAAGAAAAAGATTTTTGATTTGATTTTTTAGAAATTAAAGAAAAATGATATACAAAAATGACGCCATGAAACCCATCTACAAAAATGAAACCCACACAAGATGAAACTGAGCATTAAAAAAAAACATATACATTACAGGCCCAAGATGAAACCGCATGAATGAATTCCTACACCACATATCATCTCTTGAGTAATAAAATAATAACCGTAAAATGAAAGACAACTAAACGGTCGATTTAAATCTGGACTCATGAATCTTCAACTTTAAAATATGTACTCGGTAAAAACTCCTAGAAAGACTCGGATTCCAAACTGATAATCTTCATTTTCTACGGTCAAATCCTCCCCTTTGTTCATCTCCCCTTCTCTCCTGGATGTTCCTTCTCTGGTCCTCCCCTTAGCTGTCTATCTCTTTCACCGAAAAATATCTCTTGGTTAGCCCCTGTTCTGCTCTGTCCTGTCCCTCCTCCTCTTCCAAAAGCTTATTCCTCTAATATATAGGAACTCTGTAGAAAACTAAATTTCCCTAAACCCAGCGAAAGGATCAAAAACCTTCCCAAAAGAAATGAAGAAAATAAAACAAAAGGAAAATCCAATCATATAAAATCAAAATTGGCAAAATAAAATAAATAACAAAGGAATATGAGGCTCCAAATTTCCATGCCTACAAATACACTATCTTCGAGCAGCTTCATGAAAGAAAGTCGGTTAAAGACAATAAAGTCAAACGAATGCGAAAAATTGGCCGGGCGGAGTGTGAACTCTATCAAGAACAAAGCGAGACCCCAAAAGTGTCAACGATTAACGGACTGCCGCTTTGAAACGAGCACGACCTTGTAAGATACCGATTAGCTCTAAAAGCAAACATCAAAAGAAAAGCCTAAACGCCACTAAAGTCACAAACAAGTCCAAACTCCCTCCCTAAATGGCCTTCAAAGGTGGTTAGGAATCACTGGTTTAATCTGCCGATAGCTTGGACCACCAAAGAGAAAAACAAACAAATATGCATAAGCATCAACACTCACCATAATGCATAAGACGAAAAGACCAAGCATAATACAATTTGCAATAAAACTCCAGGTAAGCTCACCCCGAGGGGGAACTTATAAGGTGTTTGTTTATAGAGAATGCTCTAAATGACACTACTAACATGGATGAAGAGAGCGAACGTAATCAAGGTTCGACATGGATCAAAGACTAAGAAAGGGGAAAAAAAGAAAAGAAAGTTCTAGGATGAGAGCTCATGGCTCAACAAAGCTTAAGGCCTAAAAGGAAAACGAAAGCAAGCTCTAGGCCTAAAAAAGGAAATAAATAGCTTAGGGCTAAGAGCTCAATTTTAATACGGCTTAGGGTCTAGAAATGGAAAGGGAAAAGCAGCTCGAGCCTAAAAGAAAGATAGCTAGAGCCCGACGAGACTCAAGGGGCCTAAAAAGAGGAAATGACGCCCTCGATCTCGGGGTGTCCCCGTTGACATCGTGTCAACTCATAATACCGTGTCTCTATCAGTGGGAGTATCTACATGAGTAAAAAATGGCCACTTGGGACCATACATCAATGCTCATCAAAATCTAACAAAACTATATTACAATAGCCTGGTGAGTTATTATATTATTTTAACTAAAATATATCAAAATTTAGGAGCTATAATATTACATGTTTTATAAAGAAAATGTCAAAGCCATAATCCGGGCTTCTTCAAAAGCGGTCCCTAATGAGCCGCAATTTCTTCGAACACTCCTCGCACTAAATAATGATCCTCGACAGTAAGTGAGCAAAGCCCAAGAGGATAATCTTTACATGGGTTACTCCCCACCTAAGGCGTACATGTAATTAAGAACAAAACACACTCAAGCAAATACATGATCCGATTCCAATGTCTACATGCCCAATCCTATGTCTCGAGTCCTCACCGACTCCCCCAAGGCTACGCCTGCCGAATGTGAGAAAATTACGCCAAAACAAAAAGGTTTTTGTTCTCGAAAACTTACTATCGAGTTTCGGTAAATATTTTGGACAACCCTCCGAGGCGAATTGCTGGGTAATCCTCCAAAATAGTCATGGGTCCGCCTCCGAGATGAACTGTTGGACAACTCTCTACGTGCACCCTTCTAAAATCTTCCTTGAAATTCCTTTCACAACCATTTTCACTTTTCTTTCATTTTCATGTCATGCACTCACACCTACCATTCTAGGGTGCCCTGGTGCATATGGAATGCATTATGCCATTTCCAAACAATTCATGCTAATATATTTTACATGTATATATTAACAAAGTTTAATCCATTATTACATCATGTTATTCAATTCATGGCAATAACATCAAAATTAGATCACATGAGCTAATAATAATCTAAGAAATCTTACTAATCACCCAACAACACAAAAAATCACAATACAAATCACGTGAATAGTAGAAACCAGGGGTCTCTGACTGCTCACGACTACACAATAGGGATTTTCTCACTTAATCCCAATCGTTGGAACTGAAAACACACGACCATTTGGCCTCAGAACATCCCCATCCATTAAAATGGCTCTTGGCTAAAGAATAAAGCAAGTAGGAAAAGATCCCTACCTCTTGGAGTTGTTGGAACTCCACAAAATCGATGTCCACGCGCAAATTAGACTGCAGTATCAACTTTGCATTTCGCTCTAATGAGAATCGACGGTCCGACCACGAGAAATCTGGTATAAAGAGCCATTTCTCTCTCTAAAACTCCGTTCCCTTCCTACTCACATTTTGCCAAAATAAGTAAGAAGACGACTTTATTCTTTTCTTTCAATTAATTCCATTTTGTCATTTAGTTTCGACTTTGGGGACCACTTGCCATACGACTCAATCTGTGCTCTATTCATCTTTCTATTTTCTCTCACTAATCACAGCACACACAGCCACGGAAGACACGTAGTGAGCGACTTTTGTCACATCATCACATGTCTCTCACAAGCCGTCATACGATACTGACATCTCAAGTGCTCCTCGAAAACGCCAAATCTCGACTCTCACTCATCAAATTCGGACGCACAGCTGGGATTTAGCTAGACGATCCTAACTAGTGAAGTCCTGCTTCTCGCCATCCGAGATCTATAAAATTTTGAATTCTCAATCGAAATTACCATTTTACTACTTTTCGAAAAATTGTAATTTCTGCCTTACAGAAAAGGTAAGGAAAGCAAGCTCCTTGGTCTAAAAAGAAAAGAAAAACAACTTAAGGTCGAGAGCCTGTGGCTCGACAAGGCCTGGTGTGGCCTAAAAGAGGAAAAAGCAAGAGAAGTGAGCTCTGGGCTCGAAAAGGAAATAAAACATCTCAGGGCTAAGAGCTCGGGGCTCGACAAGGCTTGGGGCCTAAAAAGGAAAAAGTGAGAAAAGTGAGCTCTGGGCTCAAAAAGGAAATAAACACCAAGGCCAGAGCTCAATACTTAACCAGGCCTACAACAAAAGGAAAAAGCCGTAGCTCTGTGACTAAAAGGAAATAAAATGGGGCTTAGAGGCTCGACAAGGCTTAAGGCCTAAAAGGAAAGCGTAGGAAAGGCGAGCTCTGGCTCAAAATGAAATAAAACAACTTAAGGCCAGAGTTAAAGGCTCGACAAGGCTTAGGGCCTGTAAGGAAAAGAGCTAAAGGCAAGCTCCGGCCCGAATGAAATAAAATAAATTTTAAGGTCGAGAGCTGGAAGGCTTGATAAGGTTCAGAGCCTAAAAGGAAAAAGTGAGAAAAGGAATAGTTCGAAATGAACAGACAACTCATAGCCGATGTGTCAGTATGCAACAAGGCTCAAGGCCTAAAAAAGACAGAAAAAGCGAGAAAATCGAGCTCTGGGCTCGAAAAGGAAATGAAATAAATGGTGGTCAGGAGCCCAAGGTTTAAGGCCCAAACAAGGAAAAAATAGAGCTCAACTCAAAAAGGAAAGAAAACCCACCAAGGTCGAGCCTGTATTTGACAAGGCCTCAAGGCCTAAAATGAAAAAAAGTGAGCCCTAAGCCTAAAAAGGAAATAAAACAAATTGTAATAATGAGGAGCTCAAGGGTATAAAAAGAAGAAGGAAAGCCGAGCTTTAGGTTTGGAAAAGGAAATAAAACATCTCAGTATTGAGTGCCTGTAAGCCTCGAAAAGGCCTGTGGCCTTAAAAGGAAAAGAAAAGCAAGCCCTGTGCCCGAAATGAAATAAATGAATGCCTGTGGCCGAGCTCAAGGCTCAACAAGGCTTATGGCATAAAAAAAGAAGGAAAAAGCGAGCTTCGAGCTCAAAAAGGAAATAAACCAGCTCAGGGCTGAGAGCTCAAGACTAGAGGCCTAAAAAATGAAAAAGCAAGAAAAGAGAGCTCCGATCTCGAAAAGGAAATAAAACATCTTAGGGCTTAAAGAGCTCAGGACTCGACAAGGCTCAGGGCCTAAAAAGGAAAAAGCGAGAAAAGCGAGCTCTGAGCTTGAAAAGGAAATAAACATCTCAAGGCTGGGTATAGGGCTCCTGCAAGGCTCAAGGCCTAAAATAAAGGGAGGGTGAGAGGCGTAGCTTTGTGCTCGCAGCTGAAATAATAAAATAGCGAAGGCCGAGCGAAGGCTCGATAAGGCTTAGTACAAAGGGAAAAAGCTGAGGAAAAGTGAGTCGCTCGAAAAGGAAATAAAATAGCTTGGGGGTCAGAGCTAGGCTCGATAAGGCCTGGTATGTAAACCCGGAAAATTTGAATTTTCTAAAAGGGTAAAACGGTAATTCTTTGGCAAAAACTAAATTTTCAGATATCTGATGGCTTAAATGACTTCACCGTTGGAACTCCGCCTCGAAATCTAGCTACTACGTTGAATTTCATCGATTTCCAAGATAGTCTAATTTACCTTTTCGAGGCACCGTGCTCAAAAGTCAGAAAAACGAGCTCAGAGACATGTGATGACAAAAGTCACCACCGCACGCACTAATGCGCACATGTTGCATGATTAGCGAGTGATGAACTGAATGGCCTAGATTGTGCCAAGTGTAAAAATCAAGACAAAAGGACACAAGTGGAATTAATGAAATGTTAATATAATGGCATAAAGCCAGTTAATAGCGGTTCATCTTCTTCATTTGGAGACAAATCTTCATGTAAATACGTGGAGGGGTGAGGTTTTCGGATTCCAGAGAGAGAAGGAGCCTATCTCTAGATTTCCGGTCGCTCGACCGTCGCTCGACGGAGCAAAACAAAGTCGACCCACGCCGGCGAGGGCTACAAAGGTGGACATCGACTGGGTGGAGTCTCGACAACCCAAGAGGCAGTAGGATCTTTTCCACTTGTGGTTAATTTTCACAAGAGCCAAGTGTAAATTGTTGGGACGTGCCCGAGTAGCTCGATTAGCCGGCTTTGTTGTCAAAACATTTGAACCGAGCGAGAAAAATTCTATTATCGCAATGTCAACCCGAAGAGCTCTAACGGTCACGTGAATAAGCGACGCGATTTTCGGGGTGTGATTTTGTGATGTCGAGGATTCAAAATGAATTGCTTCAGGTTTGTTAATTAGCCTATGTGGAGCTTAATTTTAGTGTTATTGATGAATCTCTAATAACATGATTTACGTGGATTAATTATGTTAAGATATATACATGTTTTATATATTAGCAATAGTCGTCAGATCAAGATCATGCATTCCATATGCAATCAAGCACCCTAGAATATTAGGAGTGAGTGCATGAGTTACGAAATTCGGAAAGAAAACGAAAACGCTTTGTGAAAGAAATTCTCAAGGAAGATTTTCCAAGAATTGCTCGAGAGTCATTCAACAGATCACTTTTACGAGAACCATGATCGTTTCAAAAATATCCAACAATTACCGTAGTCCAATATTTTACTCTAAATTGCAGTAAGTTTCGAGAACAAAAAGCTTTGTTTTGAAAATCGATATTTTACTCAGATTCTACTGTACATATGCAGGAGTTCATGAGGATTCTCGGGATATGATTGGTCATATAGACATTCGAGTAGGTTCCATGGCATATGCACTTAGGTGGGGAGTAACCCACATAGGAAATTATCATTACTGGGCTTTGCTCACCCTGTCGAGGGATCACTATTTCCGTACAAGGAGGTGACAGGCAGACTACGCCACTATAGGCCGTGTTTAGAAGAAAGTTTCCTGCCGTGGCTTTGGTATCATATTTTGTATAACATGTATTAGAAATCGTGACGCTTTAATATATGTTGAATTAAGAGTAATTTATTAACTCTTAACTATTGTATATGGTTGACGCATTTGTGAGTATTGATGCAGGCCCAAGTGGCCATTATTTTACTCGTGCATGGATCTTGTGGTCGCGTAAATTGTCGGGACAGGTTTCGACTGGTGTAGCTCCCCGCATAAAAGGAGACTCAGTCCGATTTTCATGAGTGGTGCTCAAGTTACCCGACATCCACGAGTATTTCCTACTGGTCGACGTCATTAACGGACTGGTTTTCGGGGGCTTCATAGTTTGGTATCGTGAGCCCAGTTTATAAATACCTGCAGCTTAGTGTCAATAAGCCAGGCATAATGAATACCTAGAATTGATGGGCACTGCTAGATCACGATT
The DNA here is from genome assembly GCA_016808115.1 of Tetrastigma voinierianum. Taxonomy (NCBI): domain Eukaryota; kingdom Viridiplantae; phylum Streptophyta; class Magnoliopsida; order Vitales; family Vitaceae; genus Tetrastigma; species Tetrastigma voinierianum. The sequence continues at coordinate 17,204 of JAEQBH010002685.1, read as the reverse complement.
CTCAGGCACTGGCGATTATCAGGTGATGTGTGATCAGGTGTGTTATGAATCGTGTGATTCAGGTGTCAGCGACAAATACATAGGAAAATAAAATAAAATGTTGAACACTAGGGTTTAGTGTGAGAACAAGTTGGTTGAGAAATTTTGGGCAAATAGTCTAGAATTAAATGAAAAAAAAATGATGTGAAAATTTTTTTTTCTAAGGTTTTATGAAGGTGTAAACTGGAAAAATGGATAAAATAAATTTTAATAAATTTATTTTGGTTTATCGGAAAATGAAAAAAAAAAAAAAATTTTCGTGGTTTTCCAAAGAGCTGAAATGAAAAAAAGATGAAAAAAAAAAGCAAGATATCACTGGCTATGCCATTGGCTTAGACCGGGTCACGATACAACAATTCAGATCGCGACACGTACAGAGAGGTCGGGTCCGGGCGCACGACAAGGGCGCGCATGGTCGCCACGACACGACGGTCGGGCCAATGATATTCCCACGATACGACTACGACAAGCTACCGCGACACGCGCCATAAGGAGGCCACGGCATGGCCGGGTAGAGGCGCTACGCGTACCGGTCAGGGTGAGTCGCGATACAGTGATCAGGACGCGACAGAAAGAGGTTTCGCCGCCGAGGAGCGTGCCGCGATACAATATGTCAGGACGTGATGTGGCGGCCACCGCCGGGTGTGTCGCGACACCGGGCGATACGACAAATGAGCATGGTTGGCGACACGGCCACAGCCGACACGACTACGATAGATCGGTGGGGCCTCGTGGATACCACTGGCGTCGGGCCCGCGACACGGCACCGCAGTTTTCAGCGACACGGCCCCAAACGCTAACTCATAGCGGCGCCGCGGCCAGGGCTTAAGTCGGGCCGTGGTGTGCACTGGTGCACCTAACCCGCTGACGCGTAATCGCTTCGAGTCACCTGCTTAGACACTGCTCATGTACACCGCTCATGAGCACTCGCTCATAAGAGGTTTTCAAAAAATAAAAATAAAAATAAAATAAAATAAAATAAAATAAAATAAAATAAAATCAAATGAAATAAAATATTTTAAAATGAAATTTTCTAAGATAAAATTTTGTTGCATATGATTTAATATATTGAATTATTGTCTCAGACAATCTATGAATGCATGGGACATGGGGCAGCGTGAAATGTTTTTGTATGTGAATAGTGTCTGGCTGTGCTTACGCCATGTGATACCGCATTAGAATTGAAACTTGCCATTTGACATGTGTATGGCTAGCCGGCGGCGAGGACATGTGAGGTCGTCCACTGGTACCGGCCGGCACCACTCGCATCGGCCCTCAACAGTCTTGTCGAGGTCAGAGGTATCATACCGCCGCTATTACACAGTTAGTGCAACAAGTAGCCAGTGGAGGGTCCGAGTAACCCCAGAGCTTCAGGCACACTCATCCTTCGACATCTACGTGGGGAGTGAGGATCCAACCACAGACTACTCCGCTTATCGTGCCTATACGTTGAGGCTACTGGAGATTACCTGCTATTATCGATCAGATTGTGAATTAGTCATGGCTCCAAAATTGAGGGTGAGGCCCAAGTATGGTGAACCGGGCAAATAACTTTAGAGACCTAGAGCAATGACACGGCAAGAGTTCTAGAGCTGCTCATGGGTAAGTATTTTCCGATACTACGACACAAGTAAGTGCCCGAGTCTCAGAGTCAAAGGTGGCTCCATGATCGTGATGGAGTAATATGTGGCTAGATTCACTGAGCTAGCCCATTTTGGTCGATGACCACGTGGCTACTGACATGGCCAAAGTCAGAGATCTCAAGAATGGGCCAAGTCAACCATCTGTATAGTAATAAAGAGGACTTCGCCTTGTCAGATACGGATTCCATGGTCTGGATAACCTCACCATGTAGAGAGAGATCGAGGATGCTCGTAGCACCCTGGACGCGGCAAGCAGTGTAGCAAGAGGAAGGAGAGCTCATTCTCTTCTAATTTCTGAGAAAGAAGGGTAGGGCTCTAGTTCACGAGGGTTCCAAGGCCGCGGCCATCCGGGCCAGGGACAGATCAGGGTTGCCGGTCAGGCTGGGCAGATGGTGTGCTACCATTGCCAACAACTCGGACATATGAGAAGGGATTACCCCCAAAGACAGGGATCCCAAGGTTTCGGACGCCAAATCCCGGCTGAAGGGGGGTGAGGATAGAGAGAGGATACAAGATATTCCTCCGCACAACCGTACAGCCGTAGGAGCCGGGCTGGGGCTCGTGGAGCCACACGAGCACCTCCTGCCATACGTAGGCCGTAGAGGCTGCAAGGGCCGAGGCGCAGACGAGGCCCACAAGAAGGGACGTCAAGGGTTCAGTGTGGCGGTCTACGCGCATCACACCACCGGGCCGAGCCGGCCAGACACCCAGCTATATTACAGACAAGCTATTATCTCAGAGGCAGCAAGAGTGTTAGTTTGATTACGGTGCCTCGCATTCATTCATCACGCACGCCTGTGATAGAGTCGGGCTTGCAGGTCGAGGGGCCTCAAGGAGCCTCAGGAGGTGAGTTCTCCCCAGGGATTGTGGCGCAGAATAGTGGATGATATATCGTGGTCAAGGAAGCTGGGGATCTTAGACCCACTACGTTGGACTCGAGGATCACGGATACGTCGTAGTTCGACGTCATCCCTGGCATGGATCGCTTTGATAAATTTACTGTGGTCGCGTATCGACAGGGATGGTGAGCCACGCCACACCAGACGGTACTCACACAGATTCGTGGACAAGCATGATATTTCGCTCTGCACGGCAGACGAGTCCAGTGTCGTGGATAAACAAGGTCAAGCAATGAGCCCAATTTCTAGAGGATGTGTGAGACCTGACTTAGATCTACCTCGAGTAGTTTTACAGTATGATGTTTTTGGATGAGCTACTTCCGGATTGCCCCGCAGAGGGTCATAGACTCAGACGAGTTACACCGGTACTCTCGCCCATCTCTATGACTCCGCATAGATGACACTACCGAGTCATAGAACTCGCAGTCCAAATTATGAGCTACTAGACAAGGGTTCATTAGACCGAGCACTTCACCGTGGGGCGTCCGGCTTTATTCTCAGAAGAAGCATGACAAGACTCCTTCGACTGTGGGCATCGACTGGCGCATGAATAATGTGGTTACGATCAAGAATTCCGCATCGATCGCGAGGATCGACGATTTATTTGATCGGGCTGAGAGGAGCGCGAGTCTACTCTGTAAGATGTACTCATCGCATCGTTACCATTAGCCGAGGGTTGGGGAGACAGATATCCCTAAGATAAATAAGTAGGGACGTGTTATGGCACTTCGAAGCCACTTGATGCCCTTCGATCGACGGTAACGCGCCTCAAAGGCATTCATGACCATGCATGTGGTATTCCAACCCTATTTGTGATCAAGCCATTTTAGTTCTACGGATGACATTTCGATCTACTCCTAGTCGAGCGGAGCATGAGTATCACTGAGATTGTTTTACGCTTGTTAAGAGACCATCGCTGTATGCCAAGTTCAGCAATGCGAGTTTCACATCGAGGCGTAGATTTCGACACGTGGGTGTCGCATCGTGAGAGGCCAAGTCGGGCCGAGATACGTAGTTTCGATCAACCGGGTACTACCGAGATCTATCGAGGATTTCCTCCGACAATACGGCACCTATGACGAGATCGACCTGAAGGAGGTCAAGCTCGATCGGGATGACTGACAAGCAGGAGGCATTCTAGGAGAGTTGAAGAGGAGGCGCATTTCACTTTTATCTCGATAGTCCCGACAGGGGATGTGGATACATAGTGTATCAGGATGCCTCGAGTACGGATCGGGATGTGCCAGATGCGCTCCGAGGGTAGAAGCCATGGTTCCCACTACCAAGAATCATGAGCGTAATTCATCCCACACACGATACGGAGTCACAATGTAGTCTCGCCTCTTGAAGATTTGGCGCCTGGCTCATTTGTATGGTGGCTAATAGCTCGAGGTGTACCTGCACACAAAAGTCCTAAGTATATTTTTACGCAATGACCAACATGAGGCAACGCAGATGGATAAGAGTTCCCAGAGGATTATTATTTCACTTGCATTACCACCCGGTAAGGCAAACGTGGTGGCTAACGCGCTTAGTCTGGCGTCAGCGGGGAGTATCGCTAAGATAACTTCCTCGGGAGTGGCTGGATGCTCGAGGACTCGGATGTCACATAAAGATCAACGAGCGTATCAAGGGGTATCGCTGGGGAGTTTAGTAGCTGCACCCATCTCTCAAGGAGCAGAGCGACGAGTCCTAAGGGTAGACGTCGAGATGGTCCATCGTGGACTGGTACGTGGCGGGCGGACGAGGGTCGACTCGCCCACGCCAGATGGTAGTTCCCGTGATGGTGACGGGTAGTGGTTCCCCGCACTGACCGATTCGAGAGAGATTCCTCGTGGAGTTTCACCGCCTCAATTCATTGCGTAGTATCCGTGTGGTATACAAAGATGTACCAGATCTTTGGTCGCCAATACTATCGAGCGGATAAAAGACATCGTGAGACTCGTCGATCGGTGAAACCACGCGCAATTTCTTTCCTTCTTCTTCTTCCTTCACCCCCATCGTGCCATACACGAGCACCGTATTAATGTATTACTACCTATCGGAGGTGGTCGAGTGGAAGCGGGGAGCACGTCACGATGGATTGAGGACCCACTCACACGATAATCGCAGGACATGGGATGCGATACGGTGATGGGCGGACCTACACGGTCGACATTTTCTGAAATTCACGACCTTCATGACGAGATTATGTAGGTTGTACATTCGAGAAATAGTCCTGGCTACATGGAGTACCCAAGATCCATAGTGTTGGATAGAGACCCGAGGTTTACTTCGCAAGTACTTTGGAAGAGTTTCCAAAAGGCCATAGGCACACTCTGGCCACCATGAAGATAACTTTCCCCCACCTGACAGACTGATGGTCAATGAGAGGACTATATGTGTGTTGTGAGGACAAGGCCGCGAGCATGCTTCCCCGATCATATGGGTAGTCGGGAAGAGTATTTTCTCCCTTGATGGAATTCTCCTACAAGAACATTTACTGTGCGAGAAGGTATTGACACCATATTAAGTAATAAGGAGGCCATGCAGATTATCGATATGTTTGGACTGAGGGGAGGGAGCTCCATCACTCGGGTCCCGATCCTGACAGAGACACCTCCGAGAAGGAAGCCATACGATAAATGTTTTCTAACCCGCCAGCCTGGGCAGGGTGAGCTATGCTAATGTGCACGTCGACCCTAGAGTTCGGTTATGCAGAGATCACGCCTTCTCGAAGGTGACCCAAGAGTAGAGGGTCGTTCTGCAGTCACGGAAGCTATCGCCGAGGTTCATCTGGCCCTTCGAGATACTGAGAGGGTAGATCAGAAGGCACGGGCCGGGCTTTACTACCACAAAGATGTCAGTGTGTCTACGAGGTATTTCACGCCCATGCTCCGGAGGTACACCCGTGATTCACCATGTATGATCGGGGAGTAGATCGAGGTCGATTTTAATGGACCTCTAGAGGACTCAGCTGGTGCATCTATGGATACGGATCGTGCTCAAGGACGAAGACTACGAGGCTGAGCAGGTGCTATGGCAGACCGTGGATGGAGGAGTCAACGTGGGGAGCGTGAGGGACACTAAGTATGCAGCCACTCCATCCCTCTGCTTAGTGGATGAAGGTGACGGGTTTAGTCGCTTAATGCTTAAATGATCAGCTTCATTCATGGCACGTGGTGCATGTTGCATATGCATGAGTCATTGGTATCAGACAAAATTTCCTCGGACGAAATCTCTTTTAAGGAGGGAGAATAAAACCTCGGAAAAATTCAACTTTTCAAAAAGTGGTAAAATGGTAATTTTCACAAAATTCGAAATTTTCTAGATCTCGATGACGAAACTGACCACCGTTGGAATCGTCTCCCGCGAAATCTAGCTAACACGCACTTCACAAATCTTAGACGTCGAATTTCATGTTTTTCGAGGCACGGTGGCCTAAAAGCCGGAATTGTGGCTTGTGAGAGACATGGATGTGACAAAGTCACACGCACACTCCATGGACATGTTGTATGATTAGAGAGAGGGGTGGAGATGAATGGCTTGTATTAAGCCATGTGTCAAAAGTCACTTAAAGGGGGACAAAGATGAATTATTGAAATGTTAAGTGAATAAACAAAAAAGGAATAGTCATCTTCTCCATTGGAAAGCAAAATCATAGCGAGGTGGATTCGTGTTAGAGAGAAAGTGTGACTTATCTCTGCATTTCCTATTGCTCGACCGCCTGCCTCGACGAGCAAGAAGTAAAAGTTGTTCTACGCGCGCGAGGGCTACGCTGGGCATCGATTTCGAGGAGTTCCACTAACTCCAAGAGGTAGGGATCTTTTCCTACTGTTGGTTTATTCTTCATGAAGAAGTCACCTCATAGACTGGGGATTTGTTAAGGCTTGAAATTTGACCCTTTTCATCTCAAAACTCTTTCAACTATATGAAGAAACCTACTTATATCGTGGAATGTCACACTCCAAGGGTTTCACTGCTCACGGAATCGTGTTGGATTTTTCGTGATGTCTTTGGGTGGATTTAAAATTAATCATGATTTTAACTACTAGTTTATTAATAATTTTTGGTGTTATTGTTGTAATTTGAATGACATGAATTGTGTGAATTTTAATTATGTTAATATATACATGAAAATATACTAGCATGAATATTTTGAATTGACATAATGCATTCCATATGCACTCCTGGGCAACCTAGGAATATTAGGTGAAACGCATGACATTTGAAGAAAAACAAAAACAAAAATGTTTGTGGAAAGGAATTTACTAAGATTTTTCGAGAATCAGGTCAGATTGTCCAACACCAGCTGAGGGGCCCATGAATTGCTCTGTGAGGATTATCCAAATGTGATTCGTGACGTAAGGGTTGTCCTACTAAATTTTACTTAAGTTCTGAAGAAGTTTCTAGAACAAAATTTGTTTTGAAATCGTATTTTGCTCGCATTTGGCTTGGGGCATGCAGTGAAGTTTGGAGGACTCCTAGACATGGATAGGGCATGTAAAACATTCTATAGGATTATGTATTCGCTTGATGTGATTGTTTTCCATGATATGTGCACTTAGGTGGGAAGTGAATCATAGGAAATTATCACTACTGGCATTAAGGCTCACCCCGTCGAGGGATCACTATTTCCCCTGTACGTGGAGGAATGGAGGACGACGCTCACTCGAGGCCTCTTAGGAAGAAGCTGAGTTTGCGGGCTTTCGTATTCGCCAGAACATGTATTAAAACTTTAAATTTTGATATGTTTTGACTAAGAGCATTGTAATAACTCAACTATCGGGTATAGTTGATGTAATTGCGGAGTATTGATGCATGGGCCTGTGTGGCCATTTACTCCACATGGACCCTATGGTGGTCGCTGTTAATTGTCGGGACAGTTTTGTGCCTCGTAGAGCTCCCCGCACAAAGAAGACTGGCTCATTTTATAGAGTGGTGTCTGGTTACTCCGACATCTATTAGTATTCGCAGTTGATCTGCCAATGAACGGGACTCGAATGGGGCGTCATACCAAATTCCATTCATAGGCATATGGCCAGATTCTAGGCTTAAGGGGCTTTCCGTAGAGACTAAGAACACACGAACGATGTTCGGACGAGAAAGTTATGGTCGTCCAAAGTTGGAGGCCTCATATGAACAGTGGCTTATGAGCAAAACCAGTAAGAGCCTACTATTTTTTGTCATTTTCAAACATAATATGAGTTCAAATTGCATTAAGTTATATATGGATGGATTCTATACTCAAAGGGATTCCATGTGTAGTCCAACAACACCCGACCTGAGTTCTGACGCAGTTACGGTTATCCAAAGTCGATAGTCTTTATAGAACAAGAACTGTAAAAATGTGTTTTTCCGGTTCTCTAAACGCCATCCAAAAACAGCTCCTGAAGCATCAACAAAGACCAAACATCTCCAGATGGTAACAAGCCAAGCAGAAGGTTCCCTACCCTGAGTGAAGACGAAACCTCCCTGCATTCCAAGCTCGAAACCCACTGGCCTTCTCCTCGAACTTTCCTCTCGAATCTTGACGAAAATTCTGATTTCGCGGTCCACGACACTTTGATGAGTACTCCGCCTTTAAGTCTCGGGGCCCGACGTGGAGATGTAACCATCTCGAGCCCAGAGATCTTAGAGAGAAGGTGGAGCTTCTCTCTTAATCCTTCTCTCCAAACATGAAATCCTCGACGAAATCGCATGTCATTGGCACCCACGCAGCCCTTGTCGAAAGGTGATGAACTTTAATCTTGCCTGACTGATTCGACCACTGATCTCCGTAGATCAGAGAGAGTAAGGATGAGCGACACCTACTTCTAACCCAACCTCCTCATTCGAAATTTCAAAATGGGGAGAAAATGTCCATCTTCTCTTTCCTTTTTCATCCATTGGCTTCGCTGACGTAAATTCACTACTCCATGCGCCTATGACCCGTCCGTTCATTTTTATCCCGAAACAATTTATTTTTCGCTTCAATTCATTTTAAACAACTAACTCCGCTTATTTCCTCGACTCTTTAGATTATCGTAAAATCTCATCCTCGGGAGCTACTGCAACCTACCACTAAAACTAGTAAAAAATTCCGATTGTCGCAAAATTCGACGAAATTTTTTTGGGCCACTAGATTTCGCGAGACGAATTTAAAGGCGCAGTTCGTTTCGTCATCCGAGATCTAGAGAATTTTATAGGCTTCCCTAAACCATTATGACAATTTATTATTATTATTATCATTTTGCTATTTTTGAAAATTTCTAATTTTCTCGAGTTTTATAATACATTATGGATAACTTTGTCAATATAATGAAAATTGACACTAATGATATTTCAAGGTATTATTCATATAAATCTAAATGAAACTTATTATGTGAGATTTCTTTCAAAATCTCAAGTACACGTTATAGCAACACATTTGGCATGTCTATGATTTGTCATATTATATAAACTTTTGATATTTGCCATATTTATGAAGTCTCATTAAGTTTACTTTTGTACTTAAATATTCGATGATGGTTGTTATAATATTATGGTTTTTCCAATAAAATCTTATGTTTAATTTTATTGATTTATCACACATAATGCTCAGAGTGATAATTATATTATTGTGTATGAGTACTTGAAATTTGCATGCTAGTCATTTAATGACTACACCTAAGGACGATAATTATATTTAATGATGTAAATATTGTTAATTCTTCGTAACTTTTGAATCATTTAATGTAAAGTTCGCTTAGTCACCAAAGTGGCCGAATTTGAATGTTCCATGAATTTCAAATTGGAGGGGAATACATACTTATGTTATTCAATTACTCATTCTTATGGATGCTTGAAACAAATTTAAGCAATTGACAACTAGTTTATCAAGTTTATTAGTTATAAAAGATATTTGGTGAATTTACCTAAAGGTAAAGTAAATCCATCTTATGAATAATGAACATTATGAGATATATCTTATACTCTTGCTAGATTATCTTTGTACATCCAAAGATTACAAGTGTAATTTTTTAATATGAATTATGAAGAATATTCATAAGAAATGTAATCGCCTCAAAAATAATTCTAGAATTTTTATAATAATTTTAGTATATATTCCGGAAAAGACTGAGTCAAACTTGGGCTCGTAAATTGATAAATTGTGAAAAGTAAATTTAGTGTGGGTATATGATTGAATATTATATGCTAAATTGAGAAAATGGATTGAAACTTAAATAAAACCTAAGTGAAAAAAGGAAAAAATGTGGAAAATTGTAAAACGAGGACCTATGGGTCAATTGTTATAAAGAATAGATGTTTGGGAAGAAATCGTGATAAATGAATGGCCAAAAGTATAATAGAGACCAAAATGAGAATGATTTATCAGGCCAAACAAGGCCTTATGAGAATTATGACTTAAGGCCAAAAAGGGAAATGAGAATTTAGAGTAAGGTGGAAGGTCAAACATGGCCTTACACAAAAAAAGGAGGAGTGCCTTTAAAGGCCAAAATGTAGTCTTAGGGGGTTCATTTTAAAGAGAGCAATCCCGCTTTTGTGAGAGAAGTAAGGAGAAAGGAGAGAAAAGCTGGCTCTGTAAGAGACGCCTTCGTTAGGTTCGTTCCCATTTCTTCCTCCTAAAAGATCAAGCAACATGGAAGGGGAGATTTGAAGAGGTTCAAGGTAAGAAAGATCAAAACCCTAAACTCATTTTTTTTTTTTTTGATTTGGATTTTGGAGGAAAAGCCCTAACTTGAGAGAAAAGGGTTTTTATTGATTTTAAAACTACTTGAGCTGCTTGAAGTGATTCCATGGTGGATTTTTTTGATACTGGATGTATCGAGAAGATTGATAGATGAAAAATGTGAAAATTGCAAAATCCCAACATCCCGAGCGTAAACGAGCACCGTGACAGACAGCCAAGTCAGACCGGCTTCAATTGCGGTAAAACGGGTACAAGGTCTCAGACCAGACAGCCGAACTCCAGACCGCACACCCCAAACAGCTGAGCAACCTATACCCTGTACAGTCGGGTTAGTCGTAATTTACGTGCTGTTCCAAAGAGCCCCGCTTTGACATGTTTTCGAGTCGTTAAGTCCCGTATTCGTGTACCGATGTTGCGGACCCTAAGAAATGATTAATGGTGGTCTACCTAAGGTTGTAGAGCGCTAGGGTGAAAATGTACTGCACTCGCCGATAATGCTCGAAGGCTCGTCGGGCACTTAAAGGTCTTAACTCAAGACTTTTAACAAAATAAATTTGTAATTCAATAAAATTGTTTAACAATTGTTTATCCACTAAGAGTGGCGTGAATGTTATCGATCAGTGGACTGCGATGATCGCTCAACCTAGACCGAGGATCAACATAAGGGAAGCCGCATTCAACAACTTCGTCTGTCCGACTAACTCTTATTTCAAGTATTTTGGTAGATCACCAAGTAATTCATGAAATGAGTGCATGAATGAGTATATGGAATAAGTATATAGATTGAGTATATCTTTGAAAAGATAATACGAATGGGAATATGAAATGTGATAATTGAAAACCTGATAAATGCGTGAATGATGATTGGGGATGATTCATCAAACGAACTGGCATAAATGCGGAATCAATGATAATGAACAATGAACGCCTCGGGACGGATGAACTAATTCCAGATCCGTCACGAAGGCACCCAAATTTTCCAATGTCCCACTTGGCGGATGCACCACCTGCATCCGTCGGCGATACAGATGGCATTGAAGAAATGTCCCACTTCAAGTGATTCTACCAACCGGATCCACTATGACGTGTGTATGGTGATGACTGATACCATATGTCGATGCACCAAATCGACATCCGTATGATGGGAGATCACAAGTGATACTAATGCGGTTTCCGGGATGCACCAAACGACATCCGCTCATGATGGGAGACCTAATAAGTGATACCACGTGGCCTGATGCACCAAACTAAGATCCTCACTATGATGGGAGATCAATTGTTAAATGTATAAGCACATTAATGAATGATAATATGGGCTGGATTCTCCAAACGAAATCCGCTAGAAATTGTGAATTGAATAGTCAAGGTGAAATAGCCAACATTGACGAGTGAAATGAGATTTTTATGAATATGCTTAAATCTCATGAATTGAATTGTTGCATTGAAAATGCAAGATATGATATGGTAAATGATTTGTATATCAAAGCATGCTAAATGAATAGCATGAGTATGTTGATATATTGTGGCATGGTTTAATGTTAAATGCATGAGTTAAATTGAAGTATTGGAATAGAATCGTGATAGAACTACTAAGCATGAAAATTTTTAGCGTGTAGTTTTATCTATGTAGGTATCGAAAAAGGAAGAAAGAAGGCCAAGATCGCAACGCAAGTCATAGAGAGTACTTACGCATAAGTGTATACCCGTAATTTTACATATCATCTTTTAAAACAAGTGGTATTCAGGAACAAAAGGGTTAAACTCAAACTTGATTTTTGTATGTCATTTGAAAGTGGGATATAATGCCTTTCTTTGTAAATGTATTTTGTTAATGTTTACGCCTATCGAATCGCTTTAAATTTGTAATGATTATGGCTCGCTTCTAAAATCAAACCGCTTTCCGCGAACTAACTAAATTAATAAATGTTTTGATAAGATAAATGGAAACGGCCGAGTAAACCGTTTCATCGATCCGCCTATCTCGCTCTGGCCGGATTCGTCATTTACATTTTGAAAAAGAAAATCTTAATAACAATTTTAAAATAAAGAATAAACCTAGCGTCCCTGCTCGTATTTCCATCGCCGCCGCCTGACCGCCCTGGTCGCCATATAAGAAATATGTACTAAAAGCATCATAAAAGTATTATATATTACAATATATACCCAAAGGAGAGTTGTAGTATTTGAATCATTTTAAAATTATTTGTTCGACCTAATAATGGATTTGCTTCTTGTAAATATTAAGTTTAATCTTATGTTTTATTATTGTTCGCATTTTCTTATTATTTAGCAATATGAAGTTCATTATTGTTCCTCTGAATAAAATTACTTTGAAATGAAGATCACCAAGATCATCTTAAAATTTTATGATATGCAAGAAACAAGTCTTATAAATGATGTAACTACAAGACTATTAAAAATCTGGAATGATGGATAAATTTTCATTTTATCTTGTTTCAAAAGATAGACTTCTCAAGTAATAAGCTTAGATTTTGTTGAATTAATGATCATATCTCTTTGAAAGAAAACAAGACTAATTGATGAATGCATTTCCCTTGAAGAATTACAAAGAGGTCAATGATTAGGCCTATAAGAGATATGAATAAATCAATTAAAGTGGTGGTTCTTATGGTATTATCAAGAATAACAAAAAAAAAAAAAAAAAAAAACTTGAAATGTTAAGTATCACACTATTGGAAATTTATGGATGATTAAGTGATTGCCCAAAGTAAGTTTATAGAAATACTCTAAGTTTTAGTTGGTCATTGATCAACAAAATGAAAGAATGTAATAGAGTCTTTTGGGCATTGCTTGAGGTAAGTCAAGCTCATTTGCAAAACACGATTTAAAATAATAGTTAAGTTTTGTTATTATTTTATATGATCCCCAATCATATGTACTAGAGTTTTCTTTTAAAATGATCAACTTTAATAGCAATTATTTTGTTTCCAATATGATGAGAAGTATTTACGTTTGAAATACCTTAATGATTTATAATGTTTTCTTTAAAGTTGAAATTGTTATGCTTTATGGTTGACTCATTTATGGCTATAATTACACTTACCATCAAATCAAGTATGGTTTTTACATAATGATGCTTGTATGTTATATGAATTTATTATAGTCACTAAATTCTTTATCGATTTGACATTGTATATATCAAGTATAATTATGGGATGTAAATTACATATTGTTACTTAGTCAATATGCAAGTATATGTTACTAGCTAAAGGGTATAGATTTATGACCTAAAATCAAGCATCAAGGAGTGATAGTTAAAACTTATAATATATGGTTCATTAAAAATGTTTACATTAGTGGGAGTGATAAGTGTCATGAAATATGGTGAATTGAGGTTCTGATAAAGTTGTCATTAACTTTATAACTTCTAAAGAAGTTACTTGCTATTCCTAGGGTTAAAAGTAGTCACTCTTAAATGAAGTGAATATCATAATCACATAAAGACCTTTCATGTTAGAGTTTAGTATGAATATTCAACTTCTAATTTTATTAATGTTTCATGTGTTGTTTCTTAATTAATGTAAAATATAAGCCAAGTGGGAGATTTTTTTTTTGAGTGACTCATATCTTTGTGATTGAGTAATGTTTTTATGATTAAATTTAAGAGACAAACTTGTATAGCTACCAAATAAAGTTACATGTCGATTGAAGTTGACATACATGTTGCAATATTTGTTCATGATATCTTAAACTTTGTGATATCATAATGTTAAGAACACCATTATCTCTAGTAAATAAATACAAGATCTGGAAGACAAAAATTCTTGATTATGTCTCGATAAGTATTAGTGAATTTTTTTTTATTTTTTTTATTTTATTTTTATTTTTGCATTAATTTATGAAAAGATCTCAAAGTGTTAAAGTATATAAAAGAGATAATATTATGTGATAGGATATCCTATATGAAGTAATGTGTAAATTATTGGAAATTGTCTCATAAAATATATATTTAAAAGGATTTTGAGGATATTGAATGGATTGAGAGACAAGATAAGATGACTTGTATGAAGTTAGAAATGAATGTCAAATTGTCCTTGCAAAGAGTATATATTTAAAGACTTTTGGGTTATCGAATGGATTGAAAGTATCATAATAGAGGAAATTTAATGACTCATGCTTTCTATTTACTCTCAAATTCAATTACGTCGAATGATAGTTGAAAATTTATCTTTGTTATTTGTTCCTAATAATTGATGATTATATAAAGGAACAATCTTATGTAAAAGTATAATTATCTACTATCAAAATATGTATTATGGTTGCGAAATATTATTTTAGGACTTGGATTTGTCGACTTTATGGCCAAATTGCTAAAAAAATAATAGATTTAGTTGTCACTTCTCTTTCAACAAAAAATGCTTTATGATTATTGAGGACATATGGTTAATATTTGTTGTTGTACATTAGATAATTCAAATATAGGAGTGTTAAATTTATTGATTATGTTTTGAGACTTAATGATGAAAGAAGTGTTAGTAAGACATTGAATGCCATGAAATTCGTGAGTTCTCAAGTACATTATAATAATAGTCTCATTATAATTGTTTATCAACACTGAGCTCAATTATATGTTTATAAAATTTTATATCTGCTTTCTTGTATACATAATTGTATACCGATCAATTTTAAAAGGAAATTCTTTTATAAAGATATTATTGTGGATCTTTCTTCACTTCTCATTTATGTTATGTTTATGCGAGCCAATTGTGTAATATATGGAAGAGACTATATCAAAATACAGATGAACAGTCGCCATGACTCTCGTTAGTTCTTATTCTTAATTATGACTTTATAATGGTATCAATTATGAATGGATGAATAACCGTGTACAATGTGCATTATGACGAGTATATTTATTAAATCATAAATGTATTATCACACGAGATTAAATGAGATTAAATAAATAAAATAAAATGGTATAATTAATTGGTTTGAGTTGCATCGCTTGATGGAAGCAATGAAAATTTAAATGTTTAAATTTAAATTTTAAACTCGTGTATATAAGGTCCTCTCCCTACCCATGAGTTTTCTTTGAGAGAGAAACTTTACCATCACGTTCTAATAATCAGAGATTGCAAAGAAAGGGCATAGGGATAGAAACAAATAAGGTTTGATTTGAACACTCGTCATTATGGATCCGGGTTAGTAACAATAAACTCTTGATACACTTATGATGTGAATATCATGAAATCAAGATCCTGTGTTTTGTGTTAAACTTTAATGGAATTTTTATAGAACCCTAGAATAAAATTTTGGTTTAATAAGATATCTCTTTAAGAAAATCTTTATTAAAAATTCAAAAGTTTTATCTATGAAATTGATATAAGAAAAATGTGAAGTGTATTCGTTGAAGAGACACTTTTATTATAAATTAAAATGCCTTTGACATTTATAACTCTAATAAAAGACTTTGTAGTTGTCTCCTGTGGAAATATAGAAGTTTTAACTTCTTCATTGACAGCTAAATAAAAATCAAAATTTAGGGAATTATAAAAGGTATCAAACATAGATTTTTTAGCATAATCTCAAATTTATGAATTATGAAAATTATTTGTTATTAATATGAATTGGATTTCGTGGATTTGTAGAGAAAGTTTGAAAATTAAATTTAATGTATATATTCCATCTTGTTGATTTTTAATTTTTTATTTATAATATATTAGATTTTGGTGGAATTATAAAGGCTGTGACACTTTGACTTAAATTTAATTTTTTAAATTGTGAATGTCTCAAAAATATCTTTAATTTAAAATCAATTTTAATTTAAATATTTTTAGATTTTAAAGCAAACTTTTTATTCTAATAAAGGTTAGAAAGCAGTTCTTAAAACTAGAACGAAAGTTATTTTAAAAACTCTGTCTTTAAAAAACAAGTATTAAATAAACCTTTAGTATAGACTTTAGCAATGTGATGAAAAGAAAAAGAAAATCTATCTGTGTATAAAGTGTTTAATAGATATTTATCCATTCAGGACATTTTCTATTGACACGATTATGGCTAAGCTTATCAGCGAACGCTCAATGCCGGAAAAGGGAAAATATTGTTTAAATCCTTCGATTTTTTCTTGGATTTCTTTGCAAATATATCCTTAACAAAAAAAGTTGCTATTTAAATATACTAACTTTCATTTTAATTGATTTTCTAGCCGATAACCCGGGAACTCTAGTTCCAAAACCTAACCCGGGCTTCATACGTGGTAAAAATAAGCCTATAAGTTGAAACGCCAAACGACGTTGCTTGTTAGCTCTGAAGAACCAAGCTAGGGTCATCCAAAATCAGAATATCCCGGAATATACCTCATAGCTGACTACAGATATTAAAAGTTAAATACGAATTTTCTGAAAATAAAATGAGGGACTTTGAAAGTTTACAAGATACAAGGGCAATCTTGTAATTTATTAAAAGGATAAGGAAATATAAAAGAGGAAAGATTGGGGTCAAATGAGAAATTGGTATAAGTTATTTTCAAAAGGGAAGAATTTGGGGACCAAGATGCAATTAAGAAAACTTAAAAACCAAAAATGGGTTTTTGTCTTGGCCAAACATGGCCTTAAGGTGGGGATCAAAATATCTTATATTTTGGTCTCCCAAAAGAGAGAAAAACGGTGGAGAAGAAAAGGAGAAGAGAAGGAGAGAAGAAGAAGAAGAGGAAGAGAGGAAGAAGAAGAGGAAGAAGATGGAGAAGCCAAATTAAGGTATGGAACTAACTCAAAAGTGAATTTCATACAATTAGATGATTAAGAGCTTGCCCCAAACTTGTGGTTTGTTAAGATGTCCTCCTAACTGTTTTCGAATGTGGCTGGCAAAACCCCTAGGCCTTGTATAAGAGATGAATAGAAAGGCTGTTTGAGTTCAATAGAGTCTATAAGAGGTGTAGCTGAAAGATAATTTGAATAGAAAAGAGATTATGGAGATGACTTTGAAATGGTTTTGAGGTGTATAAGAAGTATA